>JAJJHQ010011965.1:4595399-5037665 GCA_021223825.1 Drosophila ironensis
AAAGATAAGATTATTCACAATAAGTTCGCAAGCCAATTTTCACGGCAATCACTTACCAGTAATTCCGACACAGGTCTGATAAGGTATTTAAGGAAATATGTACAAGTTTTCTACCATACTTTTGATAAGACTGGATACACGCATTCCGGGCATAACGAGTATATTTTTGTCTTGTATTTTATTCAAATTTAAGTTAAGGCGATATAAAAAAGTGTTGCGTTACTTACCCATTTTATTCGTACTCCCCAGCGCTCGAAGAGCAGAACGAGGAACTGCAGGCCACCATGCTGACGAATGGCGTGGAGCAGGGCCGCCATCTGCTCAACGGAACCCTAAACAGCTTGGCCCAGGAGCTGGAGGAGATGTCACAAGCCCAGGTGTGTAGTTGGAACCGTTTCCGGAATATCCCTTGCTTCTGCTTTTAGTGTAGTCCCGTCCGTCATTCCATACCCCCAAACACTCAGTTCACCTGCCCAACAGACCCCAAGCACACGCACAGTCACTGCCAATAGAAAACCAGATGAAAATTCCAAAGCAAACCTACTGTTTCGAAGACTCCCAGTGCTCCTATCGCCTTGCGTTTCCATCGAAAATATACTTTATTTATCTGCCCACATTTGTACTTAAATTGACATTTATTGTATTGCAGGATTCTGTGGATTCAGCCACATTAGCATCCTTAAGTCAGGTAATGCTTCAGTCACGCAAAACCCACAAAAAAACAAACAAAAACAAATAATAAACCTAAACCAAACTAAACACGGTTTTGGAGCCACTGTGCACGCCTTGCAGTTTGTCGTTAACCTTATCTGACTCTGAATTTCTCTTGGTTAAAGGATTAAACACACATTTTTTCCAAAATCATCACAAACATTTTGGCGTGGTCATCATCTAACATTCATGTCGTGTATATAACACAAGAACTCTTATTTTCCATATCAATGTTATTTCTGTTGTCTGAGTGAATTTTTGACTAATAAGACCATTCGTTTTGCAGCTGCAACAAGCCTTCCAGGAAAAGGAGGACGAGAACGTTCGACTCAAGCACTACATAGACACCATCCTACTCAACATCGTGGAGAACTATCCTCAGCTCCTGGAGGTGAAACCCATGGAGCGAAAGTGAAGAGGAGAAGCAGCATCCCAACCAACCCATGGCACTGTGCGCCGAGTGCCCCAACCACCTAACTTTAACTAAAATGAATAAACCAACTAATACTATGTTATGTTAACTACTTAAGCTTACCTATATACGCCCTATACATGTATTTATACCTTAATTAAGTCGTAATTTATTTGATATAACAATTTATTGTAGTTTTTAAAACCAAAACAACACTGATAAAAGAGAACACAAAGATTGCATGTCAAACAAGAAGAAGAATGATGAAAGCCCCTAATTTGTTTAGAGAATACTTAATGTTTTGTATAAAAGAAAGCCAAAATTTTGTAAAAGTTTCGTTTAGTTTTGAGAATTGTATAGAGTGTTGTTGCGCCCTACAGATATTACCTATGAATAGTTCTAGACCTAAGACCCCATAACCTGTTTAATCTCTGAAGAAATGAAGCCCAATAATTTATTAATCCAATGACAAATGGCGACGATTGCTTGGAAAGCGAATTGAGAGTGTGTAAATGAAGATGTTAATGTTTAATAGAAATTAATTTCCAATTAGTTAAGATCAGGCAACTGAGAAGGTTTTCTTTCTATTCCATCTTTGTTTTCCCAAAACTTCATGCTTTCAAAGTCTATTCTGTCTCCTAAGAGTTCTAAAATCTTCTGCGGTCTGCCTCTGTGTAGTTACTAAAATCTATCAAAAAATTTGCGTTTATGGTATGGACAATCCCAGGATATGTAGGCGAAGATTTAGTTTGATCTGAGGAGCAGTTGTAAGTAGGACTTATTCGACGAAGAAGTTATACCGTAACCCCCTAGCACAGTTACTCTGCGTAAATATAATAAATCTGTATAATCCAACATTAAATGGACGTAATGTGCAAACAAATAGGGATGGCACATGCAAAGGTCTCACCCACAGGCGATCCCTAATAGCTCTATATTGATAGGTAATATAACCAAACAAGATTAACCAACAAGTTAATCGGATAGAAATCGTTAATCAAAATTGTATTGCCTTAAATGGAGTTTTTAAAAGTGTTCTAAGGCCAACTTAACTGTTTACTCCAACGGAAAAGTCCATAATGTTTAATGCTGAGTACTATGGAATTTTAAATGTAATTTACAGGATGCATGTCGCAGAACGTATATCACAATAAAAGAATATTTTATAAAAAACAAAAACCATGCATAACAAAAGACTTCGTTTGCTTGCCTTGCCCCAAAATCAAGGCGCTGATAATTGGTGGAGCTCGTTCAAAAACAATGCACATTAATGTGTAATTTATTAAGGAAGCTGGAGGCAGAGCTCAGAACTGGTTTTCCAGGAGAGATTACGTAAGATTGTCTTGATTATGAATGTGTTATAAAAGCCCGGTTCTGGAGTCGTCAAGGCCAGAGAAGACATTGAAGTTGAAGTTTCAAGATGTTCAGGCTTTACAATCCTTTGGCCGCAGGTGGGTGGTGACCTTTTATCCTGATTTAGGAATCTGTAACAATCTGGCCTTGGTTTCCTTCCAGTGCTGCTGTGTTTTGTCTTCGCCACAGCGCAGGTTGTGCCAAATGCAGAGATCGGTCGCATTACCATCCAAGTGCCGTTGCTGTCCAATGGCAAGCCCGTGATCCTGACCAACCATGACAAAGAGGAAGTGGCCCGCGTGGAGGAGATCAGGCCGGGAAAGGTCGAGGTGGTCCAGGACGTGGTCGTCCCTCCGACAGTTAAAATTGAAAATAAGGTCCGGACGGTGCGATCAACAGGAGGATATAATCATGGTATGCCCAATCGAGGGATTCCCAACGATGGTATTCCCAATCCTGGCATTCCCAACCACGGTATCCCTAATCCTGGCATTCCCAATGATGGCATACCCAATCCAGGTATTCCCAACCACGGCATCCCTAATCGAGGCATTCCCAATGATGGCATACCCAATCCTGGAATCCCCAATCATGGTATTCCAAACCCGGGAATCCCCAATCCCGACGCCTCCGATCCCAAGCCGGCTATGGTAATGCCTCCAATGCGCTCTACCACCAACGCTCCCATGACCACGGAGATGCCGAAACGGGCGCCCACGCGGAACTGTCACCACCTGCTGATGGGCGATGGAATGACCACCACCATGGCACCGACCCAGATGACCAGCATGCCGGTGGAGAACTGCGACGAGCTGTGCACCAAGCACGAGTACATGCCAGTGTGTGCCCACAACAACATCTGCCTGCATGAGTTCGCCAATCAGTGCGTGATGGATACCTTCAACTGCCGGCATCGGCAAAGGACATTCCGTGCGGTGGATGAGGACGTCTGCCGGTTGGGTGTTTGCCTGAGGCGATGCACAGAAGAGGATTTCCGAAATTAAGTCTATGAAACTGCACATAAATCAACCCAAGAATATAATATGAAAGTTAAACCTTTGTAGTGAAAGACATTTATACTTAATGTATAAACAGCAGAGTCAATATAGCCATGTCTGTCTGTCCATCCGTCCGTCTGTATGTATGGTGTGTTATTATCTTCGTAATAGTTAAACGGACATAATGCAAAAATAAATAAGTATCTAGCTTTTATTTTGTGCAAGTTATGGGAAAATACGTCGAAGAAAATACAATTTTATGCAAATTAAAATGACGGAAAGGGGCGTGGCAAAAATTTCAAATAAACTTGAACTGCCTGACATAATAACACAGCTAAAGCAAAAAGAATTACACCTCTAGCTCTTACCATCTCCGAGAACGAGGTGTTCATTCATACAGAAAGACAGACGGACAGCCAAACAGACGGTCATGGCTACATCGACTCGGCTGTTGATGCTGATCAAGAATATACTATATAGTTTATGGGGTTGGAGACATCTCCATCTGCCTGGCTGTTTTAGGAAAACACCTAGAATTGTAAAGTTGTATAAACTTTGGGATTTCAAAGCTCTTGCAAAAAAAGTCCTTGATAAAAAGGCGACTTCCACCGCATGGGTCTTATAACTTTACTAAACAGCGGCGTATAGAAAATATATTGATAAATATTCCCTTTCTAATCCCAATTCATATTCTTTGCGAGAACCGGGTATTATATTTTCGTTTCGAAAGCTTTATTCAACAACCATGTTGTCTATCCTCATCTGTAGCGCGTTTACGTTGTCGTTGGGGCGTCGGGAGATGAATTTTCCGCTAACTACTTGGCCAGCCTTTACCTCCAGCGGATCATCAAGAAACAAGACGATTTGCTTCCAATGCGTGGGCGTCTCCATGGGCGAGGTGCTGAACATGACGGCGGAGGGCAGGTCGAAGTGGGAGTCAAAATATCCCACAAAGGCAGTCAGGCGGCCCGACTTTGTGACCTTCAAGCTTAGGTTATAACTATAGTTTAAATAGTTTAAGTCAACAGTCATTATGTCAAAGTTGGCTATCGCCTCGGGCTCCGTGAGCATGAATTCCGCATCGACCACCTTCATTAGCGGCGCCTCGACTGACTTCTTGCGCATCTCGTTCATGTTGACATTGTAGACGTCGCCCCAGAACTCCACATGCTCGGCGTAGAATGCGTCGTTGCCGTAGCCCAGGATGTTGAGGGTGCATCGGCTTGGCAAAATGATGCCGTTCGGGTTCAGAAGGTGCTCGCGAGCGTAGATCATGCTATTCAGCATGGGTTCATAAAGCATGAATGGGCCAATCCAATCAGAAATGATGATGTCGAACTTTCCCGGCAGCTGGGTGTCCTCCAGGCGACCCTTGATAAATTCGACATTCGGCACGTTGTTCTTCCTGACGATGTTCATGGCAGTGAAGACAATGTCCGAGTTGTCGATGCCTGTGACTTTCGAGGCACCCGCCTGGGAGGCAAAGATGGAGAGGATTCCAGTGCCGCAGCCCACGTCGAGTACCGTCTTGCCGCGCACCACAGCTTCGTTTTGCAGGAGCGCGGAGCGGTAGGTGCTGGTCCTCACCTTGTCGCTCAGCATCTTGCGGTGTATGCCGAAGTGGGAGTAGCTCTTGGAAGAGTCTTGGCTGACGTGGTTCAACAGCGCCTTGTAGTTTTTGCGCATGCGAATGATGACATTATTGGCTTCTTGCAGGAGCTGCGCCTGGTGGGACACCAGCTCCTGAAGCTCGAGTACCGATGGCTGACCCTGCTCGAGATCTATCTTAAGGATCTCGTAGTCGTAGCAAAGCCAAGACTCGAATCCCTGCGACTTCAGGTATTTGTCGTCGTCCCATAGCACTTCGTCCATGGCGAGCAACTCCTCGGCGCTGATCTTCGTGGCCCTTATGTAGTTGATCAGCTTGACGAAGGATTGCTGATCCATTTGGAACTTCTCCTGGAGCTGCGACAGCTTCACTTTGTGGGCCCTATCTAGATGACTGATGGCCGGGTCAATGCTGGGAAAAATCTTTTCGCAAAAGAGACATTGGGTGGGGTCCTCGTCCTCCTCTATTTGCTCGTCATCGTAGTCATCACTATCCTCGAATTTGTCTTCGTCTTTGGCGCCATTCGTATTGTTCTTACCTTCCATCGTGAAATGTGAAAATTACAAAATTCAACACTGTTGAATTTTATAGTTTATGGTTTACTCGGTGTGACAGACAGACAGAAATGACAAATAAGTAAAAGTTAGTTTTGAGCGCCAGCACATGTACTATTTAAAACAAAAACACAGAGCCGCATACACCCTAACGCTTTGGTATTTTTCGAAATAAAGTTCAATCAGTTAAATGTATTTTTTTATTCATCTTTTACTGTACAACCTCCCAACCGAAAATGGTTCCTGGCCCTTTTCACAAGCCAAACTCCCTGAGATCCGCTTCCCGGCAGAGGGGCTGCCAATCCAGCTGGCATCGGTGATCCTCCACGGTCACGAATTCCTTTTGCGGGTTGCGACAATTATAAGCACTCATGGCACAGCGGCTCTCAAACTTGAGGAGGCACTGTCCGTTGGAGGCACAGACCGAAGGATCCTTTGTGGGACAAGCGAAGTCGCACTTGTCCTCCACGACATCGGCATAAACCCGTTTGCCATGCTGGTCGATACTGAGGTTATTGGGGTTTGGAACGGGCACCACCTTGGCGGCTCCATAGGCAATCAGAACTGTAAAAAGATAGCTCCAATGTAACGATGACGGCCATGAGTGCGCATAAAAAATTACCCAGAAAGAACAGCGGAAGGACACTCATGGTTGAATTTGTGATGGATTTTCGGCTGGGACTGTTGACGTTTATTCGATTATTCGTGATTTTACCTTGCTGTGGTGGCAGCAACTGTAAAACTGTGGATTTTGCCATCGTCTGGCCGGGTATTTATACCCAAACATATTTCTGCTGACTAAAGCGGTTAATTCTGCGGCTGGTCCTTCCTGAATCAGATTCCATGCATAATCGCTTGTTTCAACACCTGCCAGGGATATTAAATTGCATCATCATCACCAGTGGCGGGGCATCAACGGATTTGGATGTCATTTTTATTCTTATCTGGCCTGCAATTTAATTGTCCCGCCTCGCTAAAAATATAACTCGAAACTGCCAAATTTGCATATTTTCCGTTGTCGTTTTAATTTGCCGCCCAGCCATTGTCTGGCCCGCCTGAAAGTGCGCTTCGAAAAGCCATTGTTTTAGTTGTGGAAAACTCCGCTTGCTTTTCAGTGGCGCTTAAGTGGACGTTTTTATTTGAGGGATACCTACTGATTATGAAGGATTGGGTACTTTTTTCTGCCCCAAAAAAGGTATATTTTCGTGGCCCCGAAATAGCATCCCAAACTGGAAGTGATTATTAAAAAATTCGTATATAAAATATCGAAAATTGGATAATTTACACTAATTTTATTACATTCTATATGAACACATTTGGTTCCAATTAGTTTAATTAGCGGGATCACCTTATAAACGTATTTTATTCGCCAGATTATCTGAATTTAAATGGTTTCGGTAAAGCTGACGAAAATACCTCATATTTTGTTATTTAAAAATTGCACCTGCTAAATTCATTTCCCATAAGGAAGCGATTGAGGCAATATGCGAAATATTCCCAGCCGGGGAGACGAGTCTGAAGCACCTCGAATCTCAGAGCTCAGCTCAGCGAACCGTTCAAGTGCGACAAGAAAACCTGTTAGCAGCCCGTGCCTCGAGAATTTGCATAAAATCCAAATAACAACATGAACAAATCTTATTAAACAAATGATTTGCAAGCCTGGTGGCGTTTAAGGGAGCCTCAGCGGTAACAAAAAAACGTTTATAAAGTGCGGGTATTTGGGGCTTTTCTCAGAACGCTTTCGGGTGTTGCTTCAACAAGACTTTGGATTACCTGGACAACATGAAAGCTATTCTAGTGCTCGGTGAGTGAAAATTGGATTCAAACACCTTGAGAAATTCCCGAAAATGTTGCAAAGACACAACCTTTAACCTAACCCTTTAAATCTGGCAGCCGTCCTGGCCCTGGGACAAGCCGCAGAGCTGACCCAAACCGCAACGGGCAAGCCCCAGCAATCCGAACTGCCCCCGCACATCCAGAACCTCATAACCAGCCACATCAATCATGTCCTGCAGCACATGCAGAACAAGGAGACGAACGTGCTCACCGGATCCGTGAATGGGAGTAAAGGGAGCAAGGGCAGCGCTGCTGGGAGTTCCGCTGGAACCACGCCAATCCCAGTTCCCTATCCAGATCTCCTTCCACCACTGGCACACCCTAGTGATGTCCATGCCCCTGCCACTGTTGACCGGCCAGCGGCTGCACCTGCGCTGCAACCTGGCCTACAACCGGTGCAAGCTGGCCGTCCACCGGTGAAGGTCATCAACCACCAGGCCACTGGCACTGTGCTGCGGCAGGGCCAACCGGTGATGCAGCAGAAGGTTGAGCACATTATGCAGCCGACCGACGACAAAGACGTGGCGGACAAGCTCAGCAAGCTGCAGCAGCACGTGAACAAGGTGATGCAACAGGCGGAGCAGCACATTCCTCTGGCCGTGCAGCAGGCGATCCGGAAGCGGAAGGAGCAGCAGGAGCAGCGGGAACAACAGGAGCAGAAGGATGAGGAGCAGCCAACTAAGGCGGCTCGTTCTTTGGCCATCCCGCCGAAGGTCTCGGGCATAGTGAACCAGGTCCATGCCAACATCCCACAGCTGATTGCGCTGCATCGGGAGGAGATCAAGCAGGGCAAGTGCAGCTTCCAGTGTCCCCGGGAGGCGTTGCAAATCTGCGCCAGCAACGGCAAGTGTGTGGTCAATTTTCCCGGCCAGTGCGAGCTGAGCCAGTGGAACTGCTTCAACACCAAGAATGGTAAGTGCCCCGCCAATGCTATGATTGCCCTACGGGTATCTCAATTTATTCTCGGTCTAGTTTTCCACCAGGTGCACGATTCCGAGTGCCAGAACACCATCAAGTGCTATCAGAGAGATATGATGTAAGCCTCCCCAGCGAGATCTCCAACGAATTTATCCATTACTGTATTCTAAAGTTGCATTAGCATTGAATAAATATAAGATAATAAAAGCTTATAGTTTTGTTGGTTAGAACCTACCTAAAAGGCTATAAAAACGTTTTCCAGAGTATCCATTTTGAAGCCAAACATTTGCACTTATTCCGCCTTGATGTGCTCCATTTTCACGCCGTTTTCCCGAAACTGTGTTTGGCTGGCGTTATCTTCACTTTCGCCACACTTTCACGACTGCCATTCACGAGGTCCCATCTGCTCCTGGCACTGGGCGATTGAGTGCCGGCAATCATCCAATTTGTCAAAATGGCTTATTAACGGATTTCGGTAAGAGCCGTCACCAGAGCGCCCAAGACGCGGGGCTGAAATAAATGTCATTATCATTGATTTGCCAATACAAATGCCACAAAACCGACAGTGGCAGGCGTTGGGGATTTGGCTTGAGATTGCAGATTGGAGCTTGGCCAACAGTCAGCTGGGTACCCAAACGGCCAACATTTTTGCTGCGGCTTATCACAAAAATGTTGCCAATGTTGCAAATGTTGCCACTTCTGCACGCAGAAAAAACAAGTCTGGAAATGGAAACTACATGTTTAAGTAAACGAATTCGGGTAAATTTTATTATATAGTATTTAATAATATCTTGTAAATTAATTCATAGTTTTTAAGGGCATCCCATGTTGCATTTAAATTGTTTTCCGTGTGTTAAGCTGAGCAGGATCCCCAAATGGAAACGACTGGTTTTGAATGCCGAACCTCTGGGCGATAACTGCCCGAATTGGCCTCTATGCAAATTGGATTTTCGACCAATTAAAAAGCACTTTGTGCTGGATAGCCAACTGCCATAAGTTCATGCAGAGTTCACAAATGGCTCCGTAGTTGCGCGGGTTATCTTTGGCAAAGATTTCCATCTTGTTGGGTCCACTTATCAATTCCCGAAACCTATATTTCAGCAATTTCCATGTTGCTACATGGGCTGTGCCAAAGCCCCCCGTTCGGCAAAACTGTTAACTATTCTACGTGGCATGCGGAATCTACGACATCTATTCGCCTTTTGGGGCCCATAAATTTTCCACCTTTCCATCCGCGATTCCCCGGGAGATCTGCGCGACTGCTGCCCCCGTCCCGGTTCCGTGTTCTACAAATGTTTGACTTAGTTTCGCCGCATCTGGCCGCCTGCTGCGTGCCTGGACTTCTTCTGCCCCGGGTCTGCATAGCCACGCATGCGCTGTGGCCATTCCAGACGCCCTCTTGCCTCCTTTGCCGCCTTTAGAACTCACTTGCCTGTGGTTGCACCTCACAAAAAAGCTCCGTTACCTCTGCAGTGCGCTTATCTCAGCCAAATGCTTTGGTTTGCTCTGACTTTGACTCGGTCACACTGCGCGAGAGCGCGAGGCAGTTCTTGACTTTCAAATGGGTAAATTCAAATTTCTCCCAACAAATGCTGTGATAAGGTTGTGTGATTGGTTTCCAAAATCTAATTCAATTAATTGGACAATCTCAAACATAAAAGACTAATTGATATTTTATAAGATTCACGATTTGTGCTACAATTAGGGTTTTTTTCAATAGTCGCGATGATGATCCTAATTCAAGAACATTTAATTGATTGAAAGGATTAAATTAGGAAAGAATGAAGAGAAATGGTGGAATAATTTTGGGTATACTATTATGGTGAATGTAACCCGCGTGAGTTTGGAAACTAAATTAAACTACATTTTCCCACAATCGTTTCATTCAATTTCTCCTTGTGCAAGTGGGCTGTCCGTGTTTTATGCCAAATGCGTGAGCCGTGGGCCGGGCCGCAGCTCGATGGCTTGGATAAGTCCGACTGCAACGGCAGCCAGTCAAGCTTCTGGTGCAGCTTCTGATTTGGCTCCTTTTGGGCCAGCTCCAGAGCAGAGCAGAGCAGAGCAGCGCAGAGCGGAAATGCAATTAACACTTTGGGCCGTAATTGCGTGCCAAATGCATTTTGCCTGCACTGTGGCCCAGTCCACAGAATTTGCAATGCCCGGATAATGCAGGAGGAGCTGTCGAGGCGGCTGTTTGAGGCAAAACAGGAGTACGGGCTCCTACTCGCAGTCTTGTTTTGATTTGCTTGGCTCATTTGCAAGAAATGGGCCCATAAATCAATTTGGAAATGCTCGTTCCTCGGCAAGTCCTCTGCCAAGAGTCGGATGGTTCGAAAGTCTCGAAAGTTTTAAGGCAACACTGAAAATGATGAGAATTTCACTGCCGAATTGGTATGCATTCTGTTCAAGTTACATTCCAGCATTTAATTTGGGATTTATTCAGCTCAAGCGATTGATTTAAATTTAAATCCACCCGCCAGTTTGCATAACTCTCATTTGATGTTCTTCGAACCATAAACTGGCTCCTTAACTGGCTTTATACGCGAACAATTATCCGCGATTTCCACGCAAATGCCTGCCGATTGCGTTGTTCCTGGTGGGAACTGCTGGCCACAGAGCTTCCTGTTTCTGCTTCGGTTTCTCCCACATTAAATGCGCCCTGCAACAGTGTTCTTCTTTTGGCCGTTTAAGTGAAATTAATTGAGTAATTTGATGCGAAATGTTTGCGACACGCAGAGCAAAGATGGAACACAACAGAAATGAAATGAAAACAATTCCGCAAACAAGATTGAGCGGAAAAAGGTGGGTGGGTGGTGCGGCAGATGCAGATTACATAATGGCCGGCCAACCGGACTGAAAACGAGGCTACGAGGCAACAGAATTTAATATAAAGCATATTAACTTTGATGGCAAATGACCGCGGGAGACGAGGGGCATGGGGCAGGGGGCAGCAGGCTTTTCTGGGCCCTGAGCCGCAAGTCCAACACATGTTTGATGATGATGCGCGCTTTTGAAGTCGCTGGCAGTTAGGCCCATCGTGGGTTCCTGCCGCCTGACAACCGTTTAAAAAGGTTTTATTTACACCGAGCAGCGCAGGCCCCGGCAACCGCGACGGGACCGGAGCATCGGTCTTGGCCTGTTGCGATCTGCAGCGCAATTAAGTTGCCAACAACTTTGAAATTATGCAATTATGGGTATGAGAAATTGCCTGGAAATTACACGAGCGACTTGACGAACAGCAGCAACCAAGAAGAGCAACTGCACGGCGAAAAGTTGTTCGAAAAGTTCTTGAAATTTCTAACAGAACTAAAAGTGCTATTAAGCATTTAAGACAATCGTTTTATGGCCCAAGTATTCCAATATTTGGGATACTATTTATGAAGAATCGCTTTATCTTCCTCTCCCTATATAGACGTTTTTTTGGCAGTGCAGCAACCAAAGTGAAGCTTAAAGCAACTGAAGTGCAGCTCGGCTCCCGACTCCGGAGCCTACTTGATTATTTATTAAAACGAAAGTTAAACAGCGAAAGGAAGCAATTTTCCATATAAAAGAAGCCAACTCCGCTGCTGAGGAAGCCGATGTGTCTATGCAAGTTGGCTGGCTGCCTGTGCTGGGCCCCCTCCTGAGCGTAATTGCCATGTTTAAAGTGTGATTAATTTGTAATCATCAAAAAGGCAAAAACAGGCAAAAGCAGGGGCGGCTCGGCTCCGCTCTGCAGCGAGAGAAGCTCGGCAATGTTTGCATTTTAAGTTGCTGGCCAGAAAAGCTGAAGAGAAACAAAACGAAGCCAGAATCAGAGCCAAAGCCAAAGCCAAAGCTGGAGCCGGGAATAGCCTTGGGGTGGAAAATCCAGCGGTGGTTTCCAGGGGAAAGGCTGGGGAAGTGCGGACCAACAGCGTGTTCTCTAAGTAATTGAGTTTGCTCGTCGAGGCGTTGAAAGTGGCCGAGGAGTAGGATTGGGGGAGCGGCCACGGAAATAATGAGCAAGCAAGGCTCTATGCATAATGTTTCCACTCCACTCTGATATGCAGCACATACATGATTAACCGAAAAACGAGCCAGGGATATCATTATCCGGCGACGTTTGCCACTTAGACATTATCCAGACGGGGTGAAATTTTACAGCAAATGCTGGTATTACGCTCGTATATCTACTGCAGAACCTCTACTTGAAGGCCGGTGTTCCTATTTGTTACAAAAACTTTTTGGTACGAAAATTTAACCCTTATAATTTACAAATAAAACAAGTAAGAACGAAAGTCGAGGGTTGGTCTTCAAGATCTAGGCGTTCATACGGACAGACGGACGGACGGACGGACATGACTAGTTCGACTCGGCTGTTGATGCGGATCAATAATAAATATATACTTTATTGGGTCGGAAAAGCTTGATTATCCCTGTTTCATACATTCATACGTATATAATATACCCAACCGGATATAATAAATATGCGATGTCTAGCATTAATTTACCTAGAACAGTTAAAGATGAATGAAAGGTTTTACCAAGACTCTGCATTGTTTTGTAGAAGTTAACTCATTTTTAAATTTTGTATACCGCTCACTAATAAGTGCCTCTTATTTATCGATGCCAAATTTAGATATTTTTATGTTTTCGCCAAAAATATAGAACTATTCCACCATTTGGACATTTTAATCAATATATTTTTAGGGATGTGAGCGTGGGCTATGGTACATATGAATAATATGCTAATTTTGCATACATTTTTTGTTTTATAATATAATATTAACAACGGAACCCAGCGTTTATCGTCGATGGCCATTCCATTTTGTTTTTCTGTAGGCTTTGCCATTTAAAATCACACCTCTTAGCGATTTACTATTTGTGCTTTCTGGTTATTCTTTGATGATTACCCCGTTTTGACCAAATTTAGAGAGGCAAACACTCTGCAGCAGGCATTCTTTATCAATCGTTTATCGGGCAGTAATCGCGATCGTGGCCATGGCCATGGCCATTACCGGTTGCCGGCTTCATTAGCTGACAACTTTATTAGCACCTGAGAGAAAGACCCAAAGCTGGGAGATTTGGCCAAAAACAGCGTCGTAAACAGCGGCGGCCGCAGCGGGCTAATTACGGATAGCCGCGATACGAGGATACCGAGCAGATCCATAAATGCCCATCGCGAAAGCATTGCCATTAATTAAGCCGAAGTATAAATCTCGCATTGCAGTCCCGAGCCCCGTTCGAGCCGAAAACCGAAAGCCAAACAAAGCAGGAAGCTGCCAAAGTCAACCGAGCGGACCGCCTGCCGCGCTTGCGCAGATCAGAATGCAAGTGAGTGCATGTATTTGGAGGAAAGCGCGGAGCAGCGTCGGGGGAGGGGCGGGCAGCCGTCCGGGCCGACATTCCAAATAATTACAAGCTATAAAAATTTATGAGCGCCAAGGATTTTCCTTTGCCACCAGAAAACGCGCCTCCGGGGCGACTATCTACGTATCGGCGTATCTACCAGATACCAGAACTCGCCCATAAAACGCAGAGTCGCCCCAGCTGCTGCAACTTGCTGCCGGCTACCGGTTCCTAGGCCACCGCCGGCCTTTGTTCTGCTTTGGCGCACTGATTGAAAATTAAGCTGTGCCGATTGGGTGGCTCGATCCATCATTCAATCAGCCCGTCACGAAATGTGTTAAAATTCAATTTGAAATGCCACAAAAGGAGTAAAATTATTGCAACGGGATGCTTTTTTGAATTCAATTGCATTGCCCGGGGTCAGAAGCAATTGTCTTGTCTCTTTTTATGAAATGCCTCGCTGAAAAGATAGAACTGGCTCTTCGTTCATGTAAACGGGATTGTAGATTTTGCAGAGACACCCAGAAAAACATGTGTAAAATCGTATGCCTTAACAGTGTTTTCTTGGGTGAATTCTGTAGCTGGTTAAAAACAGTGCATATTTAATTGGTACGAAAGTATGTAACAAGGAGAAGGAATGGTTTTCGAGCTCATAATACATACATATATTCTTGATGACCATGAACAGCCGAGTCGATATGGTCATGTCCATCTATCCGTCCATCCGTGTGTCCGTATGTACGCCTAGATACCAGCAAATAAGTAATCCTAGAACCAATTAAATAAATTAAAGGAAATTTTCCTACTGTTTCTAAAACTTCGAATTGTATTTGATCACTCGGCTTAACTGTTTTGACGCCCAGCTGTTCCAGCCAGTGTGACCGAATCCGCTTGACCTTCTTTTAGAGCAGCTTATTGATTCCGGCTCCCAGGCGAGCATCGGTCAGGGCTGACATTCAATTTGAATTGTTGTCATATGAAGTCAACGCAATAACTTGTCCCCGGCCCAATCCCGGCCACGAGTCCTGTGATGGCTACATCATGCTCTTCCACTTGATTTACGTCTAACTGTAATCGAATAATATATCAGGCGAAGGCTAGCCCAACTCCCAGCCATACACAGTTCCAGGTAGCCGCAAAAACCAATCCCCGCCTCTCTGCCACAACCGCCGATTCGAGTAGCTGGCCCCGGGCCCCGGGCCAGCTAGTCCAGGTTATCCAGGCTACTCCTGCCCCTGTCTCCGCCCTGCCACATCCATTCCCACACGAGACAGCCTTAGTCAAAAGCTCAGGCATAAAATCAATTACATTGACAAATGAGCAGCTGACAAGCAAATGCAGCGAAAGGGTGCTGGGATGTTATGGCGGGGAAAGGTGGTTCGGGGCTTGTGTCAAATCGCCCCAAAGGCACCGTTTGCCCGGCAGCAAGCTCACGTGAATGCATACAGTGGGTCCATAAGTATTTGATTCGTAGCTAATAAGAATTAGGCGCAGGGTCTCACCAATATCCACTACTCAGCTGCAAGTTGCATCCGAATTTTAGGCTTTTAATGGGAAAAAGATATTAAGATTAGCTCTGTACTAACAGCACACATATTATTAAAACCACAGTCCGACAATCTCCATGCGACGCAGTAATCGGGACACCAGCGCCAGGCCCACATCTCCAGTCTCCAATCTGCACCCATCCTCGTCGTCACATGAATTATGTGACTTATTAAAACGTCATTCGAGCTGACAAGTTGCCTTTGCCACCGTCGCCTGTCCGCTTGGCTTCAGTTTACCAGGTGACCAGGTGGGACCCCCAGACCCCTCGGCTGAGCAGGAAACTTCTAATTGTTATATATTGTGGATGTGGGGTGTGCACTGGCCGGCCATCCGACGTGCTTCATCGATTGTCTGGGACTTTTGTTTATGCACTCGACGTCTCTGGGTAATCAATGACCTGACAGCGTCTGCGACTTTATCAATTTGCATTTCTAATTTACAAATAAATTAATGGGGTAACACAGAAGTCAAGCGACAGATGTGGTGTAAGTATTTTCTTTTTGGGTTTCGCATTTAGTGAAGATACGGTGAAAGTCGAATTAGCCGCAACAATGAGTATATCTCTTGATTGGAGAATACTTTAAGCCTTCATTAATTCTTTGTTTCCTCTTTGAATATCAACTATACAAGCAGCGAACTCATTATAATAACTTGTTACCAGAAAAGTCATATTGTTATTTAGGTAATTGTCTAGGAACTAAACCACATGGCAATATGAACACACCGCGGTTTATAACTCTAAACAAATCGATCAACAACGTTTACGATGTTCCGAAATAAGTAAGAGTTTTATTGTCATATTTATAAACCAAATGAATACAAAATTAATTACTTGTGAGTTCCCAGGTGACATTACCTAATAAATCCCGCATGCTACAGCACAATCCTTTTCCATTATTTATGAATGTATACAATATCCATGTTTGGTATTTGTGTTAATTATACCAAAGACCTACATCCGCATTGTGATTGAAACTCGTACACATGTTTCAATTACACTACCCATCACATTCAAGGCGGCAAATGTCACACATCATAAAACAAAGAGTCCTCTTTTTCCCAGCCTCCCAACGCCTTGCGCCTTCGGTTTTATGGCCACTCACTCCGGGCCGGATTAGAAGACGGTGGGTGTGTGCTGGGATCTGCTGGATGCATTAATTAAATTTAATTAAAATGTGTCAACCGAGCTTGTCATAACAAATTCGTCTCGCATTTGAGTTACATCCCGCTCCGCAACAACATCAGCAAAATGGCTCATTAAAAACTTTTATGCTGATGAGATGGCGAAGGATGTAAAAAGTTGGCCAGGGAAGTGTGGCCAAGCTCACAAGCACAGAGACATGGGCTTAGTTAATTAGGGGCATAATAATGCAGATACACACGCCTGCCGCTGCGTAATTGAAGTTCCACCTTTACGGGTAACACGCATCTCCACGCACACTCGCCAATTAAATGACTTTTGTGGGGTCTGGGTCCCGTCTTTCGCAAAATTCTAACAACTGTTGCTTCTTATTACTCCTACCTGAGACTTGGCTTTTCTTTTCGCAGAATGTATGGGTATTCACAATATACTGAATACAGTAGGCAATTTCCCCACCTGAGCAGCCTCAATGAATTCATTAGGGACAAGAGAGTACAAATAAGGAGTACAAATGACTTGCACCACAAACATTATCATATTTTCTGTATTATGTAAATCAAAGATATGCATGCATGTGTATTTACACATATTCGGATAGAGATTTTATTAAAAATACCAAACTTTCATTATATTTGTATATTATATTTGGGTTATTCATGTTTTCTGTTTTCGATTCATTGGAACCAAAGAAAAAATCTACCAAAAAACGTTATTTTTGTTTGAAGTTGCGTGGTATTTTCGGTAATTTTCCTCTTATTGGTATTTAAAGAAATGCTGAAATCCTACAGCCCCCTTTAATGTAATTTAGGGCATCTTTACTGCAGGCGGTTGCACACGAAATTCTCTGCTGTTTTCTATTTCCTGTTGGGTATCGCTATCCCATATTCTTTATCCCTTCCGGCTCGAAAGCCCCATGGCCATTGCCAAAGCGTCCTCGCAGGCATCCGTGAGATCTCGGCGAGATCCTGTTGCCGAGCAAACACACCCGTGGGTGTCGTTAATTGAAATTATTATACTTGGCTGTGGTATCATAAATGCGACTCGTTAAATTTGTATGTATGACGCTCGAACGCACAGCCATACCCGTGCATGCATAATGCGTGGGTGTTATACGTATGTGTGTGTGTGCTGCCTGTATATATTCCGGATATATGCAGCCTCATATCCTGCTCATTTCACAGGATGTCCCCAGCCCTCCTCCTCGAGGTGGGCTCCATGGAGTGTCTCTTATTTGCATGGCATCGTCACCGCTCCGGCGGTAAAATGGAAATTTGTTGGCGCATTTGCTCCTGGCCACGCCCTCACCTGCCCCCCCTCTCGGGGCTGCCCATGCGTGTGGCCCCCTTGTTGTTGTGCTGTTTTAATGTGTCAAGTGTTTTATTTGCGCGTGTTACCTACTTTGATTTTATTTGGCCCGCTCGCCAGGGTAACCGGGAAAAGTACCTCCCCAAATGTGCCACCCGGTGGCAGGATGGCTGAGTGGCGGGGACGGGCACGCCACTCGTGTATACCTCACTTGCTTTTATGTTTAATTCATGCACAAATTGTCGCGGAAATCTGACGTCAAGTGTATTAAACGCCATGCGCTGCTTTTGATTTATGGACCCAGTTGCTGCCCCGCCACTGCCTCTGCCACTGCCACATCCCCATCCCTATCCACAGCCAATGTTGCCTCCAACAGGGGCGGGGGGGACGGGGGGAGGCATAAAGGGACTTGCCACGGCACTGGCCGTGGCCGTCAATTCCAATAGCGAAATGAAATTGTTGCTAATTTATGAGCGAGTACCCCGATTCCAGTCCCTGTCGCGGTCCAAAAATTCTTTGGATGCTTAATGAGCTGCGACAGTTGCGACGATTTAAAATACCGCTTGCAGCGCGAAATAAAAACTGGAAAAGGGATTAAGCGAAGTGGCAAGCGATAAATTCGAGATCAATGGACGGATGATACCCGAGAAGATAAATCAGATGTTATTATCAAAGCGATTAAAGCCAGCCAGCTAATCAGATCTGTGAAGAGTGGCTAACAAGATCGAATTTAACGCTTAATTCCTTTCAATTTTATCGATGATAAAACTAGTTCCTAGGCATTTTATAATTATGTAAGAAATTTCCATACAGAACTGGCTCAATTTCCTCCAATTTCTGGACTATTACGGCACCCATTCATCAAGTCTTTGTGGTGTAAATTATCCAAAGGTAGGAAGGATACTTAGGCCGCCCATTTAAAATCAATTAACACGACAATTTGGGCGAGCACACCCCGAACACGAGAAACGATAATTACGCAACGAGCCAAGCGAGACGCAGATGAAGAATCTTGTAGATTGAAATCTGAAATCTGCTGGCGTCGTTAGAGGAAAGTGTGGCAATTGCTTAGGGCTACGATGCTAATGGAACTCTGATTATGGGTCAATTATAAGCAGATCAATCAAGGCGAGTGATTGCCGCAGATGCGATTTGGGGCAGCATCCTCACAGAGTAATAGTTTCGGTTCATAAGGCCTAAATTAATCGTTTAGAGAGCTGGCTATCCCTTTAATCCAGAAATTCACTTACTCTGCGAATCGGTTTTATCTGCTGGAAATCAGTCAGCAGCCAGCGAATTAATTGACGATCCTGCCACTTTGTCTTCCTTGTCTGCATATCAAGTTGCTGTCGTCGCGGCCCGACGCTGGCGAATGTCAAGTGGAAGGCTGCCAAGATGCTACCGCCCCGATAACTGGTCGGAGGAGTCCGGGCCCAGAGTCTGCGAATCCGCAGCCAGGTGGGCCCGCGATCGATGCCTTCCCAGTCAGGAAGCCAAAGCGCAGGCCAGCAGCGGAAATCACTCGGGAGTTGCAGATGGATGCTCCCGCAGACCAGAGCTGCCGCTTTGGATATTTCTTGGACGTGGGATAAAGAAGCGATTCTGATCCAGTGAAGCTGAACTGAAATAAACCAAATACGCACTATCATAGGTTGATTTTAAAAATATCCAGGTACTTACTTTACATCGAGTTACGCCTTTTCTTGGAGTAATTGTACCTACTTGCCTTTCCCTCACAACGCTGTAGAGTCTTACCACTTTTATGGCTGAAAGTTAATACTTTGGTGACTTGGCCAGCACTATTGAAGGGGAGCTGATCATTATGCAAGTTGCCTGCCAAGAAGAGCTCCTTGTTGTTGTCTTCTCTCACTGATTACGTAATCGCAGACCAAGCCGGCAGTGGACTGTTGTAGACCGTTTTAATTGCCACAAATTAAACTATCATTAAAATATGTAGAAAATCTCGTGGAAAGTTCTCGCTCCGCGCGGGCCTTTGGCGCGAAATAGCAATATCAATTTCATATTACATATTACACATGACGAGAAGAGAGGGAAAACCCCTAGATGGGAAAATGGCAAATTGATTAAAAGCCATTAACATGTTCTTTATCACTCGGCACAGTTGCCCAGGGATATTGAAGCGAAGCCCGGGAGTGGGCTTGGGTGTGGGCTAGAGTGAGTTTTGATATGGCCATTGCATTTTCATGGCTAGAAGCCAATGCCGTGCCAGCCAGCAGCCCCCGGTTAAATGACAGCTCTGGGCTCCATAGGCCATCCGAAAGGAGGAGCCGAGTGGTCCACTTGGGTGCTCAAATTTTATGGGCATGCGTTGATGAATGGTTTCCATGGCAGGATGTTGGCTTTCAGCTGGATATCATGGGCGGCAGCGCGAAAAATATTGTATTAATTTAGCAGGAGCTGGATAATAAAAATATATTCAAAATTTCTTCAAGATTTTTATGAGTTCATAATCTAAAGTTCAAAGGCCCACGGAACACTTCACTTCAAGCTAACAGGCTTCAAACTCCATATTGCATAACGATTCTTGATTTATCCTTCAAGTGGCTGTGTCTGCCGGCAAAATCTTTCTTACTCTGATTTTATTGCATGGCTACCTATTTCAGGCGCCCCTCAAAGTTAGCCCCGTTGGCTAGTAATCGATAGCAGTCGATGCTTTACTTCTGAAACTTTGCCAAAGCCAAAACCAAACGATTTGACCACAAAACTGCTTCCCCATCCATCCCTCCCATTATGCGATTCATCAGTTTTATTGTTTCCTACCGTTTGGTTTTTGTGCGTTTTTTGCCCCATAAAACTATTGCAATTCCAATTTGGCAATTTCCATTTCGGACCGCAACTAATTTCAACTTTATTATTTGAATTCGATTCAAGCGAAATGGTCAACAGGAGTCAGAGGCAATAAATCACCCAAAGGAAAAACTCGGTTCAGTGCAATCACTTGGATAGAGCAAGGAAAAGCCGAGGGGAAGATGGAAAACGAGGGAAGCTGTCACAAAAGTGTGGTAGTGGAAATTTTCATGGTTCGCTGGACGAACTGGGGTCCCGACTTTCTCCTGTCTTGGCTGCTTTTTCGTTTACTATTGGCCAATTTCCCGCTTATTTACGCAGTTGACATGAGCAACACGTGCGCTGACAAATCATCGCCGGATCGGGGATACAAATATACTTGTATTTTTGGGCAACTCGGGAAGGGTTCCGAGCTGGAAGATAATTCAACACCTGAACAAGAGCCAGCCTGAAATAATTTATTGACACATTTTGCCTGCCACACACGCGGCCACTTGGTTAGATTCCATCCCAGCTATCAATTTCACGCCCAGGCAAGCAGAAGCACCCTGTATCACAGCGGCACTGGGAGAAAAGTGTATTCGAGTTGATTCCACAGTATTCTCTTTATTCCATAGTATCTTTTTCAAGCGATTTTAAATTGGAGAATACTTTTTAAGTGATTATATATGGTGGATTTTCGCATAGGCGGTACTCAATCGAAGTCGGCAGTCGGGTGCTGAAATTTCTCTGCATTGTTATTCCCGAATCGCTCTGCATTGTTATTCCCGAATCGCTCTGCATTGTAATTCCTGAATGCCTCATTCTCATAGATCCTCATTTGGCGATTCAGCTGCAAACAGTAAATATTGTTACGTACTCCCAATACTGCAACCGGAAGCTACCTACCTCCGGAACAGCGCGATCGGGAACCCTGCCCAAAACTAGGACGGAATTCTCCATTGTTGGAGCGGTAATACCCAAGGTCAATGGATAAAACCAATTGTTCCCATTAGCTCGTTGCGGAGGTACACCACCCGCTTGTAGTGGAACACCCACGGGTATTGGTACACCCGCTTGTAGTGGAACACCCGCGGGTAGTGGTACACCCGCTTGTAGAGGAACACCCGCTGGTGGGGGTACATACGGTGGTGGGGGTACACCCGCTGGTGGGAGTACATACGGTGGTGGGGGTACACCCGCTGGTGGGGCTACATACGCTGGTGGTGGAACACCCCAAGTCTGATAAGGTACACCTCCCATTTGCAGAGGTACACCTCCAACTTGCACAGGTCCACCTCCGACTTGCACAGGTTCAGCAAACACTTGTGAAGGCGCACTACCCATTTGCGGCGATTCTCCAACAAATTGTACGTTGTTCTAGGAAAAGAAGAAGCACCTGCAAAACGCATTTCACGTGCTTTTGCTTGGGACACACTTACCATAGGCGGCTGGTATCCGGCCGCGGGGTAAATGAAGAACTGCGGTCCCACATTACGGTAGTTCATGTTTTGCGAAACATTATTAGGATTCATGATCAGTTTGAAGAAATTAAAACTCCACTTGACTTTACTTTTCGCGCTTTTATGAAAAAGAATGCCAAGGATGGCCTAAAGTCGATTCTTGTTTATCGAATATGTATGTCGGTTTGGCTTGGGTTATCGATAAACGAATAATAATTAGTGTTATCGATAAATGCATAATAATTATTTCTTTCTCCAAACATTTAAAATAAACCTTAAAAACTGATTTTTTCCCGAAATAAATGAGTAAATGTTAAAAAAAAAGAGGATCAATTATTTTAATGATTACTTTTAACTGGTTTCGATTTTAAAAGAAGTTTCTTATCTTAATATTTAAAATAATCGATAATGTGTGAACAAAATGAACACAATATTATAAAAAATAGATTTTTGTAAACTTATAATAGCTCCATATTCATACTTTTTTTTTTTTTTTGAAACGATTTTAAAGTTGCCAGATATTATAAAATCTAAGCGATATAAATATCGATGTATAGATATCCAGACGATATATTTATCGAACTTTATAAAATATATCAACTTAAATTTAACCAAAACAATTAAAGAAGTGTTAACAATTATTTCAAGCTCTAATTCTGAAAAATAACTCTATTTTTTTAGAGTGTGGACCAATAATATATTATCTAGGAGGCAATGTCCTCTCTTTCGTTTTCGTTGCTGTTTTGTTTTAGCGCTGGCTTAACACTTCACTGAGCTCAAAAAGACGAGGCCGCTTTTGTCGCTTGTATTACACTCACTTAGGGCCAATTATGGGTAATGTCTCAATTAGGCGGCAGTTATGAAAATTATTGACTCGCGCCCGGCTTACGGACTTAACCTTTTTCAGCCCCGGCATTCAGCTGTTCAGCTTGAGGTCCCTGTCTCCGGTTGCACCTATTTGCCAAGGCAATTGCGGCTAATGGGTTAAGTGCAAGTCTCTGCCCCTGCCGGAGCCGTAGCCCCAACTGATTAGTGATTAGGTGATGTTGCCCCCGGGCAATGATGTGCTTGGCGAGCGATGTTGCAGTTGACGGTCACTAACCCTTTGGTCATGGCTTTCGCTTAAAAATATATCTAAGCAAGTAGAAAGGCTGTAGTCGAGATTTCTCGACAGTAAGATACCATGTAATGGTTGGTTTTTTTTCAAATAATTCACCAATTTTCGTCAGCACGAGCACACATACATGCACTTATGTATGTATTGTGCATACATACACACACTTCTGTATGTATACACGAGCGAACGAATTGAAGTCAAAGAAGAGACGGATGACGTCACCCCAGCATGTGCGGCATACCGTTGCCTTGGGAAGGGGTGGGTAAAACTTTAATTGGTCATATCTTCTATATTTATTGTCCGATCCGACGTAATTTTGCATGTACGATCAGTGGACTTACCGGACTGAAAATTTGCAAATACGATGGGCGTTGCCAAAATCAAAGAATGACTTTATCTGCGTAATAGTTAATCGGATATAATGCAAAAAGAAATAGGTCTCTAGCTCTTATTTTGTGCAAGTTATTGGCAAATATGTTGACGAAAATACAGTTTTATGCAAATTACGAAGGCGGAAAGGGGCGTGGCAATATTCTTGCTATGCCTGCAATAATAACACACCACAAGCAAAACGAATTACACCTCTATCTCTTACAATGCCCGAGGACGATGTGATCATACATACAGACAGACAGACGGACATGGTTATATCGATTCGGCTGTTGATGCTGATCAGGAAAATATACATATACTTTATGGGGTCGGAGAGGTCTCCTTCTGCATGTTACATACTTTTGCACAAAGTTAATATACCATTTGTACCTTAAGGTACATGGTATAAAAACTCAGCCGTTGCTGCTAAAGCGATGGGTGTAACTGCACTTGATGGAAATTTAATGGCACTTCAAAGACCTAGCCCTTAAGGCTACATTTCAGGTGCAATTATGGGTTTGAACAAAAATGAATTTAATACAAAATTGTAAAGTTGCCTCTTTAGAATTTCCTTTCTACTGCTGCATTCCCAATTCAACTCTTCCACTTACCCTCCCCAATTTTAATTCAATTTTTCAATCTTTCCACATTTCCCATAATTTAGGTGCCCCTCCTCCATGCGCCTCTTCCACCGGCAAACAGCTTTATTTAACTGGCACTCAATTCATGTTAACTCATTGTACAGATGTTCCTTTTGCATCCAAGTGGTGTATAAATTTTCCAAAAAGAAATCAAGTTGTACAATTTACAGGTTTTTGCCGCATCATGAGGCGTACCCGTATGTGCTTCTGTGCCTCTCACCTCTCAACTCCGTCTTGGTCCGTAATGTTCGCGGTGATCTATTCAAATTTCATAACATGTGTCAAAGTCAAAGCGAGAGGCTGTTTAAGTTGCCTGGGCTACTCGGCGATCTCCCCCCAATTGCCACTTTTCGCTTCTCTGCGGAGGTAATAAGATATGCTCGGCCGGATTACACTGCAAGGTGTTTGAGGAACCTTCTACGAGCTGTCTATCTATCTGTCATCAGAGTATCTGCCTTTATAGATTATATTATCAATACAAGTCTCGTGGGGATGCAAAAGCCGTTGCCGTATAATGAACGGGTAATGATAAAAAAAACCTAAAACTTGTTGAGAATCTGTATATAAATGCAATACTTTACCTGTTTCCAGTGTATGCTGCATCGCATTGCCACTGATTGTGATTGGGATGCCTGCAGTGCGGGCTTTGGCTACCGTTGGAGTCGCTTAGTTTCTGGTTCTTTTCTTTGCCTGTCTCCGTAAAAAATGTGCCTTAAATTTAATTTTTTATTCGTTTTTTTTCGGATGGCCAGCTCATTCATGCTGCCAGTCTGTCTCAAAGCTCCGTTATGGTGTGGAAACCAGTTGGCCCAGTCCCCCGGACTCCTGGCTCTTGGCTCTTGGCCCCCATTCGCCGCAGTCGTCCTCCCAGTTGGCGGCTTAAGGTGAGCAGAACAGTCGGGGGGATTACTTAATTATGAAGTGACTCCGGACAGTAATCGAGGGGGGGAATTGGTGTAGGAAAAAGGGGGGAGCGACACCAACCAGCCACGAGAAGGAAGTCTCCTTGTGCTTGAACTTCCTCCTTTTTATCCTCACGTCAGCACTAGAACTTTGTCATTTCGAACTTTTGCTTTTCTCTTTGCCCAGGAAGGGTATACAATGGTCTGCATGGGACTGCAATACCATTTAGAATAAGAGTTTAGAACAAATATTATAGATATACCTACAAGTTAATAGGTTTTAAAAACGGTTTCTACAAACTCAGTTAGTTAAGATTGAAGTTTGAGGAAACATTATCTGCAATGTACCCAATTTTCACCTAAAAAGCGTATCCAATATCCGGCCAACTCAATTTAGTTTTATTCCGCTTTCCATGTTATTTTTGTCTGCACTTTTTGGGTCTTTGCATTTGTTTTAAGCTTATCAGCTAGTACAAGTATGAAGCACCAAAAAATTGCTGTAAGCTTCGCAAAAAATATGACATTGACAGACACTTAAAGCTGCTTAGTGGCGTATTCAGATAGCTGCAACAAAAAAGTTTGTCCTTTGCATAATTTTTTGCCCCACAACCCGCGACGACTGCAGAATTTCTGTAACTTTTCCTTTGTGGATTATTTGCATAGAATGCTTTAAGTCCCCGGACCGGGACCGGGGTCGCTAACAGTGGCGGGGAATTTCATTTTGCTTTAATTAGGTAATTTGTCCGGCCCTGCCATATCTATCTGTATGCATATATAATCTTGCCACTGCCCACCATCCACACCTGCGGGTCCGCGAATTTGCATTGCTAAGCACTGGCAAACATTTCATTATGCAGCTTAGCGAAATATCTAATGCAGCCCAAGGGCGGCATGCGGGAGATTTTTCCGCCCAGTGAAAGCACTTGAAGGAGAAAAGAAAGTGCCCTCAGCTGAAGAGGTTCTGGTTCAGGTGGGCCATGGGCCATGGGCTGTGAATACTTCAGAGGGGATTTGTGTCAAAAGCAGGCCAGTTCAAAGGAGTAACCTAAACCGGTCAGGGTTAATTGTCCCCGTTCAAGCCGTGCCAGTGCATGGAGAGCCACTAAACTAATTAGGGGATTAAATAAAGTAAATGCATAAACTGTCAATAACAATGTTGCTAATTGGTAAATGTAAAAAACCCTGTACGAGTATGTCATCGACATTAATCCCATATTGTTCGGTTTAAATGTTTGCGTGGGAGTTTTTAAACTCAATAAGGCAGTTTATTAACTGTTAATATGACAGCTATCACAATATTGATATTTATTATGATAATTTCATATTGTTAGCACTACACCAAAGCTTCTACTTAGTGAAGGGTTTGGAATTTTCCCACCATTTCGCCGTCGTTTCCAAGTTGAATGCACACAGTCCCAGTTGGCATTGTTTTTCCCCTCGCAGTGCCGGCATTGAAATATTATAACGCAAAGTATTTTCAATTTAGAAAATAAGTAGAAAATGACATGGCTTGCATTTTTCTCGCCATTCCCTCACTTTTGCCGCCACTTTTCCCCAATGACCATTTGATTTTTTGCTGCGCTTGTTTCGTTGTCTTTGCTGTCCTTCGCTTTCAGTTTTCGTTTCCAGCTCTCAGCATTTTCCATTTTTATTTAAGTTGGCCTTAAAACAATTTTATGACACCGTAAGTACAAAACAAATAAATTCCCTGGTCACTGGCACGGACCGCTCCTTCCCTAATGCCCGCCGCATTCATCATCCGACCCGTTGGCCCGGTGACGCCCCTCTCAGCATTTGCCCGCCCCGAACAAAACCAGGAATATGATAAATAAATGCAACGCGAACGGGCGAAAAAATGGGGAAAATGTTTCGAAGGACTCAAGGCAACATGCAGCAGCAGCAGTAGCAGCGAAAGTAGCAACAGCTGCCTCGCATCCTTTCCCATTCCTCCCTCGATCTGCAATCAGTTAAGCTAAAAAAAAATGACAAGGATAATAAAGCTTCACTCGGAGAAGTTTAAATGCTCTTAGGGAGTAGAATACAGACTTCCAAGCAATTAAAATTATAGGAAGCTTCAATAGGACTTATTATTTCATTTATTTCTTACCCCTTTAGAAGTTTTTCAGCATTTATTATTCGATAATCTTAAGGACTTGCAGTTTCTGACCAACGCAATTAAATTGAAAGCTTTCTTTGAAACTTTAAACGTAATTTCTCCATTAGCTTTAAAGCTTGTTTTGTGTGACGCCAAGCAGAACATCTCACTATGAAACCCCACAGAGTTGAAAAACTTCAAGGACCCGTAATCCGATCCGTAATACTCTTAACCAAAGGAATCTGGCGGTACAAAAATAAAATAGGAGTGCAGCGCGGGACTTCATAGCGCACAAATAATTGTGTGTGCTTTTGGGTTGATTTATACGCTGTGTCCCAAAAGGAACATCCCACGCAAGCCCCCCGGGATATATGCACCATATAGTATATATATCTGCCCGCATCTGCAGTTTGCACTCGCTCGGTGCCAGATTTCGGTCTCTGTCCTGCGGTAGCTTTCCTGCTCCCAACACATCCTCCCACCCGCGAAAAACTTTTATTATTACAACGCTCTGGGAAAATGCGTTCAGCGATTTCGGTGGCTCTCCCTCGGATCTTCTTCTTCTGTTTTCCCTTTTGGCTTTCCTTTATTTTTTGATTTTTTTTTTTTAATAAAACACGCAGCAATAAAATTCCAGCTGTGTTTACGTGATTGGAAAACGATTTTCCATAGCGGCGAGCATGAAAAATTGTTCCCAAAAAAAAAACGCAGAAAAAACAAGAAGAAAATCAACGAAATTTGTTTTTTAAGTCCCGAATAAAATGGTGTGAAAAATGCAGCGGAACAAAAAATATGTTTATATTTTTATTGCGAAGATTAAAAAGATATTTCGGCTCATGGTCCAAGCAATTTTCAACTGGGTGGCGGCCATATAAATATATGTATGTATTTTTGTGCATAACCGCCCACCGCCTGGCCATGCATTGTTAATGACCTTGTAAGTTTTATGAGCACGCTGGGAGCGAGCAGTCAATAAATTTTCATTACCTTAATTCATGTTTTATGCACGCCGAAGTTGAAGTAGCAGTCAAAGTCGCTTTGAGCTGCCCTCAATCGGGAGTTTTTCCGCCATTGTACATATATGAATTTGTATATATAAAATTCCGTCTATACACGCTGCGCTGTTCTGGGCTGTGATGGCCAGTGGTCAGCTCTTTGGCTCACATGTTAAATCCCAAAATTTATGATGCTGTGGTCAATTTGGAACATATGGCTCCTCGGACCTCGGACCTCAGACCTCGCTCCCGATTCCTTTTCTTCTAGCTCGGTGGCAGCTTTTGGCAATAAATTGGCTGGCTGGGGCGAGAAGCGTTCGAAAAAAGGGTTACAAGTGGCTGGTTTTCGGGTCCGAGCTTTGGGGTTATATTTGAGGGATTTTTATGGATAAAGTTGCCGTTGATTAGGTTTGCGAAGTGTTCGGACGAAGAACAACAGCTGGCTGCTAAATTATGGAAATCAAATACAATTTGCTGGTTTAATAAGGTTTTGCAAAGTGCTTGCAGCAAACTTTCTTATTATTTTTCAGTCGCCCGAATATGATCCACTTTGCAGCCTAGTCACCCCGAAGTACCTATCAAAAAAGGACAAAATAATAACACTTACTATACCTAGCGTGTAGTATGTTGGGAAGTGAACAAAAATTTATGGGCCTCGGCACTTGGGAGAGGGTTGAGCTATGTGTGTGCGCCATTTATCATGTTTAATGCTTTTGAGTGATTATGGCAGAAGCTACCTGGCGATGGACTAATATTTTAGCATCAGTCTCAAGCTGTGCCTATAACTCAGCCCCGATGAATTATTTATGCCCGGGCGGGAATTTCCCTAGGCCATGCGGAAAGCCAGCGAAAGCAGGAAAATGAATTGCAAATTTAAAGGGCTTACCAAAAATAGGGCAGAGGAACCGAACACCCAAACAGTTGGCTGACAACTGCTACGCTTTCTACGGACACGTGTCTTTCACATCGCTTCCTGCCGGATTGGGGAAGGAACTTTGAAGCTTATTGAATTATCCGATTTGCGCAACAATTGCCAGCCTAATGCGGAAATAGATTGAGAGCAACAAAAGTTGCCAACAGTTGGCAATGCAAATGCGATCGAATCATTTCACTTGCAACTCAACTGCTACAGACGACACAAGTTTATGGGGCAACTTTGGCAATGCCTCTCAAATCAATCGATAAATGAAATGTAATCCCCTTGCAGATGCAACTGCAGCCTGCCCTCGTGTGTTGTATAAATTTTAATGTACGGCAGGTGCCTCCTACCCGGAAAAAACAAGCTTTTCCTTGCAGCAGATGCACCTCGTTGGCGAAAAGTTTGTGCCATCCATTTCACTGGCTAAAAATTTGCAACACCCCGAAACTTTTGCTCACATGGATGGAAAAAGCAAGGACATTTGGGACTAGCTATATGCCCTGTATACGGTAGCAAATATACAATAATAGTGTTGGATTATTAAATGACAAAAATTGAACTAGTTTTTGTACAATATACAATAGAAGCCGATGGTATTTGAGGGATAAAACTGGAAAGGGAAACCCCCCAGCCAAATCAAGATGCCAGAATTTATGTGTAGTATTTGTTTGAGGGAAACTGGCAGCAGGAAAACGGAAAATACAAATCGAGTAGAGTAAAAATGTTTAGGTAGCAAATGCGGCACGTGACAACTGCAACTGTGAAAGTTTGTGCCGCCCTTGGATGGCTTGGCTCCCGCATCGCGTATACGACGTGTGGCACAGTGGGATTCCGCCCCTGCAGCCCGCTACCCGCTACCCGAAGCCGTGCAGACGCTTTTTGGCCTTCGCCCGGCCCGTTGTCTATTGAGCAATATGTTTTATTTTTATCGCAAATTGGTTGAGTTGCAGGCCAAAAGCGGCAACCCCCCGGAATGGGGTGCAAAGGCGAAGAAAGCCCCGGAGAAAGTGCTCGTTTTTTATGTGCATTTAGTTGGGTACGAGTATTTCGCCAGCGGGTGGGTGGGACGATGTTGCCTCGGGGACAAGTAGTCGGGCCTAAAAAGCGTCAAATGCCCGACTTGAGGCGATGCCATTTTATTTTGCCATAGGCCATTGGCACGCACGGTGTAAAAAGAATTTGTCACTTGGGGGTTGGGCCAGTGGTGTTGGCTTCGCCACTCAGAGTAGATTACCAGGGGAGTGTGTGCCTATCTAGACGGAATTTGCTGGCTTTCAGATAGTTGGGGCCTGCTGGTGGATTGGGGAGCTTTACAACGTGGTTGCTGCGACTTAATCAACAGCCAGATCAGTGTTCTTCCTGGTTAAAAATAAATACGGGTAACGTGTGTTGAATCGCATTGGGCCAAGCTTTCTCGCCTGAATATTAATGGCTGTGCATTCCAGCAACTAAAGTTCTGCATCCGCATTCAACTTTAATGCACAGCTCGTCCTTTTCCCCACTAACCCATATCCAACGGTTTGTCAGCCGTGCCTGGCCTGCTTTTTATTATGCACATCAGCAATTGTGTTCGAGGCATTCAAATCCTTAACGTGACATTCCTTAAGTTCCCATCTAACCTGACTAAATTGTGGTACATGCACGCACAAACGGATCCAGATAGGGCTCAATGGCCTCTGTATTGGCCACCGCCCCCCGGGGCCCGGGCAGATGTCAGTGCTAGTTATAGCCAGGAATCGCAGTCGCAATCGGAGTTTGTCGTTTTCTCAGCCTATTTATATACTGCACACACACACTATACAGCAACTCGTATACAGCACATAGACATACTTTTATGTGGGGAATTTTTCCAATTTTGCTGATGGCATTTTAGGTGACACAGAGGGACGGCTCCTTAGCCCGTCTCGTTTCATTTCGATTTTTTTACAGCCTGCCCGAGGAGGTCCTTGCTGTGATAGGCATCGCAGAGACAGTAGTCAAAGGGCGGCGAGACAGGGGCGGGCGGGGCTGGCGGGGCGGTGGGAAAAATTGATGGGACATTAAATTGGGCCACCAGAACATGACAACGCTGGAAAGTCTATCAATGCAACATGGCAACAGACACACGGCCCTGTCAATGGCTCAATATGGAATGGGCTTTTTATTGTCCCTCAAGCAGACGAAAGGGGTGGCGGTGGAAGCGCCAAGTAGTTACTTTCAGTCCGGCCATATCGTACGGGAAAAACTCAATTTTCTGGCTCATAAATATTTGTTTAAGCTCAAGCTCCCGCTCTGATTCACTCTTTCGGCCCTCGCGATCCTGCATCAAAATTTGTTTACCCATTTTTTCGCCACCTCCCCTTTGCTGGCAGGTTTTTATTTCCCGTTTATTGATTTATAATGTTTGCAAAATATAAAAATATTTTCCGCATAAAAATGCTTTGCATATTTTTTCGCTCACAGATATTTGCACTCGTTTCGTTTCGCTTTGAGCTGAAATTGAATTCGCTTGATTGATGGGCCGCGTATTAACATATGTATTGCGCTATTTTATTTACCCAGGGTTCTGTTTTTTGCTGTTGTTGTTTTTTGTCGCTTTGTTTATTATTAAATATTGTTGATTCGATTTTTTTCGTATTTCTGGCTGCTGCAGGCAGTGCTTCGTTTTGTTATTGTTTCCACATCGACAAGTCAATTTGTAGGCAAACGGAAATATTTATGTGCAATTAAATATAATTCGTTTCCAATGACTGATTTATGGTTGATTAATAGTAGTTGAGCTCGTCTACTTATTTTTTATACCCGGTTCTCAAAAAGAAAAGGGTATATAAGGTTCGGGCGAATGTATGTAACAGGGAGAAGGAAGCATTCTTGATCAGCTTCAACAGGAGCGTCGATCTAGTCCTGTCTGTCCGTCCGTGTGAACGCCTGGATCTTGGAGACTATAATAGATTGAGAAAAACTAATTGCATATTCAGATTTTTGTGATACCAGTTCAACACAATTTTGTTTTAAAATTGGCAACCACTCCCGACATCACCGCAAGCCGCGAATTTCTGTAGCGTCCACAATTTTTACTCTACAGACACTAAATTTGTATGGCACATTGGTAGAGCTAATGTCTATCTGTTTTGTGAAAATCAGCTGGTTACGCCCACTTCCACCCGCGCAAATGTCAAAAATGTGTTGCGCCCACAAGCTTCTCGATAGAAATATGCGAAAGTTACGAAAATTTGTCAATGCTATTACGAGTATAATGATCTAAACATCAGGGGGAAACTCAGAACCGGGTATTTATAGTCGAGACACTTGACTATAATCGTTCTTACTTGTTGTCAATTGAAAAACTGCAATCAATTGGCATTGCGAATTATTCGGGATTATCTCGGGCGGAATCAATTGCACTGATAACAGGTCTCAAAACAATTATGCGGCTGTTGCCTAGTTATTAAGTTGTTGAATAGTAAATGCTTCGGGATTTTTATTCTTTTTCTTTTAGACAGTTGCCCAGCTCTTCGAGGCGGCCAATTAATGCTCACTTTTGGACGAATTTCCCAGTAGTTTTCCAGCAATTTCCGTGCGCTTTTCCCCCCGCCGGCAGCCAACTAATTTGGTTGAGGGTAAATTGCATTGTTTACTTTGAATGTGGTTTTCGTGGTGGAGCGGGAGGCGGTGAAATGGGCTGGGAATACATTTCCCCCGGCCGGCTTAACGTTTCCTTGGAACTTTGTGTTTCCAGCCCCAGCTCCAGTTCCCAGTTCCAGCTTCGTTTTGTTTTCGTTTTTTTGCTGGCTGTTGGCTGTTGGCGAAAACTGAAAATCCCCAAACAAGCCAAAATCATTAGCAACAAAATTGCAGTCCCCTCGCGCACCGCACCGCACCCGCCCGGCCGACCATGCAGACTTAACATTTTAATTTAATTTGCACACAACAAAAAATATACAATTTTTTCTCTTCGGGCCGGTCTCTGTTGACATTGGCTTGTTGTTGCTGTTGTTGGCTCTGGCCATTCCTCCAGAGATTGGTGGTCGGAGTGGGATGTACATCTCGTTTTGCATATTCTTTTGTTTTCACTGCCCCCGCGGCCCCTTTTGTTGGTTGATTTCGGCTTGCATGTCTCGTCCTGTGGCAAATCCTTTTCCGCCCGTTGTCACAATCAGGAAAAGCACAACAGCACACAACATCGGGGATACAAACGAAAAATGTGGCACGGCCGAGGCAGGGACAGGGGCAGGGGCAGGGCCAGGATCAGGCGAATTTTTCTTCTTTTTCCCGAGCTGCTTTTAATGCGCATTTGACATGCAAATTTATTTAATTTTCTGCTCCAAATGTTATGCTTACCTGCCGCCCCCTGCCTGCTTCCATATATCACTGCCCCTTGGAGAAGGCCGCCATAATTTCCCTGTTGCGCTTTTAATTACGCAACAAATTCCTAGATAGCCCTGCCACGCCCCCACCCACACCTCACCCACGGCAACTTTAAGCAAAAATCAATAATTCTTTGAAGCACGTAAAGCCAGACACGGCGGAAAGTGCAAAGGGATTTCGTTAAACTTAATTAGCTTTAAATTTCAGCAGCTCTTCCCTTCAAGCAGAGCCTTTTAATTATTTTCTTAGTCAAGCGTAATTGTATATTTATCTGGGCATCTCATCTGGATAACTCCTATTTTTTCTGTGTAGCCGGGAAATGCCGGAACACCGCCTCTGCTGCTCCTTCCCCTCGCTTACATCTTCCTGCTCCTTTCAACCCCACTTTATCGCCGACTGCTGTTTAGGTATTTTCGCCGCATTCACATAAGGAAACTTTCCACCGGATGCGGAAGTGTGTTTATGCCCGTGTGCGTATGTCGGCGGCGGTTTTGCATCGCCTGCTTAACTCACCGCAGTCTTTTTGCACCCTTGCCGCCACGCCACCTTGCCCATCCTGCTGCCCTCCCCCTGCCAGGGGCCCCGTCGTGCGGCAAAAGTTGCCAGACGCCAAAGCCAGACGGCAAAAGAGCCGAGTGAACCCCAAAGCAGCGCGTCTCATGTTGCAGGGCTACCCCAGAAATATTTGAGCTTGTTATGATTATGCCCTAACCTGGGTCGGCGCTGCGGCAGGTCCCTTGGGGCTACCCAAAGGGCTTGTCCTGCCTACCCAACGGCATAAAAGAATCGTTTCCGATGTAAAGGAACTTCTGGGAAGACAACTGAATAGTTCCCTTGAATTTTTAGCCTTTTCTTAGGTAGCATTTTGAAATTCCAGAACCACAACCCAGGCCTTAAAGAGGGGTTTCATTATATTGTACAACTATTCAATGCTACTGATTTTCTCCCTCAAAAAACCGCGAAAATATACTCATATACTCAGCGTTTAAGTAACACAATTATTTTGGGGTAGCCCAATATGATTCTTTTCATAAGTAAAGGTATATCAAACTAAGCTGACAAATTGTAATCCATGCTTAATATATATTTACATATGTGGATCCACTACCAATGCCTTTATAAACACATAAATGGTATCCTTGTTTTTAAACATTATATGAGTTTTAAGTGCTTAACACATAAAATCTTGAAAACAGCCCTTAAACCGTTTTTGAAGAGTTGCCAAACGTGTCACGGGGAAATTTTAAAACCGCCTAAACATCACGTTTGTCAAACAAGAACCCAAGTTAACAACTTTATGTCCACGTGCAGACGTATCTGATGAACCTTCTTGGGAAACGATTAATTCGATTAAGTGACTGCTGATTTCGATAAATTGAGGAGTACTCCCCGAAAAGAGCATTCGTCTGCTGGCTAGTTCCGGAGTGCGAGCTCCTCTGTTTACGCTCTTCACGTGGCCGAGTGCTTCCGTTTAGAGGCGAGCTCCAGCTTGAATTGGTTGGGGGGGTTCCCCTGCCGCACGCCTCGAGTCGCCGTTTGATGTTTTGGGCGGGCCACGTGGCGTATGGGCAACGCTTCCCGGGCCAAGGTCCGACCCTTTTGTTTGACTCTTTCTACACGTTTCGGCCATCAGGTGGCGTTAATTCTGCAGTCAGCCCACGTCCTGACCCTTTGCCCAAAGTTCCTGGCTTCGACTTTTTCCTTTCCTTTTTTTTGTTTCCCCTCCTGCCCCGTTTTTGTTGCTAGTTTTCTGTTTTGGTCTGCCATTTTTCCAGACGATATGTTGCCGCCGCCGCCGCCATATTTAATTTGTTGCAAGTTGCCAGGACCTTGGGGAGGAGGGCGGAGGGGGGGCAGAAAGGGTTGGCGGCTGGGCTTCCGGTATACAATGTAACTTTTTCTTTTGACCCTTTTTTGCTGCTATTTTTCGGCTGGCACCAAACTGTGTGGTTTGGCTCCCTTGCCGAGGTGGCAAATGCATCACAACAACCAAATCTCACTGCCGGCCATAAATTAGTCGTGTGGCAAATTCTCAGCAGAGGGCCATAAAAAAGAGCGGCGGGAGATTTGGGCGGGCAGTTTCTGTTTACGAGGCAAATGAGTTTAATCTAATTGAAGTGGCCGAGCTCAGGTTCGGGCCTCCGATTTGGGTTCCGGGTCCGGTGGATGCTCAGCTTGGGTCAGTTGTGTTAATTGGTCCAGGGAATGCTAATCAAATGTACCTACTCTGAGTGCAGTCCCATCCGCAGAAGTCTTTAATTCTCCCCGGGGAAGACTCCAGCTTCGTTGAATTTAAGCGCTCAGTGAGCCATAAAAATGTGCCTAGACTTAGTGGGTTCCCCCTTAAGTTATGCCTAAAGTTTTGAGTTGCAGACCCACAACAATGTGTTCAATTAAAGGGTTAACAAGAAAGACGGAGCAGTGCAAAGGAAATCAAGCCAAACCGAACCGAACCACAACACCAAGCCAACCGAAAACTCTGTAACGCCCAATTAACCGGCTTGTCGGCAACTCCGCCGGCAGCTCCACGCCAGACCAGGCCACTCCATTCCACTCCACTCCACAGCCGTCGACACCAAGCCACTACTCCATTCTGGCTGTCAGAGGCACCCCGGCCCCGGGGGTGGGGGAACTCATTGAGGATGCCCTCGCCTTGCATGCAAATCAAATGCAGTTCAAAGTTGAAAATGGGCCGACGAACAACAGGCGCAAAAATCTTTGACTCCCACAGCAAAAGTTGATCAAATCTTCGCAGCAACAGCCCCCGTCCGCTGCCCTGTTTGCCATAAACTGCCGGCAAAAGTCGTAAGCCAAATCGCATAAATAACACCCTGGGCCATGGCCAAGACCCCCCTCGGTCCCACCCAAAACCAACGCCACTGTCCGTTAGTTGTCCGATGGAGGAGTGTACGCGTAGGTGGGAACCGCACTCGCATTTCCGCAGCAATTTCTCCGATCACTGAAACTAGAAATGGTCTGAATGGGTAAAATATAAAAGTTACAAGTCTTAAAAAATTAACAATTTTGTTTCATTTTTTGGAACAAAACCAGCTTTATTTAAAATTAAATATTCACAATATTTAAGCTTGAATGTTCGCATATCAAAGTTTGTATAAGAAAACTATAAATAGTAATAACAATTTACATTTTCATAGCTACTAGACTTCTGCATGAATGTACTCATTTGTAGCATGACAGTAGAGTAGTGTTCTTAAAAATACTGCACTCATTCTTTACTGTACCTTTTAAAGTACTCTATAGGCCGGAAGAAAATGGCACAACAAATGAAAAAAAAGTATGCGCAACCAAGAATGAGATATTCATTTGTCGTTTTTGTTGCATTCATGCAGAATTCTAATAGCTACACATCTAGTATATTTAGTAAGATTCATATCTGTTGCGTTTGTGATTCTAGTTAATCCTTTTTTTTAGTTTTCTATTTGCTTAATTCATCAAGTGCAGCCTTGTAATATTTAAAATATTAGGCGACAACAAATAAGTTGAATTGATTGCTCAAAAATTCTAGAAGTGCACGAACGCCACGCCCCCGTCAGGGCACATTTATCACGCATACGCAGCGTATGCTGGTTAGCCAGCTTTCCTATCCCCCGGGGAAGCGCGCGAGATTGCATTGCCTATTGCCAGCGCCCAGCGAATTGCAAATTTCCGCGGCCCAAAAGCTAGCGCCCGTCCCAAACCGCGGAGCCGGTTCAAGGGGTCGGCCAAACCAAACAGAACCGCAGCGAACTGAACTCCGGCATTTCTGACCCCCGGCCGGGGCTTAGGTGGGTGTTGGATGGGCGCTAGGTGGGCGGGGTGTGCAATTAATTATTCCCGCGGTCGGAGAGGTCATAAAGATGGCGAAGGCGATGGAAGCAACTTCTGCGGCCAGGAGGTGGCTGTCCGTCTGCAAGAATTGCGCCATAACTTCGGCCAGACAAATCAAATGTGGCAGGAAGTGTTTATTTTCAGCGCCCTGGGGCGGCATTCAAAGCGACTCGACTGCGCATCCAGGAAACGCTTTTCTGATTTATTCAAATGAACTGGAATGCTGGGGCAAAAAGTGTTGGAAGTTCGTCAGGACCTGCGCCATCGGTGGTGCCACCAAATGCCGCATTGTCATGCAACAGTTGGAGGGCATTGAACGCAGCCGGCGAACTTAATGAGATTCCGTTTCTCCCTTTGATTGATTGCAGCAAACGATGCGAAGTTTGACCGGCGTCCAGCTAAAAAAGCACACACACTCCCATCGAACCCCCTCGGCCAGGATACGTTGGCAATTTTTCAAAAAATTTAATTGAGCTTTTGCCCGGCGGTCGTTGGTAAGTAAATAAATGTTTTATTTATGAGACGGTCTGGTCCGACGGCGCTGGGATAAACTGAATAAAACGTAGCCGCAGGACCTTGTGATTGCCCAAATGGCAACAAATGATCTGTAAAAATGCAAGAGTCCAAACACCAAGCCAAGCTCTGTAAACTTTTAATCAAGAGATACACTTGAGGGGCTTTTCCAGGGGCTTTTACATCTAATTAGAGGAAGGCAGCACCCAGCCCCCCGGCGGGGGGAGGGAGTGTCTCGGGGACACCCGATGGAAAGTTGACATTTCACTTTGGTTTCCGGCAGGAAACTTTTCGGCTGCCACGTGACCTTTAGGCAGCGGGGTCGGGGCATGCGAGGTTTTCACTGGGCTTTCCACTAATGTGCCCTGAGACTTAGCCCGACTCCTCTTCGACTCCTCTTCGAAGTGGAGGTTTGGGGTCAGACGAAAAGTAAATACTTGTATTTTTCTATGTAAGTAACTGAAAACCCTTTTTATGGCTTAGGGCCAAGTCCCTTTTGCATTAGCACACATGGTGGGGGGAGGGCGGGTTATTTTTTGGCTTGGCATGCGGGCCATGACTTGAGACTGAACTTGTGCGGATTGATTTGTTTATCCCTTGTATTTTGCTGGCTACAAATGAGGGGTTTCCCTTTTTCGCCCTCACGCAGTCTCAATATAATCACATGCTTGAGGAGTTCCGTAAGAAGAAAAACAAGCGGCACTCTAATCACTTTGATTGAGAGGGAAATCAAAAGGGAAAAGCCTAATCCTTATCCAAATTGACCGCATTGAAACGTCAATCTCTTAAAAGGGAACCGTATATTCCCGCCTCTGATTAAATGGAGCTTTTAGGGGCAGAGTTCAATTACCTACCTTTTCCATTATTGGCTCGATTGCTGAAGNCAATTACCTACCTTTTTTTCATTATTGGCTCGATTGCTGAAGCTGTTATTAGGTTCATTTAGCATGTTTCCCCTACAAACCCTTTATCAACTGTCATTAAAAATAATTGTTCCTGCCAAGGTGAGAAAGGGGAAGCATCAAATTCAATTTTACTTTTCCTTATCTCGCCAGGTTCATCTGCATTTGGTTTTTATCTTGTTCGGCTTGTTCCATTTTAATTACATAAATTACATAAATTACGTAAAGTTACATGAAATTACATATTCCAGAAATATCAAGAAACAACAACAATGAGGCGCAAACACTTTCTAACAAAAGAGTGGGAGAGACGTCAAAGTTCGTTCACTTGTAGACATCAAATGAGCGGAGCGGCAACTGCAAAACAGCAGCAACAAACAAAAAATACAATAAAAGCAACTACAACAGGCGGCAAACGGAAACCGACTGAACAACAATAATCAAGCAAGCCGTACACTCGAAGAAGAGTTACTTTTTAGGATTTTAAAGCAATTTAAGAACATTAAATACTTGCTTTAAGTTACCTGATATTTCCCGTACTTGTATACTATTTTGGATCAATAACTGACTTGGAACCACAGGGAACTTGGTCTATTATTTAGAGGGTTTTTTAAAATAATGTTTTCAATATTAATATCAAGTTGCGCCGAAACCCTTAGCAGCTTGTAACCTTTTAGCTATTATTAGGTTCAGTATTAGGCACTAAATTTTGTTTTGTGTATAAATAAATACGATGAAATTACATATAATCTCTACTGTATTTTATTCAGAAAGAGTTAAGTGCAATGTGACAACTGTTGCAAGATGAGGTTTGTGAATATCTCTATTATAAAGATCCAAGGGCTCCATTAAAGAAAAGCCGTTAAAATTTCAGTTTTAATATATTGTTATCATTTTAATGTAATTTTCTCCCTATCATGTAAATTCATCAGGTCTGACAAAACTAATGTAAGTAAATTGAAAAATGTAAAAGAGCAGCAAATATAGTAAACTTACTGTGTATAATCCTTATTCTAAATTACAAGACTAATATATAATAAAGATTTGGTATGGCCAAAAGAGTTTCAACTCCAAATTAATGCCTTCCTTTGCCAACAGCATCAATCCCAATCCCTTTAAATATTCCTCAAATAATGAGAATTTACCAGTAGGTACGCCCACTTGTTCCAAGTGTAATTGGAGACAAAGGGAGAAGCCGAGATGGAGGAGAAGAAAACCTTTTTATGCGGCTCAGCTTTGGCGCTTTTTATTAAACAAGCCGACGAAGTGTAGAAGCGAACGAGAAGCGGATGGGGCCTGGGGAGGGGGCATTGTGTGGCACAAGGTGATGGAGCAAGGAAGAGAGAAAGAGCTTAGAACGAGCGGTGCCGGCTAAACCGGTAACACTTGTTTATCTCAGAGAAGTGCGAGAGCGACGCCAAGACTTCTCTCGTCGGGATATGCGGCATGCCCCCCCAAAGAGCATTGTGTTGCGGCAGAGGGAGACAGAGAGACAGCGGAGAGAGGCCGATCGGAGAAAAGGGTTCCACAGGTGACAAAGACAAAAGCCAGGAGGCTCCTCTAATGTCATCATTATTGTCAATATAACAAGTTTATTGACTCTCCCTGCCACCTGCCCCTGCCACTGGCCGGACGAAGGGTCATTAGAGAAATGCCTGGCATTGGTTCTCTTGAGTCATGCTAAAGCGCAGATTAAACGCAAGTTAATGGCTTAATTAACTGCCGGACAAAAACACAAACAAATCCCTGGCGGACGGGAAAACGACCTCGCAGATAAAGATAAATGATAAATGCAAGTGCGCAGAGAAATGCCGGGCGATAAAAATTGTCGCAGCGAATCGAGGAAATTAATGCGTGCAAATATGCCAAAGAAATCGGTTGGGGGGGGGAGTCCCCCTCCTGCAGAAGAGTAATTGCCCCGATGGGGCGATAGAGGGTTAAGGCCTGCTAACGGCACTTGCGAGCACATTAAACAAATCAGCGAAGAGACAATGCCAACTATAGCGGATTTCTGATAGACTCTCAAAAGATAAAGCAACGGGTGACGGACTAATGGGTGATAAAAGTTTATATACAAAAAATGCAATAAAAACTTCAAAACGCAGTCTATTAAATTTAAATGAGAATCGGGGAGTTATTAAGATGTTACCAAAATTTTAGTGGATCTATTAAATTTTGAAGCCAAGAAAACAGGCTTTTGGTATCACACATGAATATGATCAGGTTATTTTGGAATACGATTTAGAAACACTGATATTTTGGAGAAACTAAAAATGTCAAGAGACAGTTTATTAAAATTAAATCAGAATTGGGAAGATATTAAAAATGTTACCAAAACATTGCATTTTTAGTGGGCTTAAGCTATTAAAAAACTGAAAGACTTTTTCGAAACACAAGAAGCAAACAGTTTATTTTTAGAAAAATATTAAAAATGGTCAATAAGTAGTTGGGACAAATTTAGAGAAACCCATAAAACTTGCAAAAATTTTGATGGTAAATACCAAAGTAATTGGGACATAAACCCATAAAAATTGATAGACTCTGTTATTAAATTAAATTGAATGAGCAAATATGACAATTTTTGGTGGGTTTATGGAATTTTGAAGGCAATATAATAAGCCTTTAGAAACCCAGCATGAAAATAATTAAGTTTATTGTAGTATATGATGTTGTAAAAAGATTCTTTCAAAACTTGAAGGGCAAACAATGAAGTGCTGGGGTAATAAAAATTCTGAGAAGACCATAAAAATTGTATTTGGAGCTTTATTGAGGTGTTAAAAAATATGGTAACTTTTCAGTGGATTTATGTATGAATTTTTGAAATCAATTTGAAATAGCGAAGTAATTCACAGTTTGCCTTAGAAAAGATATATTCGTCAATGCTTTTGATGGCAAATAACAAAGTAACCTAGGCACACAACCTGTTTAAACATCCGCAGACATTTTCTAATCTTAGCCCGGCCCTTTTATCTTAATTTTATCCTTCTATTAAATTCAAATTAATTCCTTCGTCCCACTTTTAGAAATTTGTTGATATTTTGGCACTGTTTATTTATTTACCGTTTTTGCGGGCTAATCAACAGGAGGCAAGGAAATCCCAAAAAGAGAAGCCGGAGCGTAGGCGAGAGAGCGGCAGCATCCAAAACAAAGTGTATAACAACCCTGTCTTTGGCTCTCTGCTCTCTCGTTGGCTCTCCGCTGGCGGAGTTGCTCCCCAAATTCAAGGTCGCCCCTCCGCAGAGAGCAGGAGAGCATATTCAGCGGAAAATGGAGAGAGCGCGAGCGACCACCGCTCACTTGCGAGCGCATTTTGCTTTCTCGGAGCGCTCGAGTCTCAGTTTGTCAGCGTAGGCCATGCCGTGTGGTTGTGCTCGCGGATTGAAAGTCTCGAAGTGCGGGTCCGTTTTCGACTTTTGACGTAAAAGCGTGCACCTCAGTGGATTCCGGTTCCTCCTCGGTTACGGTTACGGTTACGCTTGCGGTTGCAGTAACGTCAACGTTAACGGCTGTTTTGGGCGGGAAAATCGAAGATAATACGCGCGATTCGCCGGGAAAGTTAACCCAAAGCCGGTGCAGTGCCGCCAAAAACACAATAAACAAACCATAAACAATAAACAATAAACAATACGAAGCGCAAACACCAGCCCATAAAAGCTAATCGTTTGCGGATAACAAACAAGCCCCTAACAGAATCGTGTTTGCCCCGAAAAGGCTAAAAAGAAGAAATACCGGCTAATATTTGTGCTTAAAAAACAAATAAATGTCTACCGCCGGCAAATGCTAAAAAGTGTCGAGTGCTTCGCGGGAGTGTAAAATATTCGCAGGGCAAATAAGAAGTTTGCAAAGTCGAGCAGCATGTGTGGGCTCTAAGCCGGGAAATTCACCAAGCAAAGTAGTCCCCAGCCCGCCCAAGAAAGTTTCCAGTGCTAAGAAAAGAGTCCCCTAAGTCGATACAAAATGTGGCTGCAAATCCTGTTCATCCTGCCCTCCCTGATCCAAGGGGTCCAGCGCTACGACCAAAGTCCCCTGGACGCAGGTCCCTACTACCGCAGTGGGGGAGGCCTGATGCCCAGCTCGGGAACCGAACTCGACGGACTGCCCCACCACAATCGCTGCGAGCCGATCACCATCTCGATCTGCAAGAACATCCCCTACAACATGACCATCATGCCCAACCTGATCGGGCACACCAAGCAGGAGGAGGCCGGCCTGGAGGTGCACCAGTTCGCGCCGCTGGTGAAGATCGGCTGCAGCGACGACCTGCAGCTCTTCCTGTGCTCCCTCTACGTGCCCGTCTGCACCATCCTGGAGCAGCCCATCCCCCCGTGCCGCTCCCTCTGCGAGTCCGCCCGCGTCTGCGAGAAGCTGATGAAGACCTACAACTTCAACTGGCCGGAGAACCTCGAGTGCTCCAAGTTCCCCGTGCATGGTGGGGAGGACCTCTGCGTGGCGGAGAACACCACCGCGGCCGCCTCCACCGCCGCCACGCCCACACGCAGCGTCTCGAAGGTCACCACCCGGAAGCACCAGACCGGCGTGGAGGGGCCCCACCGGAACATCGGCTTCGTCTGTCCCGTCCAGCTCAAGACGCCCCTGGGCATGGGCTACGAGCTCAAAGTGGGAGGAAAGGTGAGTCCTAAGCAAGTTAACGGTGAACTTAACTCAAATGTGGGAGAAGTCACAATAGGAACCAAGGCAGGGTTGCATCCAAAATGCAATCGAAAACGGGGTGTTCGGAACCGTTCTTAAAAACATTTCAGACCATGTTTCGAGTTTTATCTATTGGATAAATAGATGCTACAAGACAATTAGAGGAATGGCAATATTTTACTTAACTGAATTTCTAGTGATAAATAGATTTCGGCAAATAGGAATGTTTTGCAAATGTACGAGTAATTTTTACATACTAGTACTACTAGAGGACTAAATAATTACAAATTTACTATTGGTATGGGGATGATAAAACAGGAAATACTATCCAAAATTTGTATTATCCTATTGGAAAACATAATAAATAAAAATAGGGCAACAAAATGCAGCAAAAAACCTATGTTTTAAATAGGTTTTTGTTGCCGAATGGGATTATTTACATCTTCCGACTTAATTTATTTTCTTGTTTGTGGAAATATTTAGGTTTTACAAACATAATCCCTCTAGAAAACAGATTGATTACAAATCTATAACTGAATAAATGCTGCTGTTATTGGGATGAGAAATCAGAAAATAAGATTTATATTGAAAAGGTGACGAAATGGTTGTGCCTAATCGTCAATATTATTGTGCAATATATTTTCAATAGGCGAATTATAATATTTTCCAATAGCAATTTTCCTTTGTCATGTTTTTCGGGCATCATTTTTACAAACATCCTACTAGAAAACAGATTTATTGTAAATCTAAAACATATTAATTAGCTAAAAGATTATGAATAAGCGATTAAAATTCATTGTGAGCAGTATCATATGAGAGAAAGAGCTAAATATTAGTCGCATATCTTTGGTAAAGCCGAACCGAATATCGAAACTCTTCGCAATAATTTTGACTATTCGTGGAAGCTTATCTATTGTAGTTTTCGCCTCATGTGGGTCAACTTTTTTATGTCTTCATTTGAACTCGAGACTCAATTTGTAGAGCAGAGTGGAGGTTGGAAAAAAAACGCATATCCTGTTGCGCCGAGAAAACAATTTCCAACCACCAGAGGAAGCAGCAGGAGGTCCTTTTGTGGCGAGCGACTGTGGGGGAGCGAGTGAGAGGGCAGCAGGGCGGGAAAGAGACGGACACAGCCCGCACTACCTGCCCAAAGAGCTCGCAAACGATGCCTAACAACGTCAGGTAGATCGCTTCTTTGGCTTCGCTTGCGGAAAGGTAAACCAGTTTTGATATTTTCTGGAGTTGTGTAATTTGTAATGCCTGCTTAAAAATCTCTCCCCCCCTTTTCCCCCTAACAAACAAAGCGCAGGGAAAAATAACGTAACAAGAGACCAAAGATGTTTAATAACTTGAACTGCAGGCCGGGGTCAGCCTGTTGCATTTTCACGTTCCGTAATTAATTTTCCACCCGTTTCCTTCTCTGCGGCGGTTTATCAACAGCTTTTTTCTGTTCAGGGCTCTCCAGTCCATCATCCGCCTGATTTTCCACATTTATTCTCTGTTTGTTTTTGGATGAGTAATGATATAATGCGTTTCCAATGTTTTTTCCTCCAAGATTTGGTTTTATTTTTAGGACTTGCCCTCTCGCTCTGGCTCGTCGGTTTCGCTGGTATCTGAAAAGCGTATTAAATACTTTGAGGCAGGATAATTCACACTTCCCTCATCGTGTGGTATCTGGCGGATACATGTGTATCTTTCAGCTACTTTAGCCATCCTCTGGTGTGCGATTCTCTGCTGTTTTTTTCCCTGATTGGTCTCGTTTTTCTCTGTGCGCTGTGTGTGTCGTCGAGCTCCTCCGGTTCATTCCCTGAATCATTCTCAGTTCCATCCCCATCAGCGGCGTCGTCACTCTGTTGTCAGCATCTTTGGCTTGGCTTGGCTTGGCCCTGTGCTTAAATGCCTTTTAAGAGCTGCGTGCGAAATTTAGCAGCTTGTTGGTTGGCCCACATCTCGATTGTATGAGCCCAGACCCTGATAAAGACGCCGTGCGATGCCCATTGGGAAGAACATAAGCCAGCGCAATTAATACGCAAATTGCAAATGATTTTACAGATTTAAATAAGTCATTATAATTGGGCCGGTCCTAGTTTGAGGTCACCTAATTTGTGCTCAACAAATCGCTTTGATTGCAGTTCAATTATTGCCTACAAGTTATAAGCTTGTACTACCAAGAGGTCTTAGTCTTTCGACACTTAAATGGATTTAAATGAGCCCCCAGGCTTGCTTAACTTCTGACGAGGAAGCGGCCGAATCCATTAAACATTCAAATTACCCGTCTTAGCCTGTCAATCAGACAACCTTTTTGGCATAAATTAACAGAAATTCTCGGTGAATTTTGCACAAACAAAAATCCGGCAGACAAAATGCTTAATTTCGCAAATCAATTACCCAAACCAAAGGCTAAAATAGAGCAGGAGCTAGGCTATGTCCTGGGAGCTATGTGAATAGGATTAAAGCCAAATCTCTACAGTGTTGAGATGAAATAATCATGGCCCAGACGCCGGAGGCCCCGGCAGGCCTCAACCCTTTTTCTTGGCCTTTTCTTGCCCCCCCCGGAATGGGAATCCTTTGTGCCGGGGCAGCAGAGCGGGGCAGGAAAATCTGTGCTCTGTTTGAGGGCAAACTGAGTGGAAAGCCGGCAGTCATAAGGGGGCCCAATCAATTACGGAATCGTCCACACAATTAAAAGCCCTGGTCGGGGGTCCGAATCGGTTTGGGCCCACAAATAATCCCTAAGCCGGACTCTCCTTTTCCAAATGCGTCGAAAGCGTTCCAAATGAGGCTTCTAATGGTTTTACGATTTCCCAAACAAACGAACTGGATCCGCCTTTCTGTTATCCTTTCCACGACCTAAACTGTTGTCCTTTCGCGCTCTTTGATTAATTTATTTTCGGCTGTCCCGGATCGGACGGGAGTGGCAATAGGCGTCCCTATTGGTGGTTTGGGCGGCAGAGGGTTCGGGAAACAGTTGTCTACACATGTAGCCATCAATCGGGCAATGGCCCCGGGTAATTTGTTTGCTTCGAAAAGGTTTTGACGGCGGCAAATGGTATAAATTTTGAATGCTCGTGGCGAGGGTGGAGGATAACGAAGTCAGGAACTGGGTGTCCCCGTTGGTATACATTTTCTAACCTTTGCCCTTTCATATTCGTTTGTTGGAAGCCCGAAACAATCAATGCTATTTAAACGCAGAGCCAATGGAGAAGTCCCCAAGCTGGCGGGGCTTGTTTATGTGTCTAGACTTCATTAGTTCAGCCAGGTTATCAACAACATCATCGGCTGCTCATCAGCATTAAATTCACACAGCTAAGCCAGCAGATAATCTCTTACTTTCCGGCTCCCAGGTCGCCCCATGCAATTTATCCCTCGAATTGTCCTCGGACGAACTACGGCCCCGGCTTTTGTTATTCCTGCTGCTGTGTTATTCTCCATTAAAACTATAATCCACTTTATATTTCACGCTCGAGCTGTTCAATTTATAACCAATAAATGTTAAGCTGATGACGATTATTTATTTATTTTTACACGGACGGACCTCGTTTTCCCTTGGAGCGTACGTGGAAAATAGCAACAAAAGCGCTTTCAACTCAATTAATTTGCTGGGGGCGAGGTCGGGGCTGTCGGTCTGTCGGGCGGGGGAAATCTACTTCCGGCTACTTAAGCACAGACAAACAATGATAGCGGACAGCCAGGACGGGCGGGCGGGGAGAAAAGCTATTGGATTTGCCCGAGAGTGCGTATGTCCATGTCCCTGTAAATCCATAAAAATCACCAGAGAATGGAAAACAATTTTTCCAACACTCGCCCTGCCACCCGCATCCTCGGGCGACCAAGAACTGGACCAGGGCGATAAGCAGGGCAGAAGTGCTTTGTCTTCCACGAGGCAATGTCCTGCAGGACGATGCTTGTAACTGTAACTGATGACACGGAGGAAACCAGTTGGCCGAGTGGCAGCCAAAGCTCAGGGAAAACAGAATGCCAAGAAACGGAAACCGAAACCGAAACTGAAAATATTTTCATTGATCCCATTGGGACTTGAGACCCACACAAAGCCACAAAGTTTGACTTGCAGCTCGCAGAGATTGACAAACGTTTCCCCTTCTCCATTTGGGTTTGTGTCACAACTCTTTCGACCGCCCACAGAAGTTTATTTTGTTTTCAAAATATGTTTTCGTGCTCCGTGGAATTGAATTCGAACGCGAATCGGAATCGTTAACTAAATGCAAATGCTTGGCTTTGACTTTCGGCTGACAGGGGGCCCGTTAAATATGCTTAAATATTTAATTACTGCCAGCCGATAAATGGCAGCACCGGCCGTTTACCATTCGGTTTAATAACTCTGGCGACCGCACCTCTAAAATGCAATTCACAATTCAGTTGACACCTCATTCAGGCCTCGTTCCCGGGGCTTTTCTGATTTTATTCAGCATTTGCATGCAGTCTGCTGGTCTGGCACCTATTTAGAGGGGATTGGGACATGTTTACTAAGGTTGCTGCAAGATTTTTGCATATGGCTTTGCATTTTTGCAAGACCAAGTTCTGCCGGCCTGTCTAGATTTCCCAAACATGCCTGTGTTTCCCCTTCCGCGATTCCCGCTTTTGTGGAGCGAACTGGAGCATGAAACTGAAACACATATTCTGGCACATTGTTTTGCTCTTTTAATCAGTGCAACACCCTCGTGCGCCCAGCCACATTCCCGATTCCCGGCCAAAAGCCGCTCAAACCGATGCTCCATTCACCTACTGTTCGGTTCGGCTCCTGCCACAGGACTCTTTCAATGAAGTGGCTTTCATTTGCACCTACGTGCGCCGCAGTGCTCCACTTTCCAGGCCATACAAAATTTGACACAATTAAGAACAAAGGCAGCAGCAAAGCCAAACACAAATGTCAACCTCAGACAGAGAAATCCTTTTTCTGTGCTCCCTGCTCGCAGCTCGTTGTTTGCTGGCTGTTTTGTTTTCCTCATTGTTCTGCAAAGCGCTGCGCCATTTTGCAAATGCAAAAGCCATCTTACGGATACTTGAGATACATTATGCAGCCGACCCTTCGACTCCTCGGGCCCATGTCTCAGCCTGCTAGTCTGTCTGTCTGATGAATTTATAATGCCCATTGTCTGTCTGCCGGGGCCCAGACAATGGCAAACAAAAGTAAAACCTCCGCTCGCCATAACTTGGCGGCGAGCAAATAAAACAGAAATATTTGGGTCCCCTCGAAGATGGCTGACTGACATACTAAGTGGCACCGCTCCCGGGCCGTAGCTTCGATATTTTTAGATTGAAAATGAAATCCTCGGGGCTACGAATTGCCCTCGTCAGCTGGAAGTCAGTTAACACCTCGCACAGCCGACAGCAAGACTTAATTAAAAACTCCGCAGAAAAGTGTAAAAGGCTAAAAAATGAAGCCACGCAGGCGCACACCACACCACACCACACCGCAGCGTTTGCGAATGGAAAAGGCTGCAAACGGGTTTGTTGGGGACAAAATATAAAGCGGGCAGGCCGAAACCGAAAAGGCAAATCATAAATTTTATGCCGAAGACCCGTCCTGGCGGCGTGTGGGTTGGATCGGGTTTGTAGCATATATAGGCAGAGGTAGCCCCGATATGGTATATGTTATTTGCTGCAGATGGGGAGCGTGGCAAGATGAAAAAACAAAGTTGTTAAAGGTTTATGGAGCATCCCATTCGGATGGGGGCCAGCAGCCGGCTCGCGAGCAATCAAAAGGGGATTCATTAAAAAGGATCTGCGCTGGAACTGGCCATAAAGATAATGTCCTGCGGTAATCCCTTAAAGAATGTGTGGTATAAGTATTTTAGAATCGGGTCAATAAAAGGGTTAAATGGCCGGAGACGGGAAATAATATAGGGTAAACTTGACAAGAAAAGGCTTTCAAAGATCAAAGTCAATTTGGTTTAAAGCCCTTGAGAGTCGGCCGTAAAATTAATGGATTTCAAGTTTTCCCTCCACATGGGACTACGCACTATCCCAATCTTCGAACTAAATTACAAAATTGATGCACACTAATTCAATAAAAAGCGAACCAAGGCAAACATAATCTCACATCAAACACGCGAATAAAGCTAATAATCTGAAATGCCTGCGAGCTCCTCTCAAGATTCCTGCGTGAAAAACTTGACGCAGCCAAATAGAGAAAGTTCTCGGCTGGTTTTTGCAGACTTGCAACAGGAAAAAGTAAAACGATTCTGGAATCTCAAACAAGCAAAAATCATTCAATTAGCGTTAGGCCCGCCCGCGTTCCCGCGGTGAAAAACAACGCAAACAGCCATTAGTTGGATATAATTTAGCTTCTTAGTTATGGCCATAATGCAGCTAGCTACTTAAATGCAACTGAAAACTGGGGGGAAGAGCGGCGGCGGTGGTTCGCCAGGCGGATGCTTTACTCAAAAATGCTGACAGTGGCTATTAATTAAAGTGCAGACACACCACACACCGCACAACAGGCTGTGTGTGTGGAACTGTGAGGGGATCTGCAGATCCAGATGAACAGCTGAAGTCGAGATGCAACTTCAAATGGCTGGAAAGATGGGGTTGGAGTTGGTGTTGGAGTTTTCCGAGGCCATAACAAGACATTTGTAATCATCTTCAATCATAACACAGACATTCAGGCACGTATGTGTTGGCCACTAATGAACCAACTTAAAATTGTCATAACTGTAAATCATCTTGGCCTTATGGAGCGTGCATATGTGGAGCAATCAGCTAAGGCCCCGGGGGAGACAAAAGCAAAGCCAAATGGCTCGTAGGCGTGTGGAAGTGGAAATTCCGGTCAAAAATCGAGGAAATTAGGGAATATGAAACCCTATATTATATGGGATATTAAAATGCTAAAAGCATACCCCAAGAATAACAAAGAATGCAAGGAATTCTTTCTTTTAATTGCTCTTGAAAGCTTAGATTTTATGTTTTCCGCTTGTGTGCCTTGAAATTTTAAAACCGGAACTTTTAATTTACACAATTTGTGTCTGCACTGCAATTGCTGCTTGTTTACTAACCAATATGATCCAAATCAAGTAGAAACGCTGTAGTCGAGATTTCTCGACAACGAGATACCATGCACCAATTTTCATAATCATTTAGTTTTACCGTTTAAATATTTTAACCCCAAATTAAGTCAATGCAGAAATGGTTAATATAACGTCATCCGGCATTGACACTTTGAAAAAATGGTGAACATATTTGTTGGGCGTATCCTCATTATTTATTGTCCGATCTTTATAAAACATGGTACATGGCTAGACATTATAGTTTTTAGCTCTAGGCAAAGAGATTTATATCTCTTACTCTAACCATTTCTGAGATCTAGGCAGATATGCCTTTTCCCCATTACATATATTTTGCACAAACTAAATATACCACTTGTACCTTAAGGTACATGGTATAAAAACTTGTTGCATTGCCCTTAAACAAAGTTCAAGAGGTGAGATAGTAGACCGATAAAGCCCGCTCGGGACCCGCGTCAAGATGGATCGTATCGCTGCGACGATGATTGCCATGACGATGCTGATTATCATGCATGTTGTGTGTTGGGCAATCGAGGGCCAAGAGGCTGTTGGCCCGAATGGAAAAGGCCAAATTGTGGGCAGAGCGGGCCTTTTGGCCATTGGTCAGCATTTTGGAGCCGTGAGTGATGTCCGGATCAATCATGCGACATTTGGCGGCTCCAAAATCGAACGTCGCGTTAATTACAATGGAGAAGTCGCACCGGAATGGGCCAAGGATGATGGAAAATCATGCGGATTTCCTCTCCTGACGAATCGCATGCCGACATGATTTGTGATTTGTGTGGATTTATGTTTATGGCAAAGTCGATTTGTGTTTGCGGAGATAATTTCCAGGGCTCCGCCATTTCCATTTCTTTTGTTCGCCATGCCTCCTTCCCTCCTCCCCCCGACCGACATTATGTCAAATGAAATTTCCCTTTTTGACAAGTGGAAATTTGTTTTTTTGGGGCCGGCTCTGGCGCTTATTTTCATGTGTTTCATGTGAGTTGCTATCGAGATTTGCGTGACGCGTCACAAAACTTCGATTGCTGCGAAATGGCATGGGAAGGTCCTCTTTTGATTTATGTGGCAGCCATAAAACTAGTTCCCGGGCTGGGCGGCCGGCCGGGGGCTGCTTGCTCACATTACAGTGAGAAATTTGGTGTAATTTGGCGCATGTTTTTAGCTAAACGCTTCTTATCAGGCAAATTGGTTGATTGGCTGCCTGCTGCCTGCTCCCTGGGAGGAGGAAGAGCTTTGCATGTTGATGAATTTTTGGCGTGTGCGTCGCCTAAATCGTGACCAAATTGTGTTAGGTTTATGTAGCCCGGGATACGTTCATGTTGTTGTCGGATAAAGAGCAGCCAAACACGATAGATTCGCTTTCCTTGGGGCGACCCGGGGGCTGGGTGAATAAGTCAAATGTGCGCTGGGTGCCCCATGAAATGGGGAAGTGGTTATTTACGAGCCGAAAAATAAAGTTTTGCCATTCGATGATGTGGGTCAGGTCGACGCGGAAAATGAGCGGGAAAAAGTCAGGTCAAATGCGAGGGTTTCCTTCTGCAGCCTGTAAATTAATTAAGAAATAATAGAAGGACTCAGGGTCTTTGTTTGCTCAGGCCCAACCTCAGGGCGAACGGATGTTCGAATATTCGCATCCTCAGGACTCAATCTCTGGCAATCAATTAAAGGCCTCGTGCTCTGTCATAGAACAAGTGCTGCAGAAACCATTTTTCATGCAATTAAAAGTCCAGCAGAGTCCCAGGCTTTAATTGAATAACACGAGGCGAGAACGAGAACAGGCAGGCACCAGGATGGTTGGTAGCAACAAAATAAAAATTGTCGTAAAATCTTGTGGCCCAGCCCAGTCCGGTTTCTGTTCAGTTCAGAAATGTCGATAGCCGGACTCTCGTCTACCTTCGCTGCCCTGCTGCTCCTCTGCCATCTGACACGTGTCTCAGAGTAAGTTTAATTTAATTAAAATTTCTGTATTCACTGCGAGTGGAGATGGCGAAGAGGGGGGCCGACCACTGCAGATCATCTGCAGCACGCATCCCCGACAAGCAAACACAATCAGACCAGAGCACCTGCAGATACTGCAGCCAGAAGTTGCAGTTGCATGGGATGGGAATCTCTGCCTGCAAAATACCTCTAGTGCGTATGGCAAAAAATATATTATAGAAGGAAAAGCGAAGCCCGCATCACAACTTTCAACAGGCCCCTTAAAGGTTCTTACGGTTTTCTGAGGGGATGGATTCAAAAAGGAGAAGGCTAACAAATTATGGCAATTGAGAGAAAAATGGGAAGCTAAATTGGGAAATGTTCCCTGGAAATTCTTCAAAACACCAGCTGTCAACGGGGTCCAATTTGGCTACCCAAAATGCAAGAGTAGGTATTTAAAAACGTCCATATGTTGGCCATAAATCACCGAGTCTTTAAAATCCCTCAATATTGTTGATTTCCTAGCTCAAGTCAAGTCTCCTTGGCTGGTTGTCCGAGACCGAGCAGGTGGGCAAACAATCCAGCAAATGCAGATTTTTTATTCGACTTCCGTTTGAGTGCTGGACATATTTTGTGGTCTGTGGCTGGGCCGGCTCCAGTTCCTCGCCTGTTCTCGCCTGAGCTCACCCGGGCAGCACCACTGCATGCTGGCCTGGCCACCTGTCAATGCATCGGGGCGAAAATTGCTGACCATTTCGGAGAGCCAAGGTCCTTATATGGACCTGGACGGCTAAACGCCTATGGCCATCGAACTATTACCAGAGCATTATTATAATGTCCAGCCAGACCGAGTCGAGCCGAGCCTAGCCATTAATAGCCGCCCCGTCTGGGGCTGCGTTTTTATGTTTATTTCGGTTTTTTATGTGGTGCGCCAGTTTTTGTGCGAAAAGATTTACAATTAAAGTTGGCGATTAAATTGTTGCGATAGCCTTGCCTCGATTACCAATATGCCGCCGTGGCTCGGTCTGCAATCGCTTGTATTATTTATTGAGTGAAAGCCCCGACTGAATCGATGACTATCTGAGGCCGATCGATCGATCGGCGAGCATTTATCTTGGGCATTGGCTTGTAAGTGTAACTTTTAGTGCGTAATTTATGGCCATTGCAGCGTGCTGGGAGTTTATCTCGAAAGGAAATTTGCTCGGCGATAAAACGATAAACGATAAATGTTTCCTTCGTTTTTGGTGTTTGCTGTTTTGCTGTTTTACGGCTTGGCTGTTGGCTGTTGGCTCGCAGTGTGTCAAAAAGGAGGCGTTTGGGGCGGGCACGGGCTCCAAATCAATTTGCCACGGCTAATATGGGTTAAATGCCATGATTTCTATTTTTTGCCCGCTATCGAATTACAACTCTAGCAGTTATTTAGCGCGTTTATGCGCCGTTATAATGGCAAGGCTCAAAATATGGGCATCCGCTCCGAAGGTGAAATGAATGCAAATTGCCGCTTTAATGGCTCTTGATGGCTGAAAATTGCTTCTAAGGTTCGGCTAGCACTTAAATTTCGGGCGTTTAGGCGCGTTTTTCCTCAAAGCTCAAAGCTGTATTACGATTTTATTGTTATGCAATGGCAGCTTAAAGTCGTGGCATAGCCTTCCCGGGCACGCTTTAATGGTTGTGGCAGATTAAGTACCTATCGCTTTTAATAGCTAGGCAGATGCACATTGAATTGTAATTATTTTCCTACAATTTTATTATCAGAATTTGTGGATTATAGTTCCGCATGCGTGTCGCGTATCAGTTTTTAGTAATTATTAACCAAAAATCGTAAAACTAAATTGAGCCCTAAAGATTTTCCTTGAAAACCTTGTACTGTTCTTGTGGAGAGTGGTACAGCTTGACACCGAGATTAGGTACACTTAAGCACTCACTTGGGGGCCGACTAGCAGTCGGTAGTCCACTCCCTCGATAGCCACTTCCTGAGCCACCGGCCCCACCGAAAGCCAACCCCATCATTTATAACTGTCAACAGTTTTTGTGGCCCAAACATGCCGAGAAATACGAGTAAATATAAAATACGGCACACAGCGCTAACTGAAAAAATAAAACAACTAATATTTAAGCCATCAGCGGAGTTGGTGCTGGAGCTGGAGCCTGAAGCCTGTGAGGCAATTACCACTCGACTTGGGAGCCCAGTCCCGATTCCTGGCCACGTCGCTAGACAAACAAATTATGGTTACTGTCAATAGAGAAGCTTTTCCGAGCCTGGCCCAGACAGTGGAAAAAACAACAGGCAAACAGCCAAGCAGCGAAAAACAAGTCAAACGGGGTGAGAGATGCACCCACAGTTGCAGGCTCTCGGACATTTGACTGATGTGGCAGTGGAAGCAACGAATTTGGCTGCAGTTTTTCTTCTCGACCTCTCAGCCTCTCAGCCTCTCAGCCTCTCTGTTTTCCCATTTCCCTCTCCTTCGAAGTCTCTGTTTGACAAACTGTGAAAATTGCCAGCGGGCAGTTTGGGGCAGCAGCCAAGAAATCAACAGGCAACAGGCAACAGACAACCCGCAACCGGCAACTGGCAACAGCAAATCACAGAGTGTGTGCAACATGTTGCACTCCTCGCAAATTGCAAATTCTAAGCCAATTCAATAATTGCCTTTAAAAAAAATAAGAAAACAAGAAAAAAATGTACAAATCGACTGCGTTTTTCTCGTTTCAATTTATCTAAAATGTTTTTTGTTTCATCGAGCCAAGTTTGCAGCCTTAGGACATTTTACAGTGAGCTGGCTATTCAGGCCAGGCCAGCGAGTTGTCTGGATTTTGATTTTAGTTTTCATATCCTGCAGCAGTTTATATACATTTTTTGTTGTTTATTAGCTTTTGTTGGCTTGCAGCCGAGTTTTTTCCATTCTTTATTGTTTGTTTCGAGAGCTTATTGCAGGGAGACGAATGCGATTTAAAACGGCAAACAGTTGGCCGAATTTACTAAAGTTTTAGCAGACGGATAAATATTTTGGTTGTTTTCTAAGAGAAGAAACTTTGATAGTAATTGATCTTTGATCTTTTCGCTTTAATCTTTGAAGTGTATCTCCCCATTTCCATTGCTCTACTTCATTTCCCTGTCTGAGAAAATTAACATAAAGTTTTCGTAGTTTGGCTTTCAACAAAACTGCAATTTGCATTTGACGAATGACCAGACAATGGGCCAGCAGACCGGAGTTAAGTGGAAATCGCAGTCTGCCACTTGAAGCGTATCCCCGAAACTAAAGGGCGCCAAATGCCTGGCCACGCCCCCTTACCCTTCCCCTCCCTGGCCCGAAACCCGCCGTATTCCATTCGCTGGCATAATTAAAAACGTGCTAAGCGTTTTAACGATGTCGGACAACGGCCATCACGCCGATGGCGATGGCGATGATGATGATGATGAAGGGGATGGCCGGTCTGTTGCCACTATTTCTGCTCGGATTCATTGTCTCCATTGGGATGCCGGTTCCCGGTTCCAGTCCCCCGATTTCTGTCTATATCCAAACGATGATATGCCGTTTTCAAGAGCTTCACACACAACCGACACTCGATGGATTGAATGCAGCGAGTCGTTGTTTTCTACTCGTTCGTTTTATTTCTTACGCTTCCATATTTTGTTTATTTGTTTAGCATTCTTAATTTTTTGTTTTTTCTGCGCTATTCAATGGTTTGAAAACTGAATTTCCAGTTTAAGATTTGTTCATTAATACTCGTACACTGGGAAAGAAGCAATACAAAATCAAATCCACCAAGTATTTGTTAGAAAGAAAACCCTGAATTGTATGTTTTAGTGTTGCTCTGAAGTGCTTTTGCCACCGTTAGATGGGCCAGACACTAAGGGAAGTGCTCTAATGAGATGAGTCTCGGACTCCGGAGCTGCCCCGAAGGCAGCTGGATGATGGCATGGCTTATATTTTTTTTAATTACGAAAATTGGTTTTTTATGTTCGGGGGGGGTGGAGTGCTGAGTTCCGAGTGGCGAGTGGGGACGAAACACTTGACATGTATGTGACGATGAGTGGCCAACGCCAGGTCCCCGTCTGCAGCTTTCAATTCTCGCACCAACATTTCCCATTTCACATTTCGCATTCAGGTCCAAATGAGACTGCTGAGCTCTGCTGGCCATGGCCCATGGGGCGCCGCATACTTGGTCCATTTGATTTTTTATCTCCGGCGGCTTAATTGAGTTGGTGGCGACTGGCCCGCCTCCTGCGCCCCCTCTAATGAAATTAGGTTAAAGCGGTTGTAAATAGGTGAACCATCGTGAAAAACAGATGCCTGGGAAATGGATGCACGTTCTTACACCGCCTGAATAAGTGATTTAAGCGTCTAGGGAGATACGGGCACTGGTACATAGGTACATAGGTAGGTAAAAGCATGTGTTCGAAATTACAGCCGATGGCGGGGCAAGGCCTGAGTGAAAGCTTCGAGAATGCTTCACCACAATTGCCGGTCATCGGGATTGTGGGGCGGATTGTCTGAACGAGCTGGTTAAATGCTAATGATAGGATAGCGCTTTCGGTTCGGCGGAGTGAACTGGGTGGGTTAACAGATCGTAACTGGAATGGTTGGCAATTCGTGATGAAATTTCAGGTAGACACAAAAGAAAATGCAAAAGACTTGTGAAGAAATTAGAGCACATTCTCAGCAGATTGGGAGCAGATAATTGCCAGAGCTTAATCACTCTGAAAGATATACTTTTCCCGACCCGCTGACAGCTTTGTTGGATTATTGATTGAAGGGAAACCCTAAACTTGTCACGTTGAGCCGTTTCCGGTTTTGAAAATTGAAAGGAATCGCCGGCCAACTGTTGCCACTTTAAAGCAACCCGCAATGCAGCCAACAAAAGCCGGGGGCTGAGTATGGTGTCTGGTAGTTTATTTACCGCATATCATATCATGTTTCGCAACCAGCCAGCTCGACCACAATGTGTGCCATGATGATACGGCTTTTCCCGGCCCCCGGCTGCCGGCTCCCCGCTGGCTGTCACTGCGGCAGTGTCAACCGCACGCAACTCCAGAGACACTGCAGCTCATAATCTCAGCCAGGCAGAGCCTTGAGAATGGCACCCAAGGTGCGCCAGAAATTCCTCACATCCCACCAGCGGTACTACTCCTGGCTCTGGCCCTACTGCCGCTCTTTGGGATCCATCTTCATAATGAAACGTGTCAATTTACATGAAAATGATTTTTCCCATCTCCCCCTTAGCAAAGTGGCAACGTGTTTCCGAGCAACCCATTAGGGGATCTACCTCGAACCTGGCTTCCCTTCGGACGCGCCTCCTTTAAGTGTTTTTTACGGCACGCTCGAGCTGAGACTCGAACTTTTTATGGCTGCCTGCATCCTGTGATGAGTCGCCGAGACCAAGACAGCGGCACTGGAGAACTCTCCTCTTGTTTATTATTTAAGGCAAATTATCAAAATGCTTTTGCATATCGTAAAAAAAGGATTTTTATGTTGTACATCATTAAGCGTAATAATCTTGCCACTGATGCAGGCACTCTACGACTGAGGCGAAGACGGGGTGTACGCGTTTTATGGCTACTAATTTTTAAGCTGATTAAAAGCCATCAAAATGAAATCAGAAATCTTTTTGAGTGATTGTATCCCTTGGCCGAGGTGCGCAGCATTTTAGGGTCCTGGAACGTGTAGTTGATTGTGCAGTCGTAAAAAGTGTAAAGCTTTTTGGCGGGCAGATCACTTGCCTCCCTGTTGGGCTAGGATTGAGTTATTTTCGGGGAATTTGTCGCCCAACACTTGTGCCAGCCTTTTACTAACAAATTGTATTCTTTTTCTGCTTCCAGGTAAGACATTGCGCTGTAAATCTCAAACTTTAGGCACTCGGCTTCCCCATCAACGATTGTGAGTAACGAAATTATTTCCAAATCCATTCGGGCCAGACCCGGTTCAATTCTGATTCCAGAGCCAAGCATCCAGAGCCCCGGGCGTCAGGGCTGTCAGAAACTTTCGCCCAAAGCCAATTGCCAGAAACTTTTATCCTGGGCCAACGAGAGATTTGGTCCCCGAAAAGGGTCAACCATAAATACGCAAATAATTCGCCGTTGGGGCGAGCCGCTCGCTCGCTCAGTTAGTTAGAATCCTAATAAAACTTTTATGGAGTCCTACCTGTAAGTCCTTAAACTTGGCCCCTGTCAGCTCATTTCGAGAGTTGACAAACTTTTCGCCGCCATTATCTGCAATGAGCCAGACGCAAAATCATTACTTTTGTTTTTTGCCTGCACCCGGCAATTACCAAAAACCAAAAATCCACTTCTACTCGTAGTTGTCGGATGGCAAAGGTTTTGAATCTGTTTGGGATTGTCTTCGGTTGAACAAGTTTCAAACAAACATTTCGTTGATTCTTTGTCAAAACTTGTCGGTTGCCGGCAGATACCGATTTTATTTTCTATTTTCCTACCCAATAGGCTTTGTTGCAGGTGCTGCAGACTCCTAGTTTCGGGCAGAATACGCAAAAAAATAACTTTTCCGTTGCTCTTCTAATTTTCCTGGCTTTCTTTTTTCGCTGGGATGGCTTAATTTGCTTTTCATGGAATGGAATATCCACAATGCCAGCAAAAATCCACCGCTTCGACTATTTCTGTTGGTTTTGTCTTTATTTTGGTGTGTTTTGTTATGCGAGCCATTGACTTTTATACATCCCAGACAGGGAAAAACCGAACCGAACTGGAGCTTCCCTCTCTCTGCTGCTCTACTGCTCTACAGCTCTGTTGTGTTGTCGTACTTTTGGCCAGCACTGTTCACGCTCAAGTGAAGCGATGTTGTTTTTAGCTATTGCCTATAAATTTTCCTGTGGTCGTCGGTCTACGGGGAATGAATGGGATTTCGGGTTGAGTTAGTGTTTGCAGGGGGTGCTCCCCGGATCGGAGATTCCGGGAAAGGGGTTTCGGCAACGGTATCGGTATTTTTGGTGCCATTTTTGGAGCAGCCATCCGTTCATCCGTTCATCCATTCTTCCATTTTGCTTTTTTCGCCCCACCCACGTTCTTTCATTTACGAGTATAGGTGCGCTGGGCAACGCATTTTTGCATGCCACACGACACCCGTTCCCATCCTAACCCTCGGTGGTCTCATGTGTTGACAAATGGCTTAAAGTTTTCGGTCATGGGTCGCGTCGTGTGTAAGCTGCCTTTAATTTGAGCCAATTTGGGGGACTAGGGTAGATAGCTCAAAGAATTATTGGCAAAAATTGAGGGGCAATACCCATACTTAACAAGTTACAACGATTATGGTCGAGTGTCTCGACTATAATACCCGGTTGTTGGTTTTCACCTGTTTGCGGGGGTGCGAAAGGGAGTGACTACGNGATTATGGTCGAGTGTCTCGACTATAAATACCCGGTTGTTGGTTTTCACCTGTTTGCGGGGGTGCGAAAGGGAGTGACTACGTTTTTATCGGTAAATTAAGATTTTGGCTATACTAATAAGATGTCTAAATTTGATAGAAGTAGCTTTAAATTGGTAGCCGTAAGAGATCTTCGGAGTATGCCTCTGTATAAGAGTAAATTGTAGGTGCAACACATTTTCGAAGCATAGATAGATTTTGGATGAGCGGGGGAAGGGAGGCGATTTAAAAAACGTGTTGTGCCTAATTTGTATCCCAAGAATCATTGTATGCAATTATATATTTTCTATCTATTATAATCTCCAAGATCTAGGCGATCCTGCAGACAAACGGACAGACGGACATGACCTTCTCCCTATTACTTTCTTACCTGTTTATTTTAGAAAAGGGTTGAAGAAAATTGCAAATATATGTTGCAGTTGTTTGGCTTAATCTGTTTAAAGCCAAATAGCCACGGATTTTCTTGAGAGATTTAAAATCTACTCTAAAATAAGACATCAATCGTGAGATGCCACAGCTGTGACATCCAGCAGATACATCCAGAGAAATGATTAAACAATTAATCAATCTGGGGAGATTGAAATACCTCGGACTTGCTTAAAACACTCGCGTGTCCAAAAGCGAAACCGGTCCTGACGAATTTTCCATGCCAATTTATTCGCCGGCGTGCCTATCGGAGTACTCTATCTTATTGAAAAGCAGAACCTTTAAGCCCCGCCAGCGATGACTGATAAATGTGGCCCACGAGCCGCTGCACAATGGATTCAATGCCAAATGCTGAATCACTTCCCCAGGCGCCCCCCGGCCACTTCCTGGATCAGGAGCAGGGCTGAAAAGCGCTTCCTGTCCGAGCGGCAGGTTGGGCCTTCATTAGCAGATAGTTTTCCATGGGGCAAAGCATTTTCCAGCAATTGAATATCCAGAGAGCCCGCACAAAGCATTTGAATGTTGGTCGGTCATCTCGTTTATTTTTATTCGACTTTTTATTTTCCTCCTTTCGCCGTTGTTGTTGTTCAAGCGGAAATTAATGAGACTGACAGGCTTTTGACGCAATTTGATGCCCCGCAGTTTCTGTTGCTGTTGCTGTTTTATTTTTACATTTTTTTATACTTTGTGTACATAAATATTGAAATCATTTATCAGCCGACACAAAAGAAATGGTGGATGGATGGTCTGGTCTGGTGGGGGTCACACTGAGGAATGCGCGAAATCAATGAGCGATTGTGTGTCATGTTTTGCCTCATTTTTTCCACTTCAGTTTTTTGCAGCCTGTTATCGTCTGTGGCAAAAACACTCTCATAATAAATGAAAATAAATGCCGCATAAAAAGTCGAAGCGGCGGCTTTATCTTAGTTCGGAGCCCTCGCCATGGGAGATGCATTGTTGGCCGGCCATCGCGGGAAAAACTTTTTGTGCAGACAACTTTTCAATGGTCAAGAGCTCTGCAGTTGCGTTTCCAATGCGATTACGCGTACACCGAGTCCGAAAATTAATCAAAGCATTTCGCATTAACTGCGGATTGCGTTCACTAAATTGAATCGGCTTAAACTGTTCGCGGAGGTCAAAATGAACATGCAGAGCGGTCTCTGGGAATAAAAAACACGTTGGCTTTACAAAGGGGGGAAAGAAAATGCAGGGGAAAATTTTTGGAGAGGAATAACTTTTGGGGAGATTAATTGAAGCTTCTGTAGTTGATACTTGATGTGCAGAAAAATCCCATAATTACCCAATTGTGGTTGACGAATTTTTCACAGCCCCAGAGTCGAGTCCATGGGTTCCAAAAAGTTAGGTTCCCATGTCCGAGCTGGACAAACCCGCATGGATAATTGGACCAACCTCACTGGAAATTGGTAGAAGCGGGCAAATAGCCCTCTGATCCAGTAGATTCTGCTGGGCTGTCATCGTTGCGAACACGGCTGAAATAAATACGAAATCATTTGTATATTTCCCGGAGTTTCGTAGTAGTTTGTGTTTGCAATGCTGAAACATTTATCGCTGTCGCTGACCCTCCCCATGGAAGGGAGAGTAATAGTCCCGGGAACGGGGATAGGGACCGGCTCGGGGACCGGGACAGGGACATGGACAATGCGGATGCGGACATGGCAAATGGCCTGGCAGGAGTGGAGATGAGTCCGATGATTCCGATGAGCCTGCCGCTGAGCAGCTAAAAACTTCCCCATGGGCCAGTCGGTTTTGTTTAGACTGCAAACTGTGAGATAAATTGTGGTGTATCTGTATCTGAATCCGAGCGAGGCATCTGCAGCGAAAAGCAGAGGCTTACACTGTCAAAATTCAGCCAATTTGAGCCGTCAACTGAAACATATCATAAACTAGGGGATTAATTTTAAATAATATTTAATATTTGAGTCTGGGTAGATAATTTTCCTTATCGTTTTTGAGTTTACTGCAACACTTTCTCTGGATTCTGGTTAATTTTTCGAGTGCAGAGTTAGAGCCCTCACTCCATGGTTGATTACAAAGCGTTGGCCAGCGTACCGAGAAATGGAAATGCACCACTGCATCCACCAATCCACCGGCCCATCCTCGGTGCTCAGTGCTCAGTGCTCAGTGCCCAGTCCCCAGTCCCCGGCCCGTCTAAACGTCATCGTTTAAAGTGTTAAAATAAAAGCAAAGAAACAGCACTGGACCCTGTTCATCTGGCCGGGGTTTGTGTGAAAAATTATGGCAGCTGACTGTGAAAAATTGTTGCAAATAGTTTTCAGTAAATGTTTTTTATTCCGCCCCTCCTCTGTGTCGATAGTGGCGGCTTTTAGTTAATGCGCACTCGACTTAGAGCAGCCAACATCAAGTGGTTGGCTCGGTTTATCCGGCCCTGGGCTGGGAATGTGCGGTGTACTATAAATGCAGTTTGGGCCGGAGAGTGGAGATTATGCAGCTATGGCAGCAAAGCATCGATGGGATCGATGTCGGCACCCAGGCCGCATCTGATGGGCACAAGTGCCTCGCATTTCGAGTGCGAAGGTTTTTGCATCTGACAGTTTGCCGCTGCGTCGAGGGGGAATTTCCAATTTTAGCAATTTGTACGTGATATGATAACTGAGAGATATCTAGCCTGAAAAGCGGTGGTAGCACTGAGCCCAGCCAAATTGATTGATTGTTTTCCTCGAACTGTGCAATCCAACCCAATCACATCAAACAAAGTTCCAGATAAACGCATTGAAATTGAATCAATTCGAACACGAAATTGCCTGAAGCATGAAAATTGCTTCGCTTTTCACAGGAGCTTCTTGTAAAGGGGAGGTGCGGCTTTTAAGAAGTATTCCAAAAGGATGTACTCATATGAATATCTAAAATTATTAGTAATAAAGCAAAACTAGCATTTAGCCAACTTGCATTACAATGCGAGCCTCTGGCACATCATTCAAATCTCAGGCTATCAATGAATGCTCCTTCTAAATACTTGACAATTAAGCAAATAATGCATTCCTCTAAATATACAGCAGATCATAACTTGTTCTGAGCAATGACATCTAAGCACTTCGGGTTTTTCCCTTTTCACATGCAAGCCTGGAAAATGTGCAGGAGATCCCAATCGCAGTTTGATCTTCCATTTCCTAGACATTGTGTCTCGGCACGAGCAATTCGTTGATGTAATTTGAGGCGTTATTATTAAAATGATATATAATTTTCGGCATTAAATCGCCAGCTGACAGGCCGAGTGGAGCTTTGTTCACTTTTCCTGGCCTGGCACTCGCTTTGGGTCGGAACATGGGCACACTCTGGCACTCCAGAGAGTGGCCATGGATCCCTGGCACCTGCCATAACTCGTTGTTCTTGTAATTATAATGCTGCAGAGTGTCCAGGAGCGAGGGAAACCGGCTCGCCGAACGCCTTCGTCTAACTGTACGTGTAGCCTGGCATCTCGACCCGATCCCGATCCCGATCCCATCCCGTCCCCATCTCCGTTTCATCTTTGATGTACGTGCATGTACTTCAAGAGCGTCCAGCTCCAGCTCCAGCTCCACCACCATCTCCATCTCCAGCTCGAGCACACTTTTTGCCGTTAGCCGCGTGGCTTGTGGCGTATCTGTATCTCGAATGTTGCATGCCACAGACGCCACATCGCCATCGCTGTTGGAATCGCCGCCGCCGCCGCCGTCGTCATCGTCGTCTTTTCGAAATCGTAACAGTAACAGGCTTTATGCAAATTGTTGTAATATTTTGTGGGTTCTGTGTTGACTCTCTGTGCACTGAAATCAAATTCGCAGAGTCTTTAGAATTTCTGCTTCGCGTGCTTAAAATAATCCATGAATGTATCAAAACTTGTTATCCCATTTTAAAGAGCTATCGCCTAAGACATACGTAAACTATTTATTATAGATAGATAAAAGTCTGTTGTAAACTTGACAGCTTAATTTCAGCTTGATAGGTAATATAAGTAATGAGAGCAGACGCAGGAAGTATGATCCTTTCTTCCAGAAGATGCCTGTTAGTATAGTATAAACATTACGAAATATGAAAATAAAAAATGCAACTATCAAGCTGAGCCTTAGAGATTCGTAAATATTGCATTTAATATTGATTAATAGCTTATATATGGAAAATTGTTGTATTTAGTTGTTTTTAGAAACACATCCTCTCTTTGAGTTTAGCTTGAGCTTTTCTCCGTGTGCACTCTTTCGCCTGCCGACTCTGTTCTTATTGCGTGTAACCAAAGTTTGGGCCGGAGTATTGGTTGGCGGTAGCCTGCAGAGGAGGGGCAGCAGGAGCAGGAGGGGGTAGGTGTGCCGTGGGACGAGGTGTGTGCGGCCGGGAGGATGGCACTTCAAATGGACCGTTGGCTGTTATGGGCTTATAGGCGACACTCCATGAAACCAAATTACCGTTTTGGTAGTTTGAATCTGACAAAGCTCATTGGGCATCTCACTTTATGGCTGTCTCCTGCTGGTGGCGTGCGGGGGGAATGCGGGGAGGGGCTATTTACAGTCAACTCTGAAATATGGCTAATGATCGGAGTTAAGCGGGGGATTTGTCACAGATGGAAATCTATATGGGGGCGGGTTGACTATCAAACAGGATATTCCCAAAGGTATTTACAATTTACGGCTGTGAAAACTCCGGACAAGGTGCGGCTGCTAGAAGGTTAATTTATAGAGCTTCCCGAAAATTTGCAACAGGTTATTACGATGTATTTGTGTACTTAACTCGTTTTAATAATTCACCAACGCGATTACCGCAACGTCAAAGCGTTTGAATTAATCATGAGAAGCTCTGCTGAATTTTTCACATTTTCATGGACAAATTGTCTCGAATATTTCTCCGTCATGACTTGAGCATCATCATCCTCCCAATACCCAGCCGTCACGCCCACTTTAACATCGCCCTGGAAGGGGTTCCTCAAAACCTATATAAGTACGAGTGTGCCTGCCTGCCCCCGGCCCATCAGCGCCCTGGGATATCGCAGGCATATAAATTTCAAGAGCCGAGCAGCCACCACAAATTTGTGGCCGGCAAACACGTTCCTCTCTATTAAATTTCATAAATTTATTAAATTATGCCCCACCGTGGTCGCGTCGGCAGCTGAAAGTCGGGAAAACGAAGACAAAACAGAGTGCCCGCCAAGTCGCTTGAGTATATAGAATACCTCAGGAGAGTGCCACCAACTGCGACGAATGCAATCGGTTGGGACTCAAAAAGTTGACCCGTTCCGAGGGGGAAACTCTTTGGGTTGAGTGGGTTGGCTCCTGCACCCGCTCTGCCCATTAGTTTTTGTCATTTCCGATGCCCGACAGGCGACTAAAAATTAATATGTCAAATTATGCACCAGACAGGACTGCCAGTGCGGGGCAGAGTGCGGGGGAAACCGAACTGAAGCGTGCAGAGACAGCATGCAAAGAGATGTTCCCTCCCACCGCCGGCTTCCCCGAGCTTTTCCCGCACTTTTCCCGCACTTTTCCCCCATTTGGCAATTAGAAAGAAGCGGCTGAAGCGGCTGCCAAAATGTCAAACCGAAAATTTGCTGCGTTTGCGGCTGTCTCGTGTCAGTGTCAAAAAGGAGAGAGACGGAGAGTCGGGTGGGAAAGAGACAGGTGGATGGAGAGACGAGACGTGACCAGGTACAGGTTTTGGGAAGAAAGTGGCAACGTTCTCCTTCTCAGTATCAGTCTCTTTCGCCTTTCTTCCCACTTATTGCTGTCTCCTTGAGGCTGCACCTGCCTCGGCGGCACTTGGATGGCTTTCAGCCATCTCGGCGGCTGCAACATTTGCTTAGGCAACATGCTGCCAGCGATACAGTTAGCCACGAAATTTGGCAACATTTTTTCCGGGGAAAATTAATTGGAAACTTCTCAAATTTCCTACTACCTTGGTTTACCATTTGAACGGCTTAATTGTGGAATTGTAAATTTTTAATATTCTCTCTTAGGAGGTTCCATCAAAACTAATTTTATTTGTTTGTAAATGTAGAGTCCATCTAACAGAGAGCTATTTTGGAAATGTCCTTTCAAATCAATTTCAAACATTCCACAAATTCACGGTAAACGCTTTACAGCAGAGCCATTAAGTCAATTTCTCCGTCTGCCACATTTTCCGCCTTTCCATCAGGCTCAAGCATTCTTGACAGCATATTTGCAACTGTTTTCCCAACAAATGCTTCAATTTGCATTTGACTTAATGCCCCCTGATGCTGAATGATGTTACTAAGGATCTGCTGAGCCCCCTCCAGCCCGCTCTTAATATCGGTTAGCATGTTTACCGTGTATTTCAGGCCGTCAGCTGGTCAATGAGTGTCAACGTCACGTTGCCAGTGCCCCGCCCTCCGCCCGCCGCCCCAGGTTTTCCACTCCACTCGGAACCGACGGAACGTGATGTGCATGACCGATAAATATTTGCTATATACTTAAATCGGGGAAGGCGATATCCCCCGATATAGGTTGCCACATGCGCGTATGCGTAAAAGTTTTGTGTGGGAAAGCTTTAACTTGGGTTTAAGTTGGTTTTAAGTTGTAAGCATTTAGTTGACATTAACTGGGATTTGTATGCTCGAGGGGAGAAACTTGGCTGGCAGCTGGCGGCTGGCGGATGGCGGCTGGCTCGTTGGATTGTTTATCGGATGTGATAAGGGGGCTAAAATATGTCTTGCCCTGCGGCGAAATGGGATTATTATGATGGATGGAGTGTTTGTAATTGAGTCCACCAGAGAAAACCAGGCCAATACCATAGGACAAGCCATCAGTTGTACTTTGAGGCGAGAAACATTGACGATACTAAGGGTATACGAACGATATTAAAGTCTCCTTTAAGCCTGACATTGCATTACCACACCCCCTCTAACTTGCGCTCGTCCATGCCATGAATATTTCATGTAATTATTGTAAAAATTGAGGCAGTCACTCACCGCAACAACCCCTTCGCTTCCAATGGCTAATTATGTATAGTAGGCTCCTGCAGAGGAAGCGCGGCAGACAGACCGGGACTGCCTGCCACCTGTGGTCCTTTATAAATTTTATATTATATTCATATGAGGCGACGCAACATAAAAAATGCCCCCAGCTTAACACCTTGCATGTGATGGCCTTCTCGTTTTGTTTTACGTGACTCCGGCCCAACTCCGGGTCCTAAAAATGACCCGACAACAATTCACATGTCCCCGGGCCCTGGACCTTCTGCCGTGTCACCTTTTCAGCGAGAGCGAGCAAAAATGAAAGGGAGTGAAAAAGAGTTACGAAAAATTTAAAACAGATGCTCATTATAAATATCCATTAAAATTACATGGGCCGTAATCAAGGGCGGCCTGCCCAGCCGGAGGGCTGAGCCGAGCAAGATGCCAAGGCCCTCCCCAAAACGCGTCCTTCCTCCTTTCCGCTTCTCCTTTGCTGCTCCTTTGCTTTGGGCATAATTTGCATGTAGTCAAGTGTAGGCCTTAACAGCAATTTTTCCCTTCTCGTTGGCCCTGAAAGGGTTAAGCGTCCACCAACAACAAAGGGGGCGTTACCCCAAAGAGAGGAAATCGCGCCAAAAGTTCCTAAAAACCCAAGCTCCTTCCCACTCCGCAACGCAACCGACATATGGACGGGTCGACATTTTATAGCCTCCGGATCGGTTTCATTTTTGTGTTGATTTTTTTGCAGCTGGCAGACCGCAAACCCAACAAAATACCAAAGGAACCAAAAATTTGTAGAGGCCACGAGGAGCCGAAAATCCTCCAATATCGAATCAAAGTCCTTAAAACCTTTTTCCCGTCTCTTTTTCGTTTTGGCTTTTAATAAAGTGTCGACATGTGTATTTGTGAGCGGGAATTGCGGGGGGGAGGGCGGCGTTGGAGCCCAAACTGGGGGCGCACTGGCTGACCCCTACCAATAATATTAATAAATTATGAGCGGGCACTTTTTGTTGCTTCCCGGACGGCGGCATCTTTTGTGTTGTTGCGGTCAGCAGAAGAAATTGTGCGAGTTTTGGGAGAATTTGGTGCCTGACTCGTTGTTGGCTCCTTTTTATTATTATTATTCCGGCTATTGCCGGACATTTGAACTCTTGACCTCAGTGCAAATTTGCCTTGCCTTGCCGGTCGGTCCTTCTCACTTCCTTATTGAATTCAAATTGTTGTTCTGCTGTCTGACTGTGTGTTTTTCAGCGTTCCGTCTCTTGCTCCCGGGCTGTCCGGGAGTAGAAAAACAACAAAGCCCGGCCGACGGGTTGACAGCCCGTCCTGGGGGACGATACTCGTCCTGCCCGAAGCTCCCCCGGATCGAATCCACCCCCAGGACGAGTGGCCGTTTGTGTGTTTGCCTCTCTTTGGCCAGTGTCTGTCGCCCTGTCTGTTTTGACTTTAACAACGTCAGCAACACCCCCGAAAATGCACATATAGTACATGCCCTCTGCTGCTGTTCCGAGAGAATCGTCATTAACGCTGTCCGAGGGTTGTCTAAGGACGGCGGAAAGGGATCGGAAGAGGTCTGGAGAAAAGTTCTGCGTGAAGTTCTTGGCCCTGGGCGTACAGTGGTCTAGACTCTAGACTCTAAGAGTCAGAAGATTGTAGTTATTGCTTGCAAAGAGGCAATAAACAAGAAACGAGGCAGTTCCTACAACAATTCAATCTAAAACATGATGTGTATTTTATAGGCAACTATTATTTTCCGTTTCAATATCCAAACCACTGTTCCCGGGAGCTTGACTGGACCTGTGTTTCTGCTGTCTCATCTTCGGGAGTCGTAATAATTTGCAGCTTCCCCCATCATCATCAACACGCCCCCAACTCAAAGACGAATCTTTGGCGTCCAGCTGGAAGAATTCCCCTCATTCCATCTGAATTCTGCAGCCACTCCCTCCCGCTGCAGCCCTTTGGCCTTTCATAACTCGCGACGGGCATAAAATTTATCTATAATAAATTAAAAACTCCTTAAATGTTGGCAAAACTTGGTTTATGGCTCCGGTTCTGGCTCTTCTGCCCGGCCCTGGCCCTTGCTCCCCGCCACATCCCTTTGCCCCGCCCATTCTTTGTTGTGTTTTATTCGTGGCTGGCGGCATAAAAAATAACAACTGAAACAAAATGTTCTATGCTGTTGAACGACTAGTTCTGTAGGTGCCTGGCGGTTTTCGAATGTACAGGAAAATATTTTCACCGAAAAGAAAACTCAAAGAAAAAGAAACCACAGGTAGAGATTAACTAGATCTGTTTTTTTTTTGGGTTACTTGCAACATCTTATAAAAAGGATTACTGAAAAAGTAGTTTTAGCTATGCACTTGTATCTCGAAGGTCCATTTATCATTGGCATATTTATCTGATCAAACTTAACAGGTTCTTTTGACGAGTGTAGGAACTAAATAGTGGGTTTGGCATAAGGTGGACCACTAACTCTGGCCGGCAGTTTAGTCGCCTGTCGGGTTTTGGCTTTTAGCTGCTGCTGATGGTCGGATGCTCACGCGGCCGGCATGAAAACTTATGTCGGCGGCCTTTGGGCGCAATTATTTATACATGCCTCATAAAAATCGCAAGACAATGGGCCCCAGACCGAGGCCCAGACCAAAACGTAAAAAAGGAACTGAAAATAAGGGACAGCCTCCAACGACAATGCAACTCGGGACTCCTTTGTGGCAGTGGTCAATGTTACGAGTGCTTGTTGCTGCTTGAAAGCTCTTGGGGAGTTTTCCTCTAAAGTTACAAGAAGAGGAGACCTGTGCTTACAATGACGCGTAGAAGAGGGCGTCTGTTTGATTTTGGCCTGGTAATAAAGATCGATCGATGGATCGCAAACAGGAAGTGATGGCCGATCGAGCGAGGCGATAAAATCGTAAGTGGAGCGGGCCCGATAAATGTTAGGATCGTATGGGGAGATAGGAAAGACAATTTAATTAGTTGCACCTAAGTTTGCGCCATAAGCACTCTTATAAAATAGCTCAATTGGGAAGCAACACCGAGATGCACTAGGTTTTTATGTGTCTTCTTGGAGGAGCGTTGTGGAAACTTTACCATTTTAATTTATTTTTGGTTCCGGTAGAAGGAACTTTTTGATGACATCATAAAACTCAATCACAATGGCCACCAAAATGGTTTAATCCAACTCCATTCGCCGCCCCAGCTTGCTAAGCCCCCGGAATTGGCCTCATTTTCTCAGCCCTTGGCCTTCGAATCCCTCAACATTAGTTCATTAAAATTTAAATTTAAATTTTCATCGCTGACTTGGCTTAAAGGTGGCTTAAGCTCGAGGAATAATTTCGGGTAAATGTGGTAGGCCAGAAAAAAGCGCCGCCAATTTAGGCGAGTTTCCTGGCTCCCTGCGGATGGAAAAAGTAACCGAAGCTTTATGTTATTGTTGTGGATCTGTTTCTTTATGTGGCCCAAATATGCGTAAATATCCCGCATCTCTTTACGTCCGCACTTGCTTATCGAGTGGCATCGGGGCTTCCCCCCGAAAAATACATCGCTCCCTTCGCGTTGTCCCAGAACCGCCCCTGAAAGCAGCAGAAAAACGCAATTTGCGACGCTAACCTAACGATGATTGCCAAAAACGTTGGCAGGGCAGGCCAGGATGTGTGCGAGGGGGGAGGATTTTAAATTTTTAATGGGAATTTGAAATAAAGCCCAGACAGGCGCAGAGACAAGTCCGAGGGGCGGGAACGGCAAGGGACGGCACAGGACAGACGGCAGACAACACTTTCGGGGCGAGTTTGCTCTTTGACAGAGCAACTGACGACTGTTGGGCCCTGACGATTCTTTGGTCCAATGCCTTTGCACGGAGAGAAAATCAAAGCTTTAAAGCTTAAGCTTTTGATAATCTTTTGTGGTAAGGAAATTGTCCTTATAGATTTCTCAAAATAAGTTCACGGATAGTTTGACAAAGTTTTCGTGGAGCTTCTTTGTAACGCCATGAACTTTTTCATTGACGTCTGGACAACGTCAATTAAACTATTCTTTAGGTTGATTTAGAGTTGTTTTCAGTGTTATTGTTTAATTTTTTGTTCTGAAAAGTAAAGACAAAGAGTGCCTGCAGTCCAGAGTCTTTTTTACACATCCCAGAGACTCTATGGCGATTTTCTGCCACTTTTTTAGCTGGTACCCCTTCCCGCCTCCCAGGGATTCTTCTGAATGTGTCTGCAAGTGCGTGCGTGTTGTGCTATCTAAAATTCAAATCTCTTGTGGCTTACAATGCGCCAGAACTCAAAGCCCCCTTGCAACCGACTCACTCAGACCCTCGAGCTCGGAAACAACTCAGGAATTGCCACGAACTGACTGAAGTTGAGCCACAGTGAGCACTCCCTAACCGAAACACTAAATTGTCGGATCAATTTAGGGCTTGAAACTTTCAATACATGAGATGGGGAAGAGGTTAGACTGTAATCCCTGGCAAGTGAGTTTACATTGATGCCGCATTTCGTAATGCAATTGTTGCCCCGGGGGTGGATTTCGCCCCCGCATTGCAGGGTTCAAGGTTGCGCCGGGTTTTGGGTTTCGCATTGGGCTTGGATCGCTCTGCCGGGTAAATCTCATTAAACTGCAGTTATTGTTCGAGTCCGGAGTTTGGAAACTGCAGACGGGGGTTGTACAATACAATGTTGATGTACGAGTAGTTGGTCCCTTATGTCATTTCCCAGTGTTTATCGCCCTGGAGGCGACGGGCTGGCTGTCCCAAATTTATGCTAATTCGGAGTTTCTGTTCGAGTGACTACCTATCTCGAATGGCATTCCATCATTGCAGGACGCACTTTGCGTTGTTCAAAGGGGTTTACACAAATTAGTTCCCCAAAATTGGATATGGGATACCATTTCCAAGGAAAAAATGGATCCGTTTATGGGCAAATGGATAAGCTGCTCATAAATAAAATGCAAATTATGGTTACATGTGTGCACAAGGAAGCATCACACATTGTGAGTCTTGGGCCAAATGTTGCGGCAATCAATATTCTTACATTTATCAGTGCCCCTATCTTGTAAGCCTGTAATACACATCATCCTTCATTAATTGTCCGCGTCCCTATAATTTGCCTCCTTTAATCCCCTTTAATTGCAACTCCCAATCCAATTTGGCCCACATTTAATTTAAGCCTTATTAATTAATCGCCGCGTGGAAATGAATTTTCCTCCTCTGTAGGCGGCTTCCCTTCCGCTTTCCATTACCCGGTTACTTGACAATTGGCTCATTTGCCTCTGCTCTTGTGTTTGCAGGATCTCCATGACTGCGGTGCTCCTTGCCACGCCATGTTCTTCCCGGAACGCGAACGGACCGTCCTGCGCTACTGGGTCGGATCCTGGGCAGCAGTCTGCGTGGCCAGCTGCCTTTTCACGGTAAGTGAACAGCATGTGATAATATTAAGTTACCGCGCGCAAAGGGATCTTAAATTGTATAAAAGTGATAGATTTAAGCATGTAACCAGGCGTGTCTCTGAGGTTTCCAGTTGCTGTATTTTTCATTGGTTCCCTCTCCCGGCCAACTGGCTGGCGTCCTCGAATATCCTTGACTGGCTGAGTGCTTCCATATTTTCCTTGGAGCTGCAAAGCAAACATCTTTTACGGGGACCGTCGCCTGAATCCTGCTCCTTCAGCAGGAGTCTATTATTCAGGGGTACGCAGGAGGGCGGCGGGCGTACAAAAGGCAGGATGCCAGGACGAAGGCGTTGGCACTTTAGCAAATCCCACGCATTGACATATTACCTGTCAGCGCATATTTTTCAATAAACTTGGCAAAACATATGCAGAAGCCATCCCCCATCAAGGACGCCCCTCGCAGGACCCTAGGCGCTCTTGGCAAGCAGGCAAGCAGTCCGTGCGGCGGCGGGGACGAGGGGCTTGTGCCAAGCCAAAGGACTCTGCAGTTCTGCTCGGCATGCCGCATGTGCGAATGTGGCTGTGGGAGGACAAACGGCAGAACAAAAGTAAATTTCAAATATTATTAGAATTGCCCTTTGATATTTTGGAATGTCCTGCTCCCTCCGACTCCCTTGCGACAATGCTCGAATGCCTTCGGGATGGATGAGCTCTGAACTAATATTGCAAATAGTTTCGCATTGTGTAATCCTTGCGATTTGGTGTGTGCCAAGCAAATTGGAATTGTGGCAGCTGAGTGGGTGAAGCATGTAAACATACCTTAAATGGTTATCAGCTAGGATTTTAAAGTAACTTTTCTGAAATGTGCGTATTTTTCGGGCACTTATACGGACATTTAGCCCATTCCGATCAGTCCGAAATCATAACCATAAATCAATCAATTGACTTGTGCAATTATCTCGTCTCCCTGAAACTATTCATCACGCGCAGGGTCCTGAGAAGGTTGGGAACTCACTTGCGCATATGGAAATGGAGTTGTTGGTCGAGCAAACAAGGGCGAAAAAAATCTGAATAAAAAATCAATTTACTTCCTGTGGACCGGGCATATGACAGGCTCTAATCAACAAGGATAACAAAGTGCGGGAGAGAAAGGAACGCGATAACCGGGCCACATCCTGTGCTTATAATTCCCAGGCAATCAAGCGAGCGGGGAAGGATGGAGGTGCGACCCCAAAAAGCACATCTATCAAAGCTGGAGAGGTTCCGGCTGACAGAAACACACACCCGTCATAAAGTTGTACTTACATCCATCAAGTTTTGGGAGAAAGGGAGAGGGTTTGGAGGTTTGGAGGTTTATAGTACACCCCCTGGGAACATTGTCGTGTTTGCATGTTGTCTCAGTTTCAGTTTTTCTCCGTGTGTGATAAATTTTTGCCATTGCATATAATTTGTCGCCCATTGTCAGTGCCAGATACTAACAAACAGTCATCGCCCTTCCGCCCGTGCGAGGGCGTGGCATATCAGTGCAACTCATAACGACAGAACAACAACAACAGCAAATTCTATGCAAATTTCGAAATTGTTTTCCGAGGGCAAAGGAGGGGCAGGGACTTTCATTTGGTAGCTCATTGTACTTACTTTTTACGATTATGATTATGTACTTTGAGTGTGCTCCATCTCATTTTTATTTTCATCCGTAGGACTTTGCATTTTCCACGCATCCATCAGCTCCAAGCTCATGCAAATTATTTCCTCTATGTTTCTTATTTAGTTAAATGCAGCATTTTCCTTTGATGAATAAGAGCGTTTTTGCCATCCAATTACTTCGTTTACTATCACGAAAATCGATTGGAGTGCACAGAAAATCGAACCTTTGAATTGAATGTATTTTCACATTATTTTTGTATAAACCCAGGGTGCTTGAATTTCTAACTGGATGTATTTTTTTTTAAGGAAATTCGATTCAAATTCCATCGGTTTTGCTTGTCTATGCAAATTTAAACAGTTTATAGTTTTAGCAATGTGTTAAATTCCAATCTTTTGTCTATGCGTTTGTAAACGAGCTTTTAGATTGAAGCTCTTCCTGTCAACGGGATCCTGATTCCTTTTTGTTCGCTTTAAAAGTTAACCCTCAAAGGCATTTATGAGGCCATGGAAATATCCTCCAGCTGGCATTAAATATGCGAATGGCTTTTATGTTGTTTCCCCTTCTGTTTGCCATTTTGCTCTGCGAATGCCAGTACCCAATACATCTCAATAAATTCGCCACGAAATGTGGGTTATGTTTGTCTGTTGATTTTAATAAACTTTCCCCTCGCCCCACATGTGTGAGGATAAAAAATTGCAACTACCCAGAAATATGTCAATGAAAATGGCAAATGAAAAACAAAAAACATGGAATGTGAAACCCGAGAGCATTAGAAAATTGCAGTTGATGCTTTCGGTTTGGATGGGCTGGGAAATAAATATGTACATACATGGTAAAATATTTGAGCGCAGATGGATGTTTGCCTTTGTGCTTGAAAGGCTTCGCATCCGTATTTGGATTTTTACTGACATTCAAGGGAATTTCGCATTCAATAAATAAAGTGTTCGGCTAATTGAATGGAAAGATGGATGTGCGTAAGGCAAAATATTTAAATTTCACAGATGAAAGTTGTCAGGAAAAACAATTTAGCTTCCCAATGAAATTGCTAGGCTAAAGCATATTTTCGTTAAATATTAAATTGACTTCATGCTGTCTGGAATATGGAATACCTGCAAATTGAGACGATTTCTCATACAGGAATGAATTATTTTTATAGCTGGGGGTTGAGGGAAAAACGTAAACTTCAAGTCAGTCTGTAGTTGCTGCGGAAAAGTAATCCCAACTTTTTCCCCAACCAATTTTCCATGACAGCACAACTTTTGCTCAGCTTACAGGTGACCTGGGGAAACCTTTGGGGCTTTTCATTTCAAGTATCAAGCGAAATTATAAACAAACACATTTTATTTCAATTTTCGCGAACTAAAACAAATATTTTTGCACCCACAAAAAGTTTTCGCTCAGCTCGAAAATGTGTGACAGGTAGAATCGTCGGAGGAATTCCACGCCGAGGAAACTTATGGCTCGGCGGGAGGAAAATGAGGAGCGTGTGGCTGGTGTGTGCCACATCAACTGTCAACAATCAACACCTTTTTCATTAAACGCATTAGATGAGATGAGACAATGAGCGAGCTTTCCCCCGGCACAGTTTCCTCTGGCTCGACATTTGTTTTCCAATGAAAAGCGAAAAGGGGAAATGACATTGCGTGTGCGTCTGTTTGCTGGAAGAGCAAATAATCGTAGAGGATGTTTCGGGTGTGTCGTAGTCGTTGACTTTGATGACTTTTTCTTAATTACAAAACCTGCAGCACAGCAACTCAAACAGAATGGAAAAACGAGCTGGCGGAGAGGGAAAGTCTGAAAGTTCAGTGGGGCCGATGGCTTTTCGAATACTTCTCGGTAGTTTCGACTGTCTAGGATATGAGCAAATATGTCAGCTCATGCTGACTGGCTCGACTTAAAACCTAAAAAAAACAACAAAACTAGAATAACCCACTGAACTTTTTATACCATGTACCTTAAGATACAAATGGTATATTAACTTTGTGCAAATACATACATGGAGAAGGAAGCGTTTCCGACCCTATTAAGTATATCAAGTATATTCTTGATCTTTTTGCTTACAGCTAAAAATTGTAATGTCTAGCCTTGCGCCAAGTTTTACAAAGATCGGACAATAAACAGTGAGGATACGGCCAAATGCTCACCGTCCCTTCCCAGTGACGTCCCTTCTCAATTTCTGCCTTGACTTTAGTCATTGTAATTGGTGGTTAAAACATTTAATTGGCAAAACTAATTGATATTGCAAAAAGGCACATGGTATTTCGTTGTCGGGAAATCTCGACTAAAGCATTTCTACTTGTTTTCCCTCATTTTCTGACCAAAACTTTTTCGGGTTTCTCTTGTTTTGACAGTTTTATATTTCATACTGTTGTTGCGGACGCCCCGCAAAGTTATTAATAGTTTTTAAATATGCACCATATATTTAATCATTGATATGCATGAAATATGTATTCCATAAACATCAACTGTCGAAAACAGCGAACACAAAACTCACCGCAAACATTCCCGCAGAATTTATGCCGCAATCTCTGTCCAACCTGACTGAAATGTTTATGTTAATAGTTAGTTATTCTAATAGACGATCCACCCTCCAAAAAGACCTGTCCATTGTTGTTGTTTTCTTATGCAAATGTATACCATTTTTGTGCAAGTTTTTTGTGTCAGTTAGTTGTGAGTTAAATCTAATTTATGCAAAATTCAAAAACTGCCAACCGCTGGCGAAGCTCTCAAAGCTTTTCTGTGGCTTTTAGTTTTCAACACGCCGCAATGTTGCAGGGGCCGAGGCAGGGGCAGGGGCAGGGTCGGGTGGGTGTAACCACTTTAGTTTTGGGCTGATTTTAATGACCCGACTACGGAATTTATGGACGCTAAAAATTGAAATGACTTTTTTTCATTGGCCATGAAAGGCGCGGCTCCAGTTAAATAATTTATTCGAAGTTGGTTGAGGAAAATTCTGGCAAGATGTTTGGAAAACCCCAAAGGAAAAGTTTTTGGGTCGAGAGCTCACCTGAACTGTAGGAGTGGCTAAGATTTGCTTTTAATTTTTGTTGTTAATTAATTTGATTGACACGGTTTCGGCTGGGTTTGCGGGATATGTTTCACAAAAATTCGTATCCCAAGTCCGGGAAGATTTAATGTCAGATCCCTTGCTTTGATTTATTTCGTTTATTTAATTTAAACATTATTTCCCAGAGGAAGCCAGGGCTTGTTTTCGGCTTGCAAATATCTCAGTGGCCTGGAAGAAGCGGAGCAGCCTCCTCTGCGTTTCCTGAAACGAGTGCCACTCAAACTGAGCGCGTCTCCTATGCGAGCTTCCTCTAAATTTCGTGTGGGTGCGGCCCCGGCGACGTTGGGTGTTGGATGTTTTTCCACCGAATCGGGGGAAACTTCCGCCCTCGGTGACGCATAATTTGTGGGGGCGTGGCACTGATGGAGGAATGGGGGAGTGGAAAAGTGGAGGGGCCGGTGTGTGTGCTTGCCAAATGTTTCAGCATTTGCAGCTTATTTCGTTTCATTTGTAGCTAGTCACACCTCCAGCAGCAGCGCCCCCGACACTCCGCCACCCCGACACCCATCATGCGTGGCAAAACAAATTGCTAGAGGAAGCATCCCCCTTTCTGGCGTTGTTGTCTCTGGCATAAATAAACAATTCAATTCAATTTCTCAGCTTGTTTCTTCTGCATTGGAGCGTTGTCAACAAAAGGAGTTACAAACTGGCTCGCCAGCTCCGTGCGTTCGCCCTGAATGGGTTGGAATATATTTTGCATTTCAATGAGGATGGGATACGTTACGATGCGTAGGTGGAAATTAGATGTAAGCCCGGCTAAGAGAACTATAATTTCAGGGCGAGCCAGTCGGGCCACAAAGAAAAACGATTTCCGAATGAATAAATGTTTGTGCCCCTCTGCAGGGGGTTAGCAAAATATCATAATACCTATGGAAGTCATGATGCCCTGTAAAAGGACTCTAAAAATAATCATAGAAAATGTTTATAACTCATTGGTTTGGCATGCAAAATTCATATACAATTTTGTAGAATAGTCTGTGAAACGTTGTCCCAGTGTATTTGCAGTGCGAGTGTGGAAGATGGATGATTGCCACGACTTGGGCCGGGAAGTGCGTTCTGCATCTATGAATAATTCAGAGGTCTCGTCGTGGCAACAATAACACTCACCGCATTAATGCAATGCGAACAACTCGAAGCAAACACAGATACTCACTTGGAGCCCACTGTCTCCCGCAGATAGTTTTGTAATGATCAAATTAAATGACTTGGCCTGGGTTTGGTCGGGTTTTCGGTTGGATTCTCTGGCTTAGACAAAAGACTCCCTGGCCCGGCTTAGTGGAATGATAATGAATTTATTTAAATGGCGCGTAATCAGACAGCTAGCAGAGAAATTTGGGCGAACGAGGGGCTGTGGGGCTGGTGGGAGGCTAAATGTGTGAGCTTGCGGTTGGGAAAATGGTTGGGAAAGTGGGCTGGGGAAGGAGGAGGAGCAGGAGCAGCGGATGGTGTGTGTGGATTTGTAATTGCTTTTAAAGCTTTGAGGAATTGTCAGACATTATGTGTTGTGTGTCTCCGTATCTCTGTTTTCATCCTCCGCCCGCAGGAGGAGGAGTGTGTGACCAAAACCGGAAGCTGTGTCCGTCCCGATTGGAAGTCGGTTTGTCTGGCCAACTGGCAATTGCCGATAAGATGGGTTAATATATGCAATGTCTCAATTAGGGTGCTTAGCATTGATTTGACTATGAATATCAAACGATTTCTGCTAGCAGGGTCATCTCTTAAGGTTATTAACATTTAATTAATATACCTAAGCAAACACTGCGTATGAGCAATTATTTGCCCTGAAATCAAAGTAATGCTTATCCCTATCGAGGTGTATTTTCATGTGAAATTATGGCAGAAGCCCTGGGAAGCATTCCCGAGTCTCTCAGATATCTCCGCCGCAGCCATTCCGGCTAAGGACATTAGGGTCAACTCGGCCAAGAAACGGCAACCTTGCGAATTAAATGGGGCTCGGCTTTTGGAGTAAATGGCACAACAATCACAATCAGCTAATGTGTAGAGCCTAATGACCGGCAGGGAAGGAGGACCCTAATGTCCCGCAGCACTCGTATACATTTATAAGCACTAATGCATTTTTAAGGGATCATCAAAGCACGGCGGGTTAATTAAGGCGAACCTAATTAAATCGAAATTTATTTTTAATACCCCCTCTTACCGCTCTACTCTTGCAGGTGCTCACCTTCCTGATCGACTCGTCGCGTTTTCGGTACCCGGAGCGGGCCATCGTCTTCCTGGCGGTCTGCTATCTGGTCGTGGGCTGTGCCTACGTGGCCGGCTTGGGGGCAGGCGACTCCGTCTCGTGCCGCGAACCATTTCCGCCGCCCGTCAAGCTCGGCCGCCTGCAGATGATGTCCACCATCACCCAGGTGAGATACAGATACACACCTTCTGCATGCAGCAAATTGCAGTGAGCAGACTGCAGACCCATTTGCGGTGGATGGCAGTCATTTCAAATAAGGCCGAAGAGGGCACTTCATCTAATTAATTTATAGTTTAAAGATGCAAGAGGATATCACAAAATCATCAAAAATTTACCCAAGAAAAACATAAATTTCACATGTAACTTATCTATAAAATATCGATTTTTATCGATTTAATCGATTTTATTCGATCTTTAATTCTTGGTCAAAATTTAAAGTGAAAATAACCTACTAAAGTAATATTTTTGTGTTGTATTGCGAAGCCCTTTAACGTATGTACCTCACAAACTGTGTGGTTCAGAATGAAACTGATTTTCCTCCTTTATTCCCATCCCACAGGGACATCGGCAGACCACATCCTGCACGGTTTTATTCATGGCCCTGTACTTCTGCTGCATGGCGGCCTTCGCGTGGTGGTCCTGTCTGGCATTCGCCTGGTTTTTGGCCGCCGGCCTCAAATGGGGCCACGAGGCGATTGAGAACAAGTCGCACCTGTTCCACCTGGTGGCCTGGGCGGTGCCCGCCCTCCAGACCATCTCCGTCCTGGCCCTGGCCAAAGTTGAAGGTAAGTCTCGTAGCCAGTCCGCCCAGGATTATTATCGATTTGCCTCCGAGGCGACCTTGAGCCGGAGGGCATTAATCTCGGCGCATCCACATCAATTTGTATCCGCACCCGGGGCCCGAGAAATAAAAGCGCGCTGCGGTCTCGGTAAATTTCATCGCATGAGTCGAAACCGTCATTAGACGTCATTTGTGGCATTAACTGTATCTATTTCTCGTGGCCGGGCCCCGGTTTCTAGCAGACGGCCAGAAAAGGCAGCCGAAACTTGAGAAGAACCAACAAAAAATTAAACTTCAGTCAGAACAGTGGGAGGATGCTTACGAAAACTGGTTTCTGTAGAAAGTTTTGCAAAACATACCAATAACTGTTTGTAATTGCAGTATATAAGGCTGGCAGAGAATTTAACATGATTAATTGTCTGAAAATGCAGATGCAAAGATATAACTCAACTCAACCATTAAACTAATTTTATGCCGTTCTCAAGCCACTGTAACTTGAATGCGTGTGCCGCCCGTTCAGAGTCATTTTGTGGTTCATTTGAGAATGAGGCTTGGGCTGGGTTCGCCTATTCAGGTCGGGATAGCGAGATACTTAGATACTTTCGGAGCAACCCGGCTGTCCGCGATTTCTAAACAATTTAATGACCTACGTGGTTGCGAGCAGACTCAAAATAAATCTTGGCGGCCAACAAAAATGTAAAACCCAAACGGGTCGACGCGGGGGAGGGCAGAAAAAAATAGAGACCGACGCGGGGTCACGTTAAAGTGCCGTAAAAATCTGTAGGATCCGGATGATTTGAGCCGGGTGCGCTTCACTCCTCCATTCGGGTTTTTCTCCAGCGTCCAGACCTATTCTCAAGTCAAAGAACAAGCCCAAAACTAATTCGCTTAACGCCAAGTCGGAGGATTGCTCGTTGCGGCCCATTCTCTGGGCTCATTTCACATTTTTGGGCTTAATTAGATTGCGGCTTAATGACTCAATTGTGTTTGGCCGGCCGGCTCCTGTGTCAGTCCAGTCTCCTCTGGCTGCCGGCCGGCCGGGGGATTGTATGGACAATTTCCAATATGACCAGACGGCAGTAATTAAATACAGCAGCACATGATTATGGCTTGTTAGGCAAATCGAATGAAAGTCATAGACAATTTGCGAGCGGGCGGCGCGGAGGGGCGGCAAATGGGCACTTACAGCCGAACATTAGATGGGCCGACTTAATGCCCGGCCACATAATTGGCGTGATCGGCAGCGAGGGGGCTTAGGTGTCCAGCTTAACACGGGCTTTGCGCCTCATTGTGGTCATTTGAGGTGGAATTACCCAAACATCCTGAGGTATGTGGGGCCAGCAGTGAGCAGATGTGATAAGTCAATCACTGCAAAGGGCTAAGCTGTGGGCCCATCTATTATGATTAGCAATTTTCCATAATTTTCTCATAGTTTTTAGGGATAATTTAGACATTTTAGTGGGCTTGTGTCAGCCGATTTAAAGGTCAAATGTAAACTGCAGAGGTAATAAAGCAGAATTATTATGGCCTGGCCCTCTTTGATATTTCATTCGTTTTCCATTACTTGGGTTAGCAATTTTCCGCTCATCGTAATTGCTCGGCGATGCAAAATTTTTCAATTGCTTAACAAATAAAATCAAAATTTTCATTTTAGCCCCTAAGCGCGCGCGCAGGCACAGCCACTTGCTAATGCATGCAAAATGCCAAAAGCCATAAAAAACATATTTCCCCCCAAGTACAAAAAAAAATAAACATCTCAGTCGAAGGCAGAAACGATTTATGGGAAAAGTCCCGCAGAAAAATAAAAAATTAAAATAAAATGATGACTTAATGCACTGCATCGAGCGAGCAAAAAAACGATGAAATTATGGGAGACAAGAAAAATCGATGTGGTTTGCTGGGACACTCCTTGAGATGCTTCGCCAAGAAAGTAAATGTAAATGGAAAGGAAAAGGCGCAGTCGTTGGGGCACTTGAAGAATAATCTTCGCGTTTGGATAGACAATTTGGGGAATTAATAAAAATCCTATACAAAAAGATTCAAATTGAAAGAGTTTATAACACAGATAAGGGTATAAATTGTATTGTGACCTTAGTTCATTGAGAATTTAAGCATGCCGGAGTTTTTCCTCAGTGCCCCAGCCCATTCCCAAACCATTCAACGGCAATTAATGTTAAATTTAAAAATACATTATTTTAATGTGTCGTCAGTTGGAGGATGTCGCTGCCCGAGCGGGATTGCTACCGGGAGGGAGTCTGTTGTAACTCCGGCGTTGATGATGGCGGTAGACGACAGCCTCCAACAGCAACAACAGAAGGATTTCGGGTAAACAACAGAGACGCTCGAGGCTGGAAGCTCCGCAGCTTTGGCCGCCGGCTACGTGCATTGAATTTGTAATTTGCGCACGTTCGCTGCAAACATTGAATAATGCTCACAGAGATATACGAGTGTATATACAGAGAGGCCCCCTCAAACACCTCCAGCAAAGTAAATAACCCAAGAGGGGTGTGGAGCGGCGGGAAGCTAACAATTTGTATTGACTGCACAACACGTTGGCAGCTCATTTGACGGATTTCCCTTTTGAAGATAATGGGAGCGGGAGTGGGTGACGAAGTCGCCGTCGCAGCGAGCCTATGAATCACCTGGGTTGTCCACCTGCAAATGTCCAGTTCCGCAGGGATTCCATTTGCTCTGTGACGGGCATTTTAAGCGGCTCCAATTGGTTGGCCATTTGATTTTTGGCCCAGACAGTCAGGTTCAAGTTTGTCAGACAGTACACCGAAGAAAGATGTTCTGTGTAACAATAACACAGGATTTTGGGATTTGTAACAAATATAACAACATTAATCGGTAAATAAATTGGAACATAAATTAAGGTTTTATACTTTACATCCTCTATTGTGGTTATTTATAACCTAATAACTTCAAATTATATCTATCATAGGCGTTCTTATATGATCTACCTTAAGGTACAAATGGTATATAAAGTTTGCGCATATGTATGTAACAGTAGGAATTTGCGACCCTACGTATATACATTATTGATCAGCCTCCACAGACGTGGCGATGTAGCTATGTCCGTTTGTCCTCCTGTATTTATAAACTCGTCGTTCTCCAAGATGGCAAAAGATAGAGACGTAATTATTTTTGATTTAGGTCCGTAATATGTGTACACAGATAAAGACATTTGAAAATTTTTGACACGCCCCTTTCCGCCTTTGCAATTTGACTATACGGGTATATCCGAAATGGTAATATGATGAGATAAAAATCTTTTTGCCAACACCTAGGAATTAAAATTTCTAGCCATGTGGCAAGTTTAACAAAGATTGACCAATGAATAATAAAGATACGGCCAATAATGAAGATCACCGCCCTTTGGTACATGGTATCTCGTTGTCGAGAAATCTCGACTACAGTGTTTTTTTGATAATTTACCAAAACGCTACCACTCCCTTTAAGAATTCCGATGTTTACGTTTATTCAATTCACGAAAATCTTAAATATACCCCCGAATGGAAGCCGCGCCGAGGGCTACAATTTGCTTTACTGGCCTAGAATTTATTACCATTTGGTAGACACGCTCAACAATTATTTTTCATTTATAAGAACGTGCAAGAAAAAAACGAAGAAAATACAGCCCAACGAAAGAACGTACAAAATATGCAAATTAACAGAAACAGAACGAGACGCAGAGCAGAGGAAAATTAACAATTTGTTGCGCTTTTGCGAAATTATATGCCTGGCAGTCGCAAGTCCGTCGAAGAGAGTTCTCAGCTGCCTTCTTTTCTTTTCTTCATTTGTCAAGTTATTAAAGAGCAAGGCGAACGCGGAGGAATTGTTAGAACTGAATTAGCATAATTTATCCAAGACGGACCATTGAAAAGTTTAAAAGAGTGAAGCCTAGGCCAAAGGCATGTTATCAAAGAAATAAATAAGTACCCATAAATACACTTATTGCGATTATAGTATAGTTTAGGTCACCCATCACATCAAGCATTATTTTTTTAACTGACTGCCGAAAGCTTCCATTTGGGAGTCTTCACTGTGTCGCATTTTTTAAAGGGAGTGCCCGAAGAGGAGCCTGCCATCGAAGGCCACTTATTGAATGGCAGAAAAATACTGACGAATGAATGATTTATGAAACTGAGTGGTTTTAGACGGGAAAGTGGAAAGCCGGGCTCTCAGCGGGGGGAAATGCATTTGGAAATGCATTTGGTCAGTCAGCAGGAAAGTCAGCTGAAAGCGTTCAAGGATCACGCAAAAAAGGCCCCTCGCCGCGTCCCTGGACTTTCTCCAGTCCGAGTGCTCCCTGCATAATCAAATAATGCGCTTTGGCATGGCCGTTTCCATGGCAATCGGGCCAAACATAACCCGCACGGAAATGAAATGAAATGAAACGGAGGAGAATTAGAGTGAAGTTGCAGCAAATGAAATGCCAGAGTCGATTCATGGAAGCGCAGCTCTTCGTACTGCATGCGAGTCACATAACCAGACCGCCGGAGACAATGGACGGACTTGCGAATGCGACTTTGAGAACCGAGAACTGGGAAAAGACGCAGCACTGGGACAAAAAGCAAAAGCTTGCCTCCAAGAAGTCCTAAAGCTGCTCCGAAGTAAAGCTTTCGAACTGTAGGGTACCCTGTAGAGGGGTACCCTATACACTTAAAGCGGGTGATCTGTGATATCTAAGCAACTGTCATAACAAACTTAATAAATCACACACCTAACTAGTTGAATCACTTTAATAGGCAGCCTCTTGCCACTTTATCGATGATACCCAAGTCCATGAGCCACTAATGAGGTATTTGAAATTAATCCGAAAACGTATATCCGCTGTCAATGAGCCACGGCTCTTGGGCTGATATGCCTCTCAAAACGATTGAAAATCAATCCATTTGAAGAAGCACAATGCAGTTGACCAGCAGGCGCAAACGTCAGACAGACAGACAGACGTAGCAGCGGCAGCATAGCAACACGAACAATGTGCGTTGAATGGCATGTGGCAAAAGTTATGGAGACTTTGGCGCGTAAAACCGGTAGCTAAAATGGCCGAAACATGGGGGAAACGATGCAGGGGGCTTGAAATGGGGGCCACAGACGCGATGAAGACAACAGCAAAAAGCGTGAAACGTGTGCGTGAGCAACAGCAACAGCAGCAGCAACAGCAGAAACAGCAGCAACATCGGCGACAGCAGCAACATTCAGCGACAGCAGCAACTGATACGCAGTTTGAGATACCGCGATGTTGTTGCTACACTGGCTACATGACTACAAGTTGCTATTGCCACTGCCCTGGCCTTAGCATCGCCAAACTGGCATCAACTTCACTTGCCTCTGCTATTGCCATTGCGAGTTCAATTGCAGTGGCCCGTTGTCATGGCTACTGGAATGGCATGGGAAAAATATGGCAAAAAGGGGCGGTTCAGATGGCCAAAAGGAAGCCTCTTTCTGCCGTCCATTTGATTAGATTGAGTAGACAAATGGGTATATTTTGCAGGTTATACAAATGGTGGATTAAGCAATATATAAACTTATTTGAGAAACCCTTAAACACTGAAGTCATTGTGCGTAGGTCATTCTATTTTTGTATTCACAACGAGTTCAGGCCTCTCACCCAATTATTCAATGGCATTGTGCGAGTTCATAGACCGCCAAAAAATAGTAAAGTCCAAAGGGAAAGTTGGCCCAAAGCAGTCAGAGTATGTCGAGTGCGACTTTGAAGCCAAATAAATCAGCCGGCCAAGGCTTCCCTCCGCTCTTTGCGCATCATTTGTGCGGCTTCTGTGTCTTCTGCCCCGCCTCGCAGATTATTTGTTTGATTTCATTTTTATATTTTGTTTATATGTAAGCTCTTTTGGCATCATTCATCTTGGCGGGGGCAACTACGTGCTCCATTTGGCTAATGTCATTTTTATGAGTTTTTATTCCGTTTTGTGCCATAATTTGATTGTCATGTCTGGCACTTTTTCTCCAAAGCCATGGATTTTCCTATTAGATAATTGGTCGGCGGTCTTTTTGGCATAACAGAAGACCTGGTCGGCGATATTATTTGGACCCTGCGGCCCAACTGAGAACCGATTTCGGGGCCATAATTATATGGGACTTGTAACGGCCCGGATCATTATAAAGTCATAAAGCTTTTGGCGGCTCCGGTGGTCCATCAGAGCCCACTACTAATTTGCGGCAATTAAATTCATTAATTCAAATTAATATGATTCGAAAAACATTAAAGCCAAACTCCCAATCCTATTGCGCCGAAGGGGCCGAGGCTGAAACGGAGAAAAACGGCAGAAGGGCCGTTGACCAGGAGGGAGCACAATGGAAACCGTACAAAACGAGGAAAACGAGGGGGCTAAGTGTGAAGCAGGCCATGTTAATGATGCGGGAGCGAAGCCTAAAAGACTAATGAACGGAGGTTGTCGACCATCTGCTTGCCAAAATTAAAGTTAACGTTGAAAAGCTGTTCTTCAAGGCACTCAAAAATCTCTTGTAAATGATATTTCTATCAAAATCGCCTGCTAAAGTTCCCAGCCTGACTGAAATCACTTGCCAATAAAATTAAGGATTATGTATCCCAGTGGCACCACCAAAGCATTCACGGCTTTTTATCGACCTGCTGCAGTTTGGAAAGCACTCGTTTGGGCCGCAGCTTGAGACTGTTTCACCGCCGGCAAATTGATTCGATGCCTACCACCCCGGAGAGCAAGCGAAATAAAAAAGAAATCAGCTTCATACCGGGTGTACGCCTGGTAAAATATCCTCCCCACGGGTGGCATCCTGCTGTTCTGTTTATTTCTAATATCCTGGCAGTATTCGCCGGCGAGAAGCGACAATAAACACGCCCACACGAAATTTGCGGGCGAAAATTGTCTTTTGCGGCTGCCATAAAGCGCAGCCGATGTCATTAAAATCTCTTTTCGACACCAACTTTCGCACGCAGCCCGCCGTATCGATGGGATATCCTTCAGCCGGGGGCAATTCGGGCGCTTCCTGCGGCGCTTGCCAACACCTTTGACCTCCTGGCCCGAGGCTTCTCCCCTTTGTCTAATTCGATAAGAGGCGCGGCTTCTGCCTCGCATTCTGCGTGTAAATTGCTTTCGTCGTTTCCTTTTTTGTTGGCAGGCTTTTTTGTGGGCCAAAGTGCTCCAATCGCTGCAGGCCCGCTGCCTGACAGCCTCCTTTGATTGCGCTCGATTTCAATTGTGCCAGCCCAAAGTTTTCTTAATTACGCCCGCTCATAATTTTTTCCGGGCTTGTTGGTCGCCTTGTCGGGTGCACAAAACTTTCGCTTAACCCCACGGTGGTCCCGCACAATTTATTGGCACAACTTCCCGAAAGTTTTCCACATTTTCGGTTTTTTATAATCGACAGTTTTTGCCTTTGTTCCAGGCCAACACCTTCAGCGTGTTTTTGGCAGCCCCGGCGCATAAAAAGTGCAAAAAGTTTGCCACTCCATCAGCCCCCCGCGCAGCCCTTTGACCCATCAGGCAGAGCATGACGCGTGGAATAGTTTTGCACTTTTTCGTTTGTTCATGTGCCAGGTGCCAGGTAATGGGTTAATTAGCCCAGCGCCCGGACCACCAGGGGTTAATTAAATGGCATGAAATTGGGCGGCAAACAAAAAATCTCCAGCGCTGCGGCCGAAATTGATTATAACAAAAATTAAGAGAATGAAACGCACAGAAAGGGAATTTTAAATGGGTTATGGAAGATGAAAGTTGAAGAGTTGGCGGCGGGTCCAGGGATCAAACGCAGTTGTGATTTGGGTTTCCGGGGCAAAGGAAAAGGGTTCAGCGGGTGATTTCTCGGATTTCAGGTTCAAAGCAAAGTCAGTTATTTGATTTATATTTAATTCGGTAACCGAGTTTTCATACATTACCCAAAGTGCCATGAAATAATGATGGGATCCATTGAGATTTATTATTTACTGCACTGATTGACTTTTTCCATAATCGTCAACCCCCGGGATCATGTCTAATGGTGGTGACTTTCGATCGGTCAATTTATCCATCCAACGCATTGCCTCCTCCCCTGGAACTTCAATTGCTTGTCCGTACAATAACTCAATCAGAGATGCAGAAGGCCAGAAGATGATTCAGCCTGCCAGAGTCAAAGGGATTCTTGAATGGGGCTCCATGAGTCACCCCCAAGACTGTGAAGATATCATCCCTTAAAAGTCTGAGTGGCGCCCCTTGCCAATATTTATTTTATAAAGCTTACAAATTTGTGCAAAAATTTTTTTGGGGGCGCCACAGAATGCATTAGATGTGTTCGAATGGCATGAAGCGAAGAGGAAGGAACAACATAAAACCAAAACACAAAGGAACTAACAAGCGGTTCCACCACCGCCGCCTGCTCCGCCTCCTTTCCGTCGGCAAACTCTTTTAAGTGATTTCAACCCGGAAATGCCCATAAATCGATTGGATCGAGGAAAGCGAGGGGTACCATGGGGCCTCCTGTGTGGGAGCCTCTGCACTGAAAACTAGGGGAAACAATTTTATACCTGTACCCTTAGGCGCAAATGATATATTATTCGTAAGTTTGTGCCCAAATATTAGGGAGAGAAGGAGACATTTCTGACCCTACAAATTAGCTATATGTATTCTGAATCAGGATTAAAAGCCGATCTAGCTATGACCGTCTGTCTTTCCGTCTTTCTGTCTATTTGTATGACAAGTTGTTCTCTAAGGTGACAAGAGCTAGAGGCGTAATTCTTTTGGTTTTAGGTGCTTTTTTTTAACTGAAATGGTTAGAACAAGCGATAGAGATCTGTCTGATTACAGTTAAAAATGGAAATATCAGCCATGTGCCATGTTTTATAAAGATCGGACGATAAATAATGATAATATGGCCTTCGCCATATTAAAATTGCCTGCTGAAAATGTTACATGGTATTTCATTGTCGAGAAATGTCGACTACACTTTTCCACTTGTTCCTCTGAGATTTTCTTTACACCTTACTTATTTGACAAACCCAAAAAAATCTTCCCAAAAGAAAAAACCTTTTCTTTTAATAGAAATTTAAATTTACCAAATGCAGGTCTGCTTTTTTGACAGTGCAGTAGCTTCCTTAGTGGCGGATGCATCGGACTTTATGGGCTAAATGAATGAATTGAAATGGGTGTGGACGAGTGTGTGCTGGTTGTATCGACTTGTGGCACACTTGTCGGGATTTTCCACCCACTCGACCGCTCCCCGCCACCCCCTCGTGTGCGGTACAATGCAAATAAAAGTTCATTACAAGCTCAGGCCAAGGCGCTTAAAAAAATGGTGTAACCGAGGCTTTTGTTATACTCTCCGCCCGGTCGGTCGGTCGCTCGGTCGGTCCGTCGCCCTTCTGCAGTGTCCCACTTTGTGTTGTGTGTTCTGCCTCTTTTATGGTCAATGGCCCCTTTCGGGAGCTTAGGATTGTGGGTGGCAGGGATACGGATACGGGAAAGACGTCTCCTTCTGGCCGGAAATGCCACATCCGTGTACGAGTCCATAAAGTCAATAAGGAAAAATGGGAAGAAAAAGACGGCTAAAGTGGGGGAAATTTTGAAAAGCCAAAGGGGAAATAAATTAACAACAAGCTATGATTTTCCAACTTCTGTTTCCTCGCGTTTATGATATGGATGTCCGGTGCGAGTTCTTCTCCGATTCGAGTCGGTTTATGGGCGACCACCAACACGAGAGCTACACATACGATGGGGCATAAATTTCGCGAAATTATTGAAAATATACAGCCGGCATTAGCCATAAAAATGATGGCAGTTTTATCTGCGACAACTGTTGCGGGTACACAGGCTCATGCTCATATTAATTGAAAGCGTCACCCGATCCGAAGCAATTATCGTAAATTATGCACACGCTGCCGAATCCAAATATTATTATTGTTTTTATTACGTGCGTAGGCAAAACAAAAATCAGGAAAGGCGAGAGCAACCCCCTAAATCTGGTAACGTCTTCGGGGTGGATTCTGCATAATGAAATGTCAACAAATGTGGATGAGGATTGGATAAGGAGCAGGCTTCTGGGTTGAATTTGAAGTTGCGGCTAGGCCATGGCCCCTGTATCCTCGGTGGTTGCTGGTCTTTGAAGTTAACTTGCGGAAATTGAAAACTTAATTGGCAGAGCTGTCATGTGGATGGAAAGTGATTTTTAGCCAAAAGGCAATAAATATAGGGGTGTGTGGATTTCAACAGTCTTCAAGTCTTGTCAGCACTTCCTTTTAATTAGGTTTGCCAAAAATTAAAAGGCGCCAACAATGATTTTCTCCACTCCACTCTACGTGCTTTCAACTTCCACAATAAATTGAGCTCTAATTCCGCAAATCTTGCATCCGTTAAAATATATCTCCCACATGCTCTACATCCTCCCCTGGGTGACTCATGAACAGACATAACAAATAAATCCCCAGAAAATCGGAGCCAGCCAAATCCCGTAAATCGCAAATTTTCTATGCATTTTTACCCGATTGCAGATTGCAGAGTCGGAAGCCCGCAGAAAGGAACTCCAGCCAAGCCAGACAGCTAAATATATATATGCTCAAAAAAGAAACCATAAAAAATGCAACAGACCATAATAATTTCAGTTTTTTTGTGCTTTGAACATTTTCTGCTTTTGTCGCAATCTTCCACAAAACTCCCCTGCCATTCCATCGGATGCTGCTGCAGCCTGACTATGCAAAAATGCAGCAGCCAAAAGCATATAAAATTATTATGTGACGAGGAACGTGGTCCCCGGGGCTTCGGGGTTTCGCGGGGCCCGGACGGAGGGACCAGAGCTCAAAGGCATTTCGGACTCGGCCAAAAATCAGACTCAGCATGTGCACATAAAGCTCAAATAAACTCAAGTTGTTGACAAAGGGGTTAAAGGCCATAATTGTGGCCGTTGGCAGACTGGCAGGGGGCTGCTGCTGAATGCCCTGGAACCCGGGCGGGCACCTCCCGAACGTGCCAGACTGAAAGTGGAATTTTCATTGAATGTGTAAACACAACCAGCGGGGGAAAATGAGCCAGCCAGGATGGGTGAGCGTTTTTCCAGCCGGGGCTACTAAAGTGATTTTATTTTCTATTATCTGACAGGGAGTGCTGTCTCTGTTTTCATTAGAGGCGCTCTGTTGTTTTATGGCCCTGCTAATGGATTTTGGCTCAAAATATTTCATTAACCAAAGGGACAAACTTTAAAGTTTGCTCTCGCAAGAAGGCATTTAAATTTCCCTTGCAATCGCTTTTTTGTGTCCCCTCAAAAGTATTTCTTTAGCAAGCTAATAAAATGTATTACCAAACTTTCTGCAGAAGTTCTTTCAAAAGCAGCTCCATAAAATCAAATTTATGTATTACCTGCATTGCCCCCCGTCCACGGGGCCTTGCCATATCGTTTTAACTCCGCAGCTGCGGGTTCCGTCCTCTGGCCACACTTTAAATAAGCATTAAATTGATACAGCACAAAGTTGGTGCCGCCTGCCCCCTTGCGCCCCACAGGACGACGTACTCCANATCGTTTTTACTCCGCAGCTGCGGGTTCTGTCCTCTGGCCACACTTTAAATAAGCATTAAATTGATACAGCACAAAGTTGGTGCCGCCTGCCCCCTTGCGCCCCACAGGACGACGTACTCCAGACACATTCTAATCGCTTTATAACTTCTAACGCAGTTTATCAGAGCTCCGCCGCAGCTCGCACCCCTCATCCCTTAACTCCCGGCCCGCTCCATCCACTCCCACTTCGCTGGCCATTAAAAAGGCTCAGAGGCAAAAGTTATTGTCACGCACTAAAGTCAGCTTCATGTGGAGTTGTGTGGATGCACTGGGCGAAAAAGGAGGAAGGAATTTTCCCCACACTCTATAAAACAGGGTAGATAAATTATTTTGATTCATTGGAGGAGTTTCTGTCAAGATAGAGACTCAATGAATCATTGAAGCGAGCTTTTGGTGACTGACATATTGAAATCGATTTGCTTTTGTTCCTATCTCACAATTTGTTATCAATGGAACTGCACAGTGGGACCCCCATTATAGTGTATTTTTAACCATTTTCTCTTTATTCTCTCTGTGTGTGCAACCTATCAAGCCAATCTGCAGGAAAAGCTCTCGGTATTCCCTTAGCCTTGGGTTTTCCCTGGTGTTTCCTAGTGTGTTTTTGCCTTTTCTTTGCTCCTTTCTGCGACTTTTACATTTTCCGCCACTCTTTTCTTGTGGCACTGCGTCTGGCAAACAAGGCGGAAATTATTGCCGGCGGCTTGTCGTGCATTTCTTTTCCATTTGCATCTATAATATATTTTTTCCCCGTCATATTGTTATTGTGTCTGAGGAATGTTATGGTTTTCCGTAACTTGATTGAATCTGCTATGAGTGCGCAAAAAGAAAAGTACACAGCAACCTACTGATTAGCCCCAATGACTAACAAAACCATATAGATTACCAGCAAATACTGCAAATTTTATGACCCCCCTATTGGGCATCGAAGTGAATCCCGGTGAGTAACGCGGCAACACACCCCTCTCGATAAGATATGGCCATTGAAAACAATCTTATCGGAAATGTCACAGGGAGATGTGTATAAATGGGTCGTTCCAATGGATTGGCCAGCAGTTCGCATTGCAAGGCCACCGAGACAAGTTCTCCAGAGGAATACACAGGATTTTATAAGCCAAAAACCCAAAAGGAATACAAAATGCCGCCACCGGAGGATCGTCTGTTTGGAATTCACTTTGGCCTGAGCCTGGGTGGCCATGGTCATCACCACCACCATCACCACCCACCGCCGCCGCCCCCGCATCACCACCACCACCACGGGCCTCCCCACCACCACTACCCGCCTCCGCCGCCGCCGATCCACCACCACCACCATCACGGACCTCCGCCGCCGCCCCACTTCGATCACCATCACCACCACCACGGCAGCCACTTTGACCACCACCATGGACCGCCGCACCACCACCACCATCACTGCTGAAGCGGTGACGAAAGCAGGTTGCCAAAGATTTTACCTGCTCGTGTGATCTGATCCGAAAGTGATTGGTGCATTACTTAATCCGGAATTTAATTTATTACCCACTAAAAAGCAACAAGCCAAAAACACAAATAAAATGTATAAGTGAAAAGCCCAACTCTTCTATCTACTTCTTATTCAACCACAACAATTTCACCATGTCCCTGAAACCATATTTGAGAAATCTCAGTTATAAATATCGACAAGTAAAGTGCTTCCCCCTAATCTTTAGGACTGCACTCGATCAAGTTCCTAAACGCGAAGCTATCTTATCATGATTAATGTGACCAGCGAAACCAAAATGACACTGTATGAGCTTTGACCGAAACAAGTCTCGCATAGTTGACAATTGAGGAAATTTCAAGCCAATAAGAAGATTATTATTAAAACCAGAGAGTCGGAAGCAGACCGACCAGGCCGCCCACAGAAAACAATTTGCTAAGCCGATAAACACAATTGAAATTAAATATCATTTCTGTTCGATTTAGATTCGCTCCGGGCGGGTCAAACAAATAGGTTGCCAATTACTAAACCGCTTCAAAGTGTTTTATTCGTTTTTCTGCGGTTGTCACAAAACGCTAATTAGACAGCAGCTACCATATAAAGTGGGTCTCTTTATGCCCGTACATATAGTATGCGAGTATCTGCGGACTTTTGTTTGTGGGTTATGGCCTGTCATAAAATGTAAAATGCCGCCCCGGGCGTGGGTCGTATGGGTATCGACACCTGGAAAATATTGGTAATTAAAATTTGCCAGTTGTCGGACGGTCATACGGAAAAGCGAAAAAACTCGCTTCCATTTCGACCTGTCTAATAATGTTGTAAAACATGTTGCCATTAAGTAAAGCGACAGACGCCAAAACGCCCCAAAGCCAGAAACAAAATGGGAAACCTAAGAAAAATAACTGAATGGTCAGGGGCCACATACCCTATTCATATACTTTTCAGCTAATTTTTAAATGCCTGGTACTAAAAGCAGCGGGGTCATAAATCTTTTCCCACAACTAAATGACACGGGACTATTGATTGCTTATCAAAATTTGAAGGATTGTTCCGTGTTTTGGCTTTCAAATAAACCAATACTTCTTTACACATCGAAAGGGTATCTTGAATTATAATATCAGTAGTGCGCTGACAGGTCTGGCTAATGGAACTGGTAGCTCTAAGTGACACTCGAACACTCTCCTCGGGTTTTCTGGCGAACCCTGTCAATTAACTCGGTAACTTATTTTTCGGGCCTGCCATCAGCAATTTTTTGACTACTTCATGGGACAGCTCGTCAAAGGCTGCCCGCCTTTAAATATTGATTAGATGACAATTAACGTCTCAATTCATGAGTGTTTTGGCTCTAAAAACCATTTCTCAAGCCGCTCCGTCGCGCTTTTAATTAAAAAACTTAAATTATGCCTCTGGCCCGGCCTGATCCATGTTTCAGCCACCAGCGGAGCTGGCAACTTCGACTGCAACTGCGTATATCTTAATTGTTATTTGTATTTAATTATATGGCAAGTCGGGCCCAAGTTTGCCTCGAAAGTTGAAGAAAATGTTGGAAAAACAACGCATAGCAGAGGGGCGCGGCGACGGTGGCGCTGGAAAAAGTGAAGTCAAAGTTGCTTTGGCTTTTTTCCGTAATTAAAATGTTTACTTTACATAGTTGGCCCGGTAAGAGGCAGCCCAATGCCGCGAGGTGAAAGACGTGAGAAGACAATGGCCGGGAGATGCGACGGCGCATCCGTCAGATACTATCTGTGATTATGCAAGGAGGCGAAAAAAAGCATGCAATAATAAAAGTGAAAAATTGGCGAAACTGTTGAGTCACAAAAGCATCGGCAGACACGCAAATACAGCTGGTTGTTTTCTTGTGGGAAACCACAAAGAATAGTCGCTTCTACCACTTTTCATACTTCTTGATACGCCAATACTCCCAGTTAATCAGAAGACTAATTCCCCAATTTCCTCTGCTTTCAGGTACGTACTTAACACACGACTCGAGATCGTAAACAAGCCCCAGTGGAGTAAGTAATGAAATGTTCAAGCAAAGCAGATCGTCCATCCGATCTCATTGGCCATTAATGAGTTTACCCAACTAAGGTACAAGAAGTACTATAACTGCCATTGAGCCGGCAATCAAATCGGGAGAATAAACCCATTACCGATGCTCACAGCACATCATCTGGCAAATGAAGGCCTAATCATAAGCCCATTCGCCTGACAATCATGGGCAATTTCTGGAACTCGGCTCGCAGGATGGCTGCGATGAATAAATTTAATAAACCCATGAAAAATCAAAAATACGATAAGTACGGCGGGACAACGGGTCATCCGCCCGCACATTCCGGCAATAAAAATTCCCCATGGCCACAAAAAGTACTCCCATTAAATAAACATACTCCAGACAGAAACAGAGGAGCCTCATGGAGTACGCGTACGCATTCCGGAAACTGTGCACTCGTAGACCCCAAACTTAGGCCGCGTGTAATGTCGCTTGTTAGTACTAATGATGGGCTTTACCCCGATCCTTCTGGTCCGCAGAAATAAATTTGTACATCTGCGATAGAAGCCGAGATATGGGAGCCGGGCCGCGTTCCTTGGCCAAAAAGGCCACATCTCTGGGCCATGAAAGAGCGTTGGCCACTTGGCCTCCTTGTCATAAATTGCCGTGGAGCGCCAACAACAAGTTTCCTTACGGCGGCCCAGGCTTCTGCTGGCTAGTTCCAGCCTAGCGATGGCAGCGTGAGCTCTAATTAAATTGATTAGTGAGTCCTTTAAAAGGCACTTTGGTCCAAGCGTAGTGATTAATTAGCAGGAGCAGGAGAGTTATTTAAGCAGATGGGTATATAAAGACATTTGGGGATCTCTTGTTCTCAATATTTGCGCTTTCGTGACTTCCGCAAAGGAAACCATCTCTAGTCGCCGGCTTAGACCCCCAAGACGGGCCAAAAAAAACAAAAAACCAGCCGACCACAGTCCATTGGATACCGGCAGTCGCGTCCAGGCTGTAAAAATTAATAGCCAACATAATAAGCGGCATTTTATGACAAGCGTGCACCTCGAGACACAGAGAGCCACGCCTCATTGGCCTGGCGCCCCTTTTGGATTTTCGTGGCAGAGACTTTGGGCCAAGCACATTTGTTTGAGCCGTCTCACACGGCAAAAGTCATTAGGTGAGGGATCAGTTGGCCACGCTTCTTCATCGCAGTCAGTTTGGAAATTACGCAAATTGAAAGTTACATCGTTATGGTGCCGGCTAAATGGGGAAAATGTGAGAGGTTGGCGGAGGAGGTGGAAAACTGGTCGGCTCCTCCTTGAGCAAAACCCCAAACTGTTGGACAAGTTATGAGCTTCAATATTGGTGCTACAAGATTCCGCTTTATGATAATTACACGCAGCGTTTCAGATTTGTTTTTATACGTTTTTTGTCTTGGAAAATTGAAAAAGTTTTTGCGTCCTCTTGGATTTCACAGGGTGTGCGGATAATATATATGCGATTGCCAAGACCTGATATGGGAAGTAGTTGTGTTTATTTATTTAAAAGCTAGCTAATGGATTTTGTGGCTTTTAATTGGATGAAAGGAAATCGCGGACGTTTTATGGGTCGCTATTCAGTTCCAGGCAGTAAAGTTAGAATTTCCAGCCGATAACTGTGCATTTCACATAATGCCTGAGCAAACACCCATATATCGGCCGTATTCTTGCCAACAAGCCCGTTGGGAAAACTACTCAACAGCCTCTTAGAGCCTGGCTTCTCTAATTACTTCAAGCCGTAAACAGAACCTGGCTTAGAATCCATATAAAAACGCCAGCCCGAGGTCTTTAAATAAACCAAATCAAAAAGGAATACCCTATACGACCCACTCAACTCGGCGGAGACCGAACCATAAAATTCAGAGGAACATCGTTAACGACTAAAGCCTGGCTTTTATGCCCCACATCGGGCCAAACGAAACCAAACAACAAACGGATAAAATCGACTAAAAACTAAGCACAAAGTTGCCAAGCAGAGTCGAGTTTTAAATTCGGTTTTGAGTTTTGATTGTTTTCTACGGGTTTGAGCCACAATAAAGTTGATTGAGTGATAACTTCAAATGGTAATGACCAAAAAACAAATGTATAAAACTAATTTGCTTTGAATGAAAAAGGGAATAGAAAGCAGGCACGCAAAGTCTAGGCTTTTGTTTTTATCTTTTCAGCTTATTACGCTAATAAATCTTTCAACATATTTTTACTGATCCAAAGACGAATCACCCAAAATGAGATTTGTCAAAGTCTGTTTTCGAGCCCAGCGACTCCTCTGCTACAAAAATTCAAATTAGCTACAAAATGGTTTATCTCTGACCCCTTTCCACTCGCGTTCAGCTTTGTATTTCTGTCCGCCGGCATTTTACATTTTCCTTATCTCCGAAATGCATTTTCTTGTATTTTTATTATTTATTTTTCCATATTTTTCGGTTTGTGGCTTGCATTTTTATTACTTGTCAAAATACAATAAAATTTATGGCAAGTTGGCAATATTTTTAACGCCAAATGCAGAGCATTGGGAGCAGAGTGCAGGGGAGGGTGAAAAAATTCAAAGAAATCCCCACATAAATCATCCAAGTAGAGTCTGGCCAAAAACAAAGGAAAATCTGCAAGAAAAAATGGCGAAAAAACATGGAAACGCAAATGCGCCGCATAAAAGTCATAAAAATGAAATTAGCCAAAGTGGGCGGCACTTTGCAGCAGAGGATGGAGTTTTTGCAGTATTTGTGCAACTAAAAAATGTATGCACATATCAATATTAATGCCAATAAAAAATGCATCCATAAATTTGTTTGGCGGATAGCTTTACGCGCCTACTTTTCACAACATTGTATTTGTTATTCAGAACAAACCGGAGGTGTCCAAACGAATCTTTGCATCTATGATTTATTTACGAAGCCTTGAAAGTGGCGACTATTATTGCCTACACTGAATTGATGGATGGTCTTCTCCTTCAGTATTATTCAAGATATGAGAAGGTATTTTTCTGTAGGAAACCATTTGAAATGCAATTCAGAGAGGCCCATTATTCCGAGTTCCCTGAGACCATCGAGCCTAATAATTAATGCCTAAACACTTTTCTTCGCTCCCGCCGGGGGGCTCATGATTTTCGCATATTTCTCAAGAGGCTCACGCCGCATTTTCCCTTCTCCGTGAGCCGGTGGTAATAATGTGAAAAATAAGAAAACGAAAGGCGTTTTTGTCTAATGAATTTCCACGTGTCGACGGCGTTCTCTCTTTCGGGAATTTTCACCTCTCCGGGGCGCTCCGTCCCGCTCCGATTGCGGTACGTGCCTTTGTGAAAAGCGCATTTAAATGCGGTTGAGGCAAATTAGTTAATAAATCACACGTGGAAAATTGATGAGTTGCCATTTTCCCTCCTCCGCTCGACGGGGAAGGCATTTCATTTGATTGTTTACCATTTGTTTGGAAAATTATTTCCCTCTTTATGTTTTCCGTATTTTGGCTTGGGTTTCCTCTTCCTGGGAAACCTGAAAGGATTCCCACTCTAATTAGGGAGAGCTACTCAATTGAATACGAAATTCGGGTTATGATTTCGAGCACGAACCAAGGAACAATTGCGGTGAATTGCTAAGCCCAGGCACTCGAGATAAGCTTGAAGCTTGGCTGAAAAGTTCATGGATTCGAACTTTGCGTTAAAGTTTAGAGTCGGAAAAAAATGATGCCAAATGAACTCATTGCCATTGTGCGAGCAGTGCTCCCAATGGCTCATTGTCATGTTGTTCAAATCGCCTCTACAGCCCCAACAAACTACAACAACCTACAATCAGCAACTACAACTTATACTCGTAAGATACTGCCCTGCTCGGACAACAAGAACAACACTTTGCATGTGTACCCGGGGCTTTACACACAACAAGGAACAACAACAGAGCAGCCCGCAAACAAACAGCCAAAAACACAAAAAATGAAAATAGAAATAAAAGCCGAGGGAGGCGAAGAACACAGACCCGAACCAAACAAGTAGAACTTGTCTAGGCCTAAATCCAGAGGCGGGGAACAGCAAAGGGGTTTGCACTGGAGCTGTCAAACTTATGCGACATAAGTTCCCCGAAATTGTATCAAGAAATTCACTCTTGTTCAAGAGTTAATAGCCATAGTGTTCCCCTAGTCGGAGCCAGTCTAAAACAGTCGTAATAAATAAAGAAATATATAATATTTCAAGGCTATTTCCAGTAGGGGAAACCCCTTCTAGCAGACGTCCCACCTCTGAGTATGTCTTGAACGGCTAGCCAACAAATGCCCCCCTCGAGATTTCTTTGTGCGAGCTTATAGAAATAAGGAGACTCCAAGTTTGGCCTGCCCCAGGCCATTTAAATGACTTTTCTTCGGCATTATTTGCCGGTTCGGTTTCGCTTAGCCTTATTTCATTTTTTATTCCTGCACTGGGCTCTTTTTGTGGCCCAAGTCTGATGTCTAAAGTCAAGATCACAAGCGTGATTTGTTGTTGCCGTGGCCATTGCTTTTTGCTCATTTTGGCAAATGTTCCAAAGGCTGTGGAAGATCGTGATCTTTAAACTAAGCAACTCCGCCGTGCGGCTCAGTGGCTTGCTCTATGCCTTTGTTTTCTGTGCTATTTTCCAGCTTTTCTGTTTGTTTGTTTGTTGTTGATCTGGCAATGCAGTGGATGTTGTTGCCGACTCGATCAGTCGTCACTTTGGTAACAAACGAAAACTTCCTTTGAATGCAGCTTTGAGGTGGCTTGAGGTTTGTTTTGGTGTTGCTCGATTTATGTTTGTTCATTTATTTTGACAAAGCCTTCGGCACTGCATCGGGCGGGACCGAATTGCGTGGGTGTCGGCCGCCCCTGGTTGGCTCAGTGTATTTATCTCTTTGCGGCGCCGCAAGATTTGTGTGTTTATGTAGAATAAAACCCCCCTCGCGCCAATCCGCCCGCTCCTTCGCTGTCCCTGATTGATGTGGGGCACATTAATCAAGCCATTGAAGCGGCCGGCTGTTTGATGTTGATGTTGCAGCGCTGCGATTTGATCAAGCGATCTTGTGCCACTCATAACCACTCATGGTCCGCTCAAAAAATCTTCTCTACCTCTCTCCTCCCCCACCATTTTAGCCAGGTGAATTGGGTTTCGCTCGCCCGCTCGTTCCGTTTATGATGGTTTGTTTTCGGCCACGTTAATGGGCAATTTGTTTTCAATTAATTGGCTTGTTGTGTTAACTGCTTACCGATTACCAGGCCGAGGCTCCGGGCTTCCGTCGATCGAGCAAACATTCGGAATCTCCGCTCAATCTCAATCTGAATCTCGAAGTCCGCCGTCCGCTGATCGTTTTCGTTTCACTTGCACTTTTCCCGGCAGCCAGCCGGCAGTTGCCCATAAATTCCCATCAAATGAATTGCGAACGTTGCTGTCCATTAAGCGAGATCAAAGGGAACCCGGGACGGACAGTGGAGTTTATGGAGGAACGATCTTGGTGTTTAGATAACGGCAGGGTATCTCCAGGGATAAGCCAAGGGGTTTATGCAACGGGAGCAATTAAAAGGTTGTATATAAATTGATAGATCTCTGCAACTCTGCAAAGTCGAAACTTCCCCAGTAGTTCCCTGAGCGCTCGCATTGTTCCCCACTGTATTTAGATAAATCGCCGACAAGCGATGACACAACCTCCGCTCACTCATCGTTCCATCCGAGTGTAGTATGTGCCATCCCGCAGCAGACCATGCAAAATATAGTACGCTTTATGCCACATTGGCAAACGAGAGCACAAAATTCGGAAGGTGAGGACGCGGCGCGCAGGGAAATCGGTATGGTCTGGTCTGGCCGGCCCTTTTGATTCGCCGCCGTCGAGGAGGTTTTTCTTAGAATTTGTTTAGAGGCAAATGAGGAAATGCCCGCGCCGAACTCATCCATAGAACTCATAGAACTCGGAGAACATTCGAAATGGAAATGATCGCCGACAGCTCTGGAAACTGAAAGATGGAGATGAATGGCAGATGGTCTACGCGATGTGTCTTTGAAGTTGAAGTGTTTTGTGTTCATTAGCTCATTGCCACTAATTTTGGGTTGCGGGAAGAGAAAATCTACATATAGCTCCGAGAAGTCTTAATTGTTCCCCGGGGCCAGCAGTTGTTTGAAGTTGCGGGATGTTGATTAAAGAAGATCAGTTTTGACATGACGGAGTCCACTATAAATACAAGAAATTGTTGCTTGTACAACTACCAAATTATCTTAATAAGCTTAAACTATATGGTATCTATTCCTTTGTTCTTTCGACTTGTTCCTGGTCACCTACATTTGCCAATCGCAACTTAACCCCATGACCACATTTCGTCTGTTCCTACCCCGTCCGAAGATATTATCATATTTCCAAGCCGAAGCCGCACAAGAACAACAGAGATGCTCGCAATATTTCCAAGCTCTTAGGCATCTTAGAAATTTAGTTCCAGCCAAGTTTACCCCACCCAGATGAGGTGTATGAGTAACAACGCGGAGAGTTAACCACTTAAGGTGTTCGTTTACATCTTTTTTGTAGCTCTCGAGTTGTGTTTGCCGTAGATTTTTCGATCTTTTCCCCGCCTCATCCAGCGCTTTGCTGCCCTGGGCCGGGAAAGTGTGAAAAGACATAAGAAAGGCCGCTCGCTTAAGCAAAATCTATACATAAAAGCCAACTTTCTGCACTATAAAAAAAGGCCACAACACCACAACACCGGGCAAAATCTCTTTTACATGACATGGCACAATTTGCAGACACTGTCGCCATGTTATTGTTGTTGTTCAGACGCTGTTGTTGTTGCTGTTGTTGGCTCGCCACTTCGACATGTTTGTCTGAAGTTCACTTCAGGTAAACCAAAAAGCTCTGCTGCTGCACCTCCACTGCTTTGGGGGCACTGGAAAAAACGGAAATAGGAGTCAAACTACACACCAAAGGTCAAGCAGGCAGGGAAAAAAATGAATTAACCAAAGCTCACCAGCCTTAAACTTTTTGGAAATTCATGTTTTCGTATTAGCAAACAAGATCTTTTAGGCATTTGTAAACTATTATCTATGTATAGTTTGCCAATGCTTTAAAGATCTCCAAAGCTTAGAATACCGGGTAAAGCTATTCTATTCTCTGTGCCCGTAAATGTATATTACGAGTAGGTTCCAAGTGAAATTTCAATAAAACATTTATTGCAGTGCCTCTGAAAACTGCTTATTTCCCGCTGTTGCTCTCGTGACTTTGCTGCCGCGCTGATATTTTACCAGGTTTACCTCAACTCTGTTTGCCGACCCCTCTGCAGCGTTTCTCCTCAGCGTTTTGTTTATCGCGTGTGAAAATATTCTCTGCGCTTGTAGTTGCCGAAAACTTTTGGCACACATAAAAATGTTAAAGTTTTTGGAAAGAGCAAGAAGCAGACACAAGGAAGCGGCACTCGAAATTCTTTTGAACTAACCAAAACTCGTGTGTTTTGGGATAAATCTCGAGCATTTCATCTTAAACTTTTTGAAGAAAATGTAGTGATAAATTTCCCTTTGTTTTTGCCACATAAAAGTGTACAATTAAGAACACAAAAGGGTTTTAAATGTCACTGATGGTAGAGAAAAATCACATTGAATTAAATGTATTTATAATGCGCCTGTTTGCGACTTTTATGCTTTCATTTCATCACACAACATTTGTGTTTGATGATATCCTTGTGGAGAAGTGAAAAATACAAATTACTCATTCAATATCAAACACAGAAACACCATGAAAAACAAGCGCCAATTTTATTTGCTTTGTAAAGAGCACAAACATATTGCGATTTAATCAGGCTTTATTAATAAATCATCAACGAAAACTGAGCAAGAGCTGCGGAATGCATTCGATTGACTGTTAATTAACATATCGGCAAAGTTCAATTAATTGCCAATCAATCATTTTTAATGAAACAACAAAGCAACCAGTCCGCGACTTGTTAGCGAAGAGGCCACGAAGAGTCGGGTGACACTATCGTCTCGCGGCGATCTTGAACTCGGTGTGGAAAAACTAGGAAAAGCCTCGACTAGGGAAAAATGGGTAAAATACAAAACGTGCCAGCCGGGGAGAGATGGAGAAATAATGCTGCAATTCTATTGAGCCGGCGCAGCAACATCGAAACGTGCCACACGATTGACAAGCGGTTTTGGCCTGGCCAGGGGGCTCTCGGACCCCTCCCTCTGTTGCTGCAGCCCGTAGCTGCAGCGAGTCTGTTGCGGGTGCCACTGCATTTGGCATTAACCAGTCGCCGTCTCCCCGGTTCCCCGGGCATGCAATCTTGGCCAAGATGCGGCCAGGATGCCGGAGGAAGTGGCTTGTGGGCGGCTGCGGAGTCTGTGGGAACTGGGAGCTGTTTAAAAAGTCAGGGCTGCAAGTTTGTGGGAAAGGCGCAGTGGCGTAGGTATTAGTTTTTAATTAAATATAGAATATAAAGGAAAACCCAACCAAAATTCGGGTTAAACGTCTCTTTGTTGAATAAAGTTGTATGGAAATTCAAGCCAATAGCTCGCCTCAAGCGACGCATTAACACCTGACAGATCGGTGCACATATCGTGGCTCAGAAATCACGACAACCGCTCTATTATACTATACCACGTCCACTAACTGTATTCTCTTGGCAACTCTGCGCCGCGAAACAAGCACCAAACAACAAGCTATTAAACTTCTCATTTGGCCAAGAGAACAGCTCTGGCGAGGAACCCGCGCCTCGGACTCGCCGAACATATTTCAAACAAATTTATTTGCGCCTGCAATTTACGAGACTCCTGCATCTTGCATCTTCGCTGCGACAGCCAGCACTCGTAGCTGCAACAGGCGAAGCTGCAGCAGCAACTACTAACGGCGGGGCATAATTAAAATGTTACAACTGCAGGCAAATGAGGAAGCTGGTGCGGCCGCAAGATGCAGTTGCACGAGGGAGTGGAATGGGGATACAGAATGTAGATAGTTGCAATGGAACCACAACAACAGCGGCGGCAGTGGCAACTCTCAGCATTCAACGTTTGCAGACAAGTTGCGCATGCGCCCGTCGCAAATTAATTTGCAGCATTTTTCATGCGCCTCAAAGATGCCCCCTTTGCATGCAGGAAAAATTATGCTAATAACAAAAGTTTATCAAAGTGTGCTAAATTGGTGCACTCAGGAAAACGGGGCCGGCATGGACACAAGCTAATTTGCTACAATGTTTTCATTGCTAACGATGGCGTTTGACGGAATGGCAATGCGCCGGCCGTGTTGGCCTTCATTGGCAGTTGCCACAAAGTTGCCAGGCCGTATCCCGCCGAGCTGGTTAAACTTTTGCTCTCTCTGGAAATTGGTCATGTGTGAAATGAAATGCAGAGGCAGCGACAACAGCTGTGTGGCAAAAAGGAAAGGCCACGCAGGCGCTCCTCTGCGCTCGGTTTCCATGCGTGTGCGAGGGCTGGGAAATTTGTTGATTAAACTTGCGCAGAACTTTTTAATTGCCTCGATGTAGCGGCGGATGCTTGGCCTGGCCCTGAGGTGAGGCAGATATGCAAAAGCCGGCGAGACAGTGGAGGCGGAAAGTTTGCTGCCGGGCCGACACGAGGTATGAATGCAAGTGTCTGCATATTAGAAAAGTTTAGAAGCCTCTGAAGAAAACTACGGAAGCGGGGAGTTGAAGTTTCGTTCTGGTAAATAAAATACAAATAAAGAATAATAATTCCCTGGAATATTAAATTAAAATCCAAGCGATGGGCAAATGGCCGGGAGCCTAAACCGTTTAAAATGTATCATCACTCATCGGGAAATGGGATTAGGCGGGAAAACTTTTTCCCACCACAATTACAATCTGCCGAACGCCGGCCACAAAAAGTTTTGATTAATACGCTTTCCCCGAAGTTTCAGTTTATTAAAACACGTGTCAGTTTCAAATTGGCTACGAAAGCCAACCATAAAATGACCATTTCTTTTCGGCCGTTGTCACATTTGACCTTTTAGCCGCGCTCCCCCTTGCGAGTAAAGTTTAATATTTAATAATCCGCTCCAGCGCACAGAGGGCATTATCTGCCCCCGACTATACTATTTCGACCCGGGCAGCAGTCCCAGCGATTTAGTTGTAGCCGTGTAATGATCTATAGCGCCTTTAGTCGGGATTTATGCCTGCAACCTCGAAGATTGGTATAATATGCAAAAGGCAGAGCGGCAGCAGCTGCGGAGGCGAGTAAAAAGTATATAAGCCAAGTTGGGGAAAGAAGTAGCAACAGCCGAGAAGCCATAAAACCAAAGAGGCGAAAACTTTTATGCAGAAGTCGGAGCGCCTTTTTTATACAATAAAATAAATAAAAGGAGACACAGCGCGAGTAGGAGGAGGCATAAAATTGTATAAATTTATGAGGGGACCCAGTTTGGTAGTCCCGACATCGGTGTTGTTGTCTTTTTGGTTTTCCTCTTTTTCAGAATTTAATTGGACATTATATCGCAAATTCTTATATAGGCAAAATCAATGCCTGGCCATATATCAAAGGAGCGGGCGGTGGGAAAGCCGGCGCGGAACATCCAGCGGTAATGGCCAAAAAAGCTTTGCCATTGTCTGGGCTAGTTTCAGCTGCCTGGGCTTCGATTGTTGCTCTCGCCACATTATTTATGGTTACTTAGCGAGTGTGAACAAAAAGTTATATCTCCGGTCATGGGAACGGGAACATCTGGGAGATGCGATTGAGATCGGGCTGGGGATAGTCTCCTTCTCTGCCTAATCGCGCCTCGGGATTATTGTTATAAAAAAAAATAAGCAAATTCCCTCGTACACTGTCAAACAACTCATTGAAATGAAATAATCGGATGAAATTTGAAGTCACTATTTTTGTTGGCGGGCAGTCGGCCAAAAAGCTGTCGTTTCTAAGGCGCTTTACATTCGACTCCAACAATGGTTGGACTGGTGGCAAGTGTGTGATGCAAGTCAAAGCCACGCCCACCCACTCGACACTCGGTGTCGTCCAATACGCCCACGGTCGACTTAACTGGCGCCAGTTTTTAAATCGGCTTAAATTATGAATGGCATCACAAAAAGGGGCATGGGAGTGGGAAAGCCGACGAAGAGAAGGCCAAGAATGAGCAAAATTGTCTTTCCATTATTATTATTAAGATGTTTGCTCACCGAGGAGCGGGGACTAGGCTGGAATTTGCCTAAGACTCTGGCAGAGTTTTTGTTTGGCCAGCTAAAAATACAATGCAAAATACGCCCAATGGTAATTGAATTTCCTAAAGGCAAAATTAACTGACTGGTTCATCTTTTAAATCCAAAAAAGTAAGAGAGATATACCCTGTTCTAGGTTTCCACCTGATTTCTAAAACATTAATAAACATTGCGAATTGGAATTAATTCTAGTTAAATTTATGGGCGCAACACATTTTTGCTATTTTAACCGGCTGATGTTCGCAATACAAATAGATATTGGCTCTACCAATGTTGTATCCCAATTTAGTGGCTCTAAAGTTAAAAGTGTGGATGCGGGGGGTGTTAGCCGATTTTTATCACAAATTTGTGCAAAGTTGGTATCACATGCAATTGCAATGAATATGCAATTATTTTTCCTCTACCTATTATAGTCTTCAAGATCTAGGCGTTTCTACGGACAAACGGACAGACAGATATGCCTAGACCGACTCGGCTGTTGATGGTGATCAAGAATATATATACTTTATACTCCCTTTTACGTACATTTGTACAATTCCAATATACCCTTGTTCGTTTTAAATGCCGGGTATAAAAGTTAAACTAATAAAATTAATCTACAAAAGTGGATATAGTAATATAAATTTGTAGCAGAAATGCTTGGCTACTTAAAGGATTCCCAGCATATTGAAAGTCTTAATCTGTTTAGAATTTTTTAAATAATCACAAACGTTTAAGGGACCGTTTCGTTAATGAAATTAGAACCCCAGGGTTTTTCGGATACCCGTCCATAAGTTCGCCTCCCACCTACATATTCCAAATACCTAATGTCTTAATTGCAATGTCCCCAAACGGAGCGACCGGCCTTGGAATCATATGCATGTTTATCTGGACCCGGACAATAATGCCCGGCATTAGATGGGAATTATGCCGGACCCTAATTAATGTTGACATGGGATATATTTTTGTGCGCCCCTTCAACTGCGAGGCTTGTGCTAGGGCTAAGCTTTTGTGTCCACTGTCCACAGCTGGAAATATGCAAAAGCAAAAGGGAAATGAAATAAAAATCTGCTAGATTAGTGCGTTAACAAGGGGTCATCAGTTGACCCTTCGGCAGAGGAGCAAAAGCCCCGGACGAGGGCCGTGCCTACCCTCGTCCGCATTCGCAGATTATCAGGCCGTTTAATGGAGACATTTAATTTCGTGCAATTTTTCCACATGGCCCGGAAAATTTGCCAAACTTTAACCCCAAGAACAGATTCCCTGGCTCGTCGCTTTTTTCGTGCTTATAATTAATTTCGAATGTCAAATTACGGCACGACTCTCCTGACAGGATGACAAGTGAAACTTTATACACATAATTAAATAATTTTCCTTTCACGCTCTTTTTTGTCGCCTTTTCGCTGCCACTTGCTGTCTGGAAATAAAAGTTGAGAGGCAAAGTCAGGGGGCTTCACCTGGATGGCAACTTTAGTTGCATAATTTACAATTCTTTGGTGTCGCCGTTGCTCTTTTGGCCTTCATAAATTAAGATGAATCATGGCATATAAAAAAGCGAAAATGCGTCAACTAATTAAACAGACTGGCCGAGGGGTTTCGATGGGAACAAGACGCTCAATTGAAAGTGTTTAATGAAAGGGAAAAATGCCCAGACACCAGCATGACTATGGCGAATTTAGAAGAAAATTGACCGGAGGATGGCCATTAAAAAAATTAAATCGAAGAGAAACAGAAATAGAATCAGAGAAACTTGCAATTTACATTGCCGGCTTTTGTTAAGGTTACTTAGTAAAGTTTAAGAGGCAAAGCAGGATAGATAAGGCTACCATGTTCTGGAGAAAAACTATAATACAATGATGCAGGCTCAAAGGGATGCTCATTAATTTTCCACTCCTACCGGCCGGCTTTGCGAAATCTCGACAAAAGCCCCATTAATGATATTTCATTGTGAGCGCCTTTTCCACGAATTAATTGAAATATTGCCGGCGATGCCGCCCAGCCCCCGCCCCCGCCTTTCGGTAGCGAAATATTGAAAGGGAAAATTTGTTGCGGCTACGCGACTGCGACTGCGACATCATTGTAATCGCCAGAACAAAGAACACATAAATCTGCCCGCCAAGGAAGGAATGCGTTGTATTCTTTTCGGCCGTGGTCATTTAAATTGCCCCCGTGACTTTGGGGACTTTTGGGATGCCAAGGCGGCGCGCCTGGCCTGGTCTGACTTTAACTATGCCGCCTCCTTGTTGCGCCTTGTTAACTCGACCAGAAAAAGTTGCAAGAAATGCCAAGCGACCGGCAAAATGCGGGGAAACATTTCAGGCGAAAAGAGGGGGCCCAGAACGCTTTGCATACAAGTCTCGTACTGACTGGGCTGCTTTGCGGGTTCGTTCTCGTTCAGCACTGCACTTAAAAAATCGTTAAGCATAAGAAAACAATAAAAATAAATACCTATAAACACTTAAAATGGCACAGTTACTGCCGCGCATTCACCTGCACATCAGTGGCATGTTGGCCGCTGTAAATGTCAGGCAAATTTGGCTCGCAGCATTTCTCGCCTGTGTTCGTGTTCCCCGGATGCCGTGTTGTTTTTATCAACCCCCCGAGGGCATTGCGGGGTCATTGGGACCCGGTTGACTTTTGTGGTTTACAGGAATCGATAATCGCGGGTATTTAAATTGAGTAAAGCCCTGAAAACTTTAAGAAATTCACACTCCGCCCCATGTATCCCCCCAGCAAACAATTAATTACTGAGCCAACTCTAACCCGGTGCCTTTTCTTTTCGTTCCAGGTATGTAAATTGCACAAACCAATGCTGGTCGACCCCTGGCCCCAAACGGGAGCACGAGTGAGTTGAACGACTCTGGGCCCCCAAAGGAGACCCCGCATTGATTTATGACCCAGCTCCGGCTAATTTGCCATAATTAGGAACGATAAACACACAGCCGGGCCACTAAATATTTATACGCATAGTGTAGTACTCGTATGTTTGCTGGTTAAATTGCCAACATCGATTTGCACTCGAGTCCCTCTTAGCCGGCACTCACTTGACATCCCCGGCGAGGAGCACATGGGACCGCAATATGGGGGCAATTAGATCTGCACTCGAGGTCCTGACTTGGCCAGATTTATGAATTAGTTTAAAACGCAATCGGTCCTGCAGAAGCTGCCAACGTGCAATTATGCCGTAAACTTAATTTCGCTTTGATTCCGCTGAATAGCCGCGGGCCCAGCTACTATAACTATATAAATTTAATCATAGATATTTAGGAGCTGGAGCGAACCTACTTGTAAGAGGAAACCGGTTCAATATGGTGTGCACTGCAAATAATGGGGGAGCCCTCCAAGCAGATATTTTTGGGGGAAGCATGGGGAAAGCTTGAAGAACATTTACAAACAATTGTGGGGAAAGTGGGGTGATCATTTTTTGCCGTGAGTTCATCCTCTGCCGCGGCAATCTCGGTCTCCGTCTCGGTTTAGTTTTGGGCTCAATTCCATTTGCAGACTCTGGCATCTGAAGTACGGCGCTTGCCAATGGGAATCTTCCCCTCTCGATGTCCACGCACCCGGCTCAGCCATCGCCTGATCCTGCACCACCCCGGGCTCCCCCTGATCCAAGCTCCCTCAGCTCCGGGCTCCTCCTGCGCTGCCCACTTGAGTTGGTATTCTAACGCACTCGAGACTGGTTTCTCAAAAAGCCACTCGAGCTGCCCGTCAAGTGTCGCTGTGTGGCTGGCTGTCAATAGACATCTTGCCATGACTTGTGTAAAATACACTACTTGTATATCTGCCCGAAAATATAAAAGAGAAAAAACGGGGAAAAAATCCATCACTATGTGTGTATAGTTGGCTGTGCGGTGCCTACTTGAAGAAATCATAATTATTGCCAGTCAACTTTTTTGAGTGGCCCCGGACTGGTTCATAAATTTACATAAAAGATAAACACTGGCTCCACAGAAACGAGTGTGTACAGAAAATGTGGACTGCATTCGTTGATCTGAAACGATCTAAAAAATGATCTCTGCGCCCCATTAGTCATATTTTTTTTTCGAATGGCTGGACCCACATAAATTGTCCAACGGAGATCGCTTACTGAATTTGAATAAAATTTATGCTGCCTGCCAAGGAGACATTATTTAGCTGGTTTAAATTTGATACGTGCATGGAATGGATTGGTGGAATGGATTACATTTCAAATGCAGCCAGAAAGCTTTCAAGCAATCGATTATAAAATAGTTTATCGATATTAATCTAAGAATCATTAGCCTGCACAATGCATAATGGACGCATTTGCTGGACTCAATTATGGAAACTAATTCACACAACTTTATCAAAAGGCCATTTATGGCCGGTACAAAGCCGTCCATTAGGACGCCCATTCAAATAAATCATAAAGTTTATGCCGCATTTGTTTTTGCGGCGATTCGAAAGTGCGTTTCGCATTAGCCGGCAGAGCTGAGCCCGAAATTGAAATCGAAACGCGCCGGCACACATGGCGCAACATGTGGCAAGGTGGCGACCAATTAAGCGACTACCCACCTAGACGCCGCAGACTTTAGACTAACCCCACCCGATCCGGGCCAAAATCCGAGCCAATCCTAAGCCCCACCCAGCCGCAGCTGTAAATCAACTTTGCAGCTCGAGAGCTCTGGAGGGACATGCGTGGCGAGCAAGAAAGCCAAGTGAAACATACATAAATTAACATCAATAAAGCAGCAGCAGCTCGGCTTATGAATACTGACTGGATGCCGAATGCATTCGTATCTTTTTGCTATATGCTGCCGCATATAAATCATTTTTAATGGCCAGATGCGAGAGAGTTGACTTGCCAAAGCCCTTGATTTCCTCCCTTTCACGCCGTGTGCATGTCGAACATGTGTTGGGTCTTCGATATGAGTGGATCGCAGATACATTTGCACTTGTGCAGCAGCGCAGATATGCCGATGCAATATCTCGCGGATGCATATTAAAGGATCGCCTTGCCGGATGCATTTGCTCCGCCTCTCAGAGAAACGCTGATTTGCGAATTTAGATACGATTTTCGTGGCAGTTAAAGAGAAATATATGTGTATGACATCGTTTTGCCTTTTTGGCAAAGTGTTTTCCAGACACTTGGCAACAGCCGCAACAACTACAACTTGTAGCCGGTGCATGCCGCAAGTCTGAGTGCCTGGGTACCGTTAGCTGCAACGCTTAGATACAAATGCCGAGATAACAAATTGTTGTGCATACAACGCAGTGCGTACAAAGTTTCGCCAGTTTCCTTATTTTCCCGATTTCCCCTCTAAAGCTGCAGTGCGAAAAATTTAACCCAATTCGGCACTACAAAAATCTCTGATGGGATCACGAAATCTCATTAGATTTTGTGCCTTTTCTCTTAGTGATGTCGTATCTGTATCTGAAGCACTGCCATCTCTTCATCTGTCCGTCAATTGTCCTTCTAGTCGAGCCCAGGCCATAGATATACCCCCTTATGCTATTTTTGCCTATCAGCTTCTCATTTTTGAGCGACATTTTGACGCGGCCACTCGAAGTGCAATTCGGCGCTGGCTCTGACGTGGTCAGGGATTCGTAGCTGTTGCACGCTCACTTTGCCCCACCTGCCTGTCTGTCACAAGCCAACAACTGGCCCGATTAGCCAGCCGAACTTTTGTGAGTTTCGAGTGGCATTGAAAACGCCTCACACCGAAACTCTTATCCCCCCGCCCTGACTACATCTCAATCTTTGGAATTCTTGCTTGAAAATTGAAGGCAACGCTGTGCGGCGGCCCTCTGTGTCGGCATGCATAATTAAAGCAACCTTTCTTGTCCGCAACATTAGAGATGAAATAATTTTCAATTATCTTCCATCTTTTGTTGAACTACCCACGGGCCGGGAGGACCTTTGCAGGACCAGTTGGTCCGCCCCCTGCGCTTATCTGGCCCAACTTTCTGCCATGGAGCTTCCGTGGAGCTTCATTAATTTTGCAAGCACATTAACAGTTTCATTATTGCTTCTGTCTGAACTGGCAGTGGAGCCACGGCAAAGTTGCGCCCGGCCTGGCCATCAATCTGGCCAAAACTAATCATTTTTAATAACCAATAATTTATTTTTAATCAAATTTTAATGAAAACTCTGCCGCCCCGAACGAGGGGCGGGCGGCTAAGAGCCACGCATGAAAAATTCAACAAAAGGCCGCGGCCCAAGGATATGAGCACTTGAGGGGGCCGAGCTTTTTGGTCAAAAGACTTTTGTGGGCCTTGTCATGCATAAAAATTAGAGTAGAACAGAAGCCGCCAAGGGAGGAGGAGCACGAAGTCCGAAGTCCGAGGCGTGGCTCTAGATTGAGGAGAAGATTTATTAGGACCGAGATTGAAGGGGCCCGAGATGCGGACGCCGCGATAGCCCAGGCGAAACGAAGGTCGTGCAGAAATCAAACAACCCACCCGACAACGCCATCATCACGGGCTCCCAACTGGACTTCCAGTTTGCCAGCACAGGGGAAAAAATATAGTTAAATATAGTCAAAGATTATAGAGATTTCAAGAGGTTCTTTAATACGATATATGTGCATACAATGCCATGAAAAAGTTCTCATAAGTTTTCTCCAAGTGCAGCACAGCGACATCGAGTGCGACGCCTCAATCGCTCGGCCCCTTGCCTTAATTAATTTTCCTTTTGCGGCCGCCTGGCTTCTGGGCCCTTTTCGCTTTAGCCCCTCCAAAAGGGTTACACAGCTCATTATTTCAGCCGTCTCCCTCAGCTCCTGCGCCCCGGCATCCATCTCCGGCTCCTTGCCGTTGTCATCTCATCGCTCCACCAGCCCGGTTGAGTTTTGCTGGCCAGCGACACTTGCAATTGGCTTCGGGATGGGATTGGGCTTCAGCTTCGGCTTCGGCTTGGGCCTGGGTTTGGGTTTGGACGGGGCGTCTGGAGTTGGGCATGCAATTGCTTTGATTGCCCACAAGGACTGGATACGGCGGCAGTTGGAAAGCGGTGGGCGCAGTTCTGTAGGGAGCCGCAAACAGAGGCTTAGTCCAGGGTCGCAAAACAGGGGTTTTATAGTAAGGTAGATCTGAACAGCTCCTGAAAACAAGGTGTACAAAGGCACACCACATGCTAAAGTAATAGAATGTATATTTAAAACTTTAAACGGTTTATTAGGTAAGCGTTGTGTGTGTAATTCCCAAGATTGCTCAAGACTTTACAAGAAATCTTCCCTATGAAATCTTCTGATAACCATAATGTTTTGCCACATTTGTAAGCCGCATTCCTGATCGCACTAGCCCGAAAAGCAGCCCAGTGGCAATGCCTCTGCCCCTGGCCGGCACTTTTACCCATGTTTGGTCATTCTTTTGCGCCTCTCCACTTTTTGTTGGCAGAACCGGCGATTTGCCATTTAGTGGCTTGTTCTCGAGGCCTTTTGCCTTCGCTGCGGCATCTGAAAAATGTCGCTGGTTAACTTGCTTTCAGTTTGCTTTGCTTTTCTTTTCTGCGGCTCTGTCTTGGACTTTGATTGTCGTCTTGCAGCTGCTGGAAAAGCCGCCCACTTGCTGCCCGCCACTGACCAGCAGACGAGGATGACAACGAGGATGATGGGGCTGTGATGCCGATGACAATTATGGCCACTGCAGAAGCAGCAGCATCAGCAGCAGCATCATCAGCAGCAGCAGTGGCAGCGGGAGAAAAGGCTTCCTTGCGGTCACCGAGTCTGCTGGCATTGTTGTGGGATATCTCAGCCGCCTTTTCCCTTTTTTCCTCCGCTTTTCCGAACCAAAGTGTCGTCTGGCCGGGGCACTTTTTATGAGTTTCCATTCGAGACAGGGTCGCTGAGGGAAAGCACGGGAAATGGGGGGAAAACCGCAGACTAGCCGCCACTTATTACTATTATTTTAAGCAACGTGCAGCGATGAGGCAACAATTATTGTTCCTCCGCCTTTCGCTGACGCAGACACAACAAAACCAAGACGGGGGACAGTGAGAATAATTTTTGTATTTCCTAAGACCGGTTTCCCTTCATTTTCATATTTGCAAGACCCCACTCTCAGATGATTAGGTATTATAAGTCTAACCAGAGTAAACTTGGGACTTGGAGCAGCGGTGGGCAGTCCATAGCTCATTTGGCTCTTGATTCCTCGAAACAAGGGAATCGACATGCCGGCTCCCTAGTTGAATATCTGTGCCCTTCGCTGATTTAGAAAACCTCGGGTTTTTCGATCTTCAAGAGCTTTTAAATAATTTTTCGCAGTGGCCGGCGTTCCATTTCACTCACCTCGCAGTATTCTCTTTCGCTTTTAGCAGAACGTGACAAGCAATTAATTAAAAAATTAAAGACCGCCGAAGGGGAGCTGGGCAATCCGGAGCGGTCCATTTCCGTCCCATCGATCCAACTAGGATGTCACTGGCAGCCGCAAAACCTTCCTGTCTCCACTTTCGGATGCCGGTCGCTGAGTCGATCGCTGTGTGGCCAGCTGATAATTTGCCAATGAGGCACATGGGAAATGGCCAAAACATGGCTGGGGCCAGTATGTTTTTGGGCTTCTATTAGGTTGCCTATTAGGCCATAACCATATACGAGCCGGGCATTGATTGGACGAGAGGACACAGAGGAGACAGAGGAGGAACGCTGCTCCAGTGACAGCTGTTCGAAGAGATGACGGACATCATGTGAAGTGGACATAGTGCTGGGATGTCGTTGTCGTCTGTAACTAATTTTGTGGAAAGATAAAACAAACAACGGCAGCTGGTGTTGCTATTTTTGCTCATGTTTGATGAACTCTCCCGGCGACGCAGCCACACACTTCAATGGAAGTCGGTGAATTATGGGAAAAGTAGGAGTAGCAGCTCATTACAAGCCACAAAGTGAGCTTGTGGCAAATATGCTAAATTGTGAGGTTTTTCGGGGGAGGGGCATACAGACAGAGACGGGCCAAGATACCAAACGAATTTCCAATGAAACGAGTCAAAGAGCGTTGGGGAGGACTCGGAGAGGGGGCAGTGGCAAACAGCCATAATGGATGCATGCAACAACGGCAAACAACTTTGGCTACAACAAACGAACGAACGTTGACAACATGGCTCAAATGTCAGGCAATGGTCAACGGCTGTTCACTGAGCTGCAAGCCCTCCAGCCCGCCCCCTGTCTGCCCCCCAGCCGGTTCTTGTATCTATTGTCTTTTTGCGTTGTTTTGTTTCTGCTGCTGCCGTTGCCGTTGCCGTTTTTGCCACATGTGTCCAACTCTGTCTGCGACTCGGAGTCTGATGTGAATGTTTAGTCAGGGAAGGCCTTTTACATGTGGTGCACTCCGGTCCTGCTCCCCTGCAACCTCCCGTCCTGTCCCACAAAACTGGCTGCTTCCGCCTGACAAACGTTACATTTTTCGGAGAGTTCCAGCCATTGATGAGGGGGCGTCTCTAGTTCCTCGAAGGCAAAGATGTCCCAGTGCACACAGTCCGACAGTGGGGGAACAATTAATAGCATTGTTTTGGAGGTTTTCTAATAGAATTTTAAATACATTTATTTATATTCAAATATACACTGTGTCATTTATAAACATATCATATACCAATTCAGTCATTTCCTATTATGTGCACAGTTTTGTAAAGATTATCTTAACCTATTTATTTCTAAGGTTTTATGGTACTTTTAGCTACAATTTTCGTTTAAACATAATAGGAACCCTTTGTCTATGTTACTATTTGTATATTTAATTTCAATTTCACTTTAATTTCTTGTTATCACTCAAAAAAGGTCATTAATATTATATTATATTTCGTGGCAATAATAAGGGGTAGAGCTTAAGAGTTCGGGACTAACTTTTTCCAAGCAATACGATATGTTTAGTTCACCTCCACTGTGCACCCATAAATGCATGTTTGTTTGCCGTCAGGTAAGGGTCATAACTTCTCCCATAGAAGGGCATTAAGACATGATTGGAGGCGGGCGGTGCAAGGTGGAAGTGGCAGTGGCAGTGGCAGTGGCAGGGGCTGTGGCAGAGGGAACACCGGCAGAGTCGAAGAAATTTGCATGCCAGGACAACGTCATCAGCTGGTAAGACGAGGAGGAAGGGCAGGGCGACAAGGGAAATGGGAAATCCAAGTGGCATCTGCAGAGGACGCTGATGGGCAATGTATGACAGTGTGTAGAACAGGAGGCCATGGGAAAATTTGTTGCCCGTTGGCCGGCATGGCAGAAGGACACCAGCCACCTGGCCATGACAGTTAAATGCAACATTGCCTCGGATTAGCCAGGAGTAATTGTCGGATGGCGTGTTTTAAACCAACAAAATAGTGAATAATGAAGGGGAAATTCCCCACGATTTTCAGTTATTGTAAACCTTGCTTCGCAGCTTATTATGACAGTTTCGCACTCTTGTACAGCTGACTGTAAATGGGGTTTAATTCCGTGAGCACAAAATCACAATCTTACGCCCCCGTTGCCTGTTACGGGGCATTAAGTCCCCATATTTATGTCTTAAAAATGCTCACATCCCCTCTTCACCGCTGCGACTTAACCTGGTTACATGTCGGTTGGCCTTATGTCTCGGAATTTTTATGTCTAATGCATGCGGAGGGCTGCCTTGGCAGGCCTGTTTATTAGTAGTTGGGGGGGCCACCCACTCCCACTCCCAGCCCCAAGCCCACTGCGGTTTTCTATTTTTCCTGAGCATTTTTATGATTTTCCCCTCTTTCTCGTCCGCTCTTTGGTTTGTCATAATTTTTGTTTATTTTCCTTGCCACCCGCCGTCACTCGTCGCTTGTTTGCCGAGAAAACAAAGCTAATAGAGGGTGCAGGCGGGGCTAGGTGGCTTACGTGGGATATGTGTAGTGTCTTCGGAGGCAAAGCCAAATGCTCAGTCCCAGTCCCCGACCCCGACCTAGTCCCAGTCCCAGCACAGCTGTTCCTGCTCCTTACGTCGAATGTTGCTGGCTTTGTGCGATTTGCTCATCTTGCCAAACTAACAATGCCCGACAATTTATGTTTGCCGAGCAAACTCTTCAAAGCTGTGTGCTCGGTCAACATTTTATATAAATTTTCTATTTATGCAGCTTTTCGGTCGCAGGCCCACTCGAGTTAATTTTCCGCCCGCATGAAGCCTTCGCCCGGAAAAGTCGAAACACACAAATTGATTAAACTGTCAAGTGACTTTACGGCTGACAGACAAACAGAGGGACGGCGGCGTTGACGTTTCGATTATTAATCATTTGCCAATCGGGGGCAAACACAGCGGAGATAGGCATAGGCCCACTATCTCCGCCATCGATGCGGGTTCAAGTCGACTTTGACAGCGGGACAAATTGCATAAGCAACTCGGTGAAGGGGCTCACACAGGAAGAAATCTTGACGGGATTGAATCGCCATCCAGGCATACATATACTCGTATTTCCCTTTAATAACCAAACTCATCCATTCTTGTGGCAGCAGCTTTCAAGGGGGTTTCAATAATCACTTCCCTTGGCGCCTGATTATTAACTTTCACGCAAATGAGCCAAAAACTTTTGTGTCAAAACTATCGACAGATTGGCGCGGGGGGAAGCACCTGTTGCCGATAGTTTGGTGGGACCAAAGTTGGCAGCACAGCAGGTGAAGGGCCACCGAGTTGCTCAGTTAGTTTTACAGCTTTGAACTTTTGTGTCTGGCAATTGTGTTAAGTGCGTTTTGATAGGCCATTGAAAGGTCGACGGGCAAAGATGGATGCAGTTGGCTCGAGGGCTAAAGTTCCAACGACTGCGCTGAGGGCGGAAAACGAGTAATAAAATCAGAGTTTATAAGCTGCGAACCTAACCAAAATATTAGCATTAAAACTAAAGCTGTATAATTTTATGAAAACTCAAAGTTTTTGTAGCTGTTTTGTTGAATTAGTGTCCGTTGCAAAACTAAAATTTCAAACTTGAAGTGGGGACAACTGCAAAGCGCAGAGCCCCTCGAAAGGCAGTCAAAGGAAAAGCTCCTCCTCTGCCGGCTCTCACAACTCCTTCAAATGGCAACAATTTCCTCTACGCGCCCTCCCCCTCCCTGCCCGTCGACCGGCAACCGTTTCCCCCCTTTTTCCGCCATTCAGACAAAGCAGAACAACAAACACTTCAGATGTTAATTACACGTTACAGGAACAACTCACAAAAGCGTGAAGGCGAAAAGGAAATCCTCAACTGAGCTGAGGTATTCAGGCGGGCGAGCAACAGCGGGGAGAGGGGGCAGGGAAACGCCGCTTTTCTCTTGAACTTAATGAGCTCAGCTAGATACCGAGCGACCAGCAAGATTTGCCTCCCCGCTTTTCCAGCTGCCATTGCTTTTTTGGCCATTGCCCGGTTGTGCTGTGTCCATTTTTGGGACGGCTACCCTGTAATGATGCCACAATGTGAAACACGAAACGGAAGAGCCGAAAAATAGCATAAAATCAGCCAAAGAAAAGGAAAACCTAAACCTAAACCTAAACTAACAAGGAAAATTTCAGGATGCTGTGGGCGAGCAAAATACAGAGGAGCAACTTTGCCCCAGGGAGCGGTTTATAGTTACGACAAAAGCAGCTTACAGCAGGAGGATCTCCCCAAGCAGTGCTCGGCTCGGCTCGGGCTTTCTTCTTATTTTTCACCACTCGGCAGTGCGGCAGTGGAGCTTTGTTTACCTTTGTCTTAGCGTGCATGAGGCAGTTACTCGTTAGTTGCACATTTTGCATTTTGTTGCCCATTTTTAGCCCCAACATTTGTTTGCCTCTGAAGCGTTTTCTCTCCTTCCCCGCCCCCGGGCACAGGGCCACAATCGCCTTGGCATTGCATTGTCTAGGCGCCGCTGCAACGCGTTGGCGGGCTTTCCACTCATCAATATCGCTTATTTGCAACAGGGCTTCTTGGTTCTCTGTTGTTTGTTCTCTGTTGTTGCAAAGCCTGCAGCTATTGGTTGCTGCCTCATGTGGAGAAAAACCTTGATGGAAATTTGTAAGATAAATGAATAAATAGATGCCTTTCAATAAACCAGAGTTGCTGCTAAGTTTCTGAAATTGTTGGATTATCAAGGAAAACTGTAACCCGAGTTTAAGCTACAAACATTGTATGTATGAGTACTCAAATGGGTCTTAATTTTCGACCCAACTAAAATTATCATATATCCAGCAATTACTACAAAAAATAAATTTTGCTGCCATGGAATTAGAGCGCTTAGTGATGGTTTTGTTAAAGGGTTACTATCATTGGAGTAAACAATACACAGTGTTTATTTACTGCTTGATATACTGCTCAGCTTTAAAATCTTAGTCATTTTAATCGAACTACAATTTTAAGGTCTATTTTTATGGATTGTTATGAATTTTCTTAGTGCATTTCTACATCTTTTCACGTTGTGTGGGTCCCAATAAGGCCGATCCTTCTTCATCTGCTGCCGCCGCCATTCACTAGCGAGGGGAAGTCCCTTGGCACAAATTGCTTTCTCTTGTTGTTTTTGTTTCTGTTGTTGCGTGTGTGTGTGGCTGTGGGTTTTTGTCGTTTCGCCTGCCTCTTCTTTTCTGGCCCAAACTGCTTGCCACATACTGCTTGCTTGCTTGCTGGCGTTGCGTTGGGTTGCGTTGCTGCACTGGCTTTGTTATTTCACCCTTTGTGCGTTGATTTATGGGCTCTGACGTGCATTGCATGTGGGTGGGTGGTGTTCCTGGATGGCTACTGGCCGTGCAAGCTGCACTGCGCACCACCCTCGCCGCCACCCCCCCGGGGGAGGCACGACCGAGGAACGCCGTTAGTCTTGTTGCGCATACAAATTGGTTTTAGTTATTAATGGTGTGTATAATTAAGCGGGCTGCCTTTTGTTGCCAACTTTGTCTGCAGTTTGCTAGAATGTTTCTTAATAATTTGCCTTGCGCATCCCTCAAACCCCAAAAAGGGCCAAAAGGGCCAGCGGGGGAGCGGGGGAGTGGCAAGTGCGAACAAGTTGCAAGTGGGCGGGAAATTTTCCGAATAATTGAAACCGGCAAATACAACTTTGCTTGCTCAGACCAACACTCGGACCGGCAGACTTTTATCTATTTTCGCTAAATATTTCAACTTTGGAGCGAGTAAATAATTAAGTTGCTTGTGAGCTTAACATCCCCGGGGCAGGGTAATCAGGATAATATCCCCGTTTCTGTGTTTGCCCATGTTTGCTTGACTAATTTAATCGCCCGGCCCATTGACAGAGATCCATTAACGATTAAATATTTACACAATTCGCCCCAGTAGCCCGTGGGCCGAACCCTTGCCACTATTGCATGCCTCATTGGAGAATCGTTGGCTTTGCGGCCTTGCAGACGCTGCTGACCTCGCTGGAGAAAAGAATCGGACCGTTCAATTAAAAAAAATGCCAAAACCAGAGAGCGATAGACTAAAGGAGGGTCTACCCGAACAACAATGGCTTACCCAAAGTTTGTTTGTCTATCAATCAGACTTTCGACCTTCCGGCTTAACAAATTTCCTTCTCCAACTCCTCCTCCTTCTCCGCCTGCAATCGAAACCCGAAACCTTTTTTTTCCCGACAACAGGAAAATCTCATTACAAATGCAGGATGGAACTTTTTTCGTTGTTGTGCGGGGCAGGAAGTGTAGAACAAATTGGTTGTGTGTGCTTTGACCTTTTGCAGATATTTGTTTTCATTTGAATTTATTTCTATTTGTGTTTACGCATCTGACGCCTTCATAAACTTTGATTTCCCTGTATGTCTTTGCTGCCCGCCCGCCCCCCTGCGTTCCGCCCTCTTTCGACACTAAATGGTAAACAAATGTTGCCGAAGCAACTTTTAATTGAATGTATACAAGAGCCTTGTTCTTCGGAGCTCTGATAAAATATTAATAATTTTCCTATAGAGAGATTTTTGCGGCCTGGTGTCCGGGGCCAAACTTTTGTCAGCACTTCTAGACAGAGCGGGCGGCGGAGGCAAACTGGAACTTTTCTAATTTATTTTCCATATGCGTCTCTTGCCAGTGTTAATACATATTATATAATACTTGATATTTTTCTTTGAGCCTGTGCTGCGCTGCGCTGCGTTGCGCTTTTCTTTGCCCACTTCGGGAATTTCGGCGCCTTTTGTTCTAAGACCAGGCAGCCCGCCCAGGATGTGGCGGCAAATGTAAGCAAAACTCTTGGGGAAAACTCCCGGAAAAGTTTAGCCGGCAAGTGTGGGAGGTGGGGCAGGTGGGGCAGGGGAGCGGGCACGAACAGCGGAAGACAGTGCTTACCTAGATGGGTTCCTCGTGGGTCCCGACACCGCTGGTGTTGACTGTTGCGGCTGAAAGAAAGCCCCCAACACAGTGGGGCAGCTGCTGTTCTCCAGAGAAAAGTTTCCTTCCCCGGTGTCCTGTTTCCGCTGCTGTTGCACGGCTTTTTGGAGGGCACTTGGTGTTGCATTTAGACTAAAATCAGATTAGGACAGGCATTAGGCATTTATTCAAGGCGAGTTATAAGAGGATTAACTGCAATTAATCTGGAAACATTTTAAAAATTTAGGTGAAACCAAATGGTTGAATTTGTAAGCATCCTTAGGAGTTTCCTAAATATAATGTACTCCCCAAGTTCTTGTATCCAGCCCATAATCGTTACAATCTCGTCTCTAAGCCGACACCTAAAAATTCGTCACATTTCACGATTGCGGCTCTCATCTTGAAGCGGTCCAAGCGGTGCAACCTCCGGCGGCGGGAATTCGAGCCCAAAACAATTTCGCTAAATGGAATTTCCCCTAATGAACATTTTTGTGCTGCTTTTGCGCTGCCTGATTTTTTATGCGAGGTCGTGTCGCTGGATAATTGAGCTTAAGCTCAGCACGCGACGACCGGCACGAACGGGTTAAGCGCTGGAGGGGTTAAGGATGTGGAAAAGGGTTTTATGGGTCAGCCGCAGGAACCGCACGCAAACGTGGGCCAGTAATAAGAAAACGAGGGAAAAGATTTATTCTGCGATGCGTCTGCTTCTTGCCCCGGAAAATGGAAAGCTAAAAATTAAAATGCCAAGCAGGAGAGCCAAATAAATCCGATGGCTGGAGAAGCGGAGCAATAAAGGGATATTTAGGAATTATTCGTAAAATAATTAGAGGCGAAGGGAGTGCGCGCTCTGCTTCACAGAGTTTCTATTTCCTTTCTAATTTATTTTAGTCCCTGCAATTTCCGCTGTTGGGCGCTCTAAACAAATAAGAAATTCGGAAACTTCTGAGGACATTTCGCAAGAAATAGGTATTATAGAGAAGTCACAGTGGCAGTCTTTTCAATTGAAAAGGGGAATTAATGCCCCTCACCTTCGGCTTTCTTTCCATTTTACTCGATAAAAAATGCGCCATATATCATGATTTATGTCAAATGACTCCCACCTCCCCAGCGAGCCATTCGTTTATTTATGGATCACACATCTTGAGCTTAACCCAAAGCTAACCCACAAGCACGTTCCAATTCCATTTCGACCCCGGGCACGCCCCCGCTCCGCCGCACTTGCTCGACCGCAAATACCAAAAACCGAAGCAATTTCATAAATTTTAATCCTTTTTTATTGCTCAGGTAGGGTCGGGGAGGTAAGGCGGGATGATGCGGGCGCGGAAAATGGAAAGTGAAATACACAAAACTCATTTCCGCAGCACGTGCGGCGGGGAAATAGGGAAAGGGGTGCCCGATGCCGTAAGAGACATTTTGCTGAAAAGGGAATGAAAAGCTGTGCTTAACCCCTCACATTCTGGTGCACAATAAGAAAGTAGTGGCGGTTGCATTGATTTTTTTTCTAGTACATCTTAAATAAATGTTGATAGTAATATTTACAAGCAATGTTATAATAAACACTTTTTTTGGGTGTTTTATTTCTAGTTTTTATAACTAAGTATGATTTGTTTGTTTGTTTTAGGTAGGAAAATCTTGTATTTACCATATGTACATTTTTAGGAAAGCTTGAACTTTACTAAAGTTCTTTTAATGGAAGTATTACTGTAACTAGTAATTGTTACCTTATAAAATTATCCTTTGAATTGAAACTTACTTTGACTTGCTTAATTATTATTAGACTAGGATATGATTATTGCATTTCTAGTAACAATATTTTTATTAGGAAATATTTAGAAGGAATAACCAGCCTTAGCTCCCATTATAAATTAGCCAAATATTGTATGTATGTGCTATGCTTTTCTCTTCGTGTAATAAACAACTGGAGAGCAACTAACATGAAACTAACTGCATGACCAAGAGACAACAATTGCTCGAGAAGGGCAAAGTACTGAGCTCTTTCGGTTGCTCACTAATTACTTTGCCACCTTCAGGTTGGAGGGTGCCACTGCCCGCCGCCAGAGGGCGCCGCACTTAGTGTCGAGCGTGTGCCTCTGGTTGCGGTTGCCTCTAAGCTATCGCTAACCCCCTCTCGCTCTGCCCCCCGGCTATTCCCATTTAAATGTGTCGAAAAAAGAAGAGAGCAGCAGCACAAAGGGAATGCGAAAACAGAAATAAGAATAACAGAAAATGAAGCGACATGTGATGCGTTATCCTGCCGCTGAAAAGCGCTGTCAGAGCGAAAGAGATGGGCAGAGGGATAGGGATCGCCACACTGCCCGAAAATTAATCATACGCCAGGTGGTACATTTAGCCCAATGAATTTAAGGAAAAATATGCTAAATTCCAAGCCTAAAATTTGATTGTATCCATTTGATTTAATAAATTGAATTGTAAGCCCGCAGATTTCATATATATGTTGGGTCAAATCCACAACTAAACTACCATGTAAATGTGATTTAATAGGCGTAGACCATGTTATCCCCTAGATTTTGTTGTAAAAAACAGTTGAATTTCAATTAGAATTTGGAGATTTATCACGTTTAGATGGCTTGCTTTGATCTCTAAATATTCTATCAAAGATCTTTATAATAAACCATGGTAGAACTCTGTGAAAAATGTAATTTTAAGACTCGTATAGGGTGGTTTCGGAGTTTTCCGCCGGTGTGGCTGGAAAACCTGCGTTCGCTGACGCTTGAAATTTATGCATGTCTAAGCAGGCTTTTTGGCATTGTGCTAGCAGATGAGTTTGGCGAGGCTCGGATGTAGCAAGAGATACACTCATGGGGCAGGAATAGGACAGGACGGGTGGAAGGAGAGGGATAGGGAGAGGAGTGTGGAACACACAAAGGGAGACTCGCATGGGTTTTCTTCTAGGACTGCTAAGTGCAATTTGATGAATGGCAAAGCGAGGTGAAGTGCTGTTTTTTTGTTTGTTTGCTGCGAGCCGAGAGGCCGAAAGACGAATGACAGCGGATTGGAGGAATACGAAACCGAAAGCAATTCTCCCAGCAATTATAGTCCCAACCCCACTACACACACGAGTATATATACTTATGCGCCCCCCCAACTTGGCAAACAAAACATGTTCATTCAACAATCAACAACATTCCATATGTTGCAAGCCGCATAAACTGGCACGGAACAACAATATCGCCCCCACCCTGGAAATTTGCAGCACGAGAGTATATTAGTTATTCAATTTAGTTTTTCCCCAGAGTGGTGATACAATAACTGAAACTGAAAGTGGCCGATATGCAATATATTCTGTTTTTTTTTTTCATGCTTATTTATTTAAACGATATAGAAGTCATAGAAGAATTTGCGACTACCCGGTAGAGTTCGTGTTTGGGATGTCGGACTGTGAGAGCTTCCCCCCGCCACTTTAAGCACATTCTTGCCTACAACTTTGAACTTTCGACATCGAATTCTGGTGTTGGGAGCTTCCTCTACATGCAAATTGAAATTGTTTGCCTTGTCTGAGTGTGTGAACCGAATTGAACCAATGCTGTTGCCAGCTGTTGTTGCTCCTAATTGTTGTTGCTGCTGTTGCCGATGTCGACACGTAATATAAATTCTCGACAAATTTTGGAACAGACCTCGCACCACTCCGTGTTTAATTTTCAAATATTGCAGCAACTACATATAAACGTGAAACACCAGCAACAGCAACAGCACGACACTTAACCCTGCCACGGCGAGTACGAGTATGTGTCGGTCCCCACCCTGTGTGGTTGCCTCATGAACTTTTACTAAATAAAATGTCCCACCGAAATGACATTTAATTGTGGCACAAAAAATACATATTACACATTTTCCTTTTTTTACAGCAGTGATGGTGGGATGCTAATGACACTTGTCGCGTGTGCAGATTTCATGTTGCTGTTGCAGTTTCGTTGGGTTTTGGTTGCATTTCCCCATTTTGTGTGCTTTACAGGCGCTCCATGCTACAGGCCACATGCCCCCGCCACCGCTGGCCGCGTCTCCGTTGCACATTTCCATATTTAATTGCGCATCTTGATAAGAGTGCCCCCGTCCGCTTTCCGCGCTTTTCTACAGCGTTTTGCTGTTGACATTTTCAATGCGAAATTATGCGACACGGCAGCTCGCTTCCTCCTTGCCACCCCCCTTGCCACTTCCCCGCACTTGTTGTTCTTGCCCCGCCGGCTGGCGTTTTTCTTTGTTATTCATTAGCTGCCGTTGCTGTTGACCCCAATTTTTATTGCCTGCCACGTTTTTAATGTCGCGTGTCGCCATTTTTCGTTTTCTGTTTTATTTATCGTGCCTTAGTTACAGCGCGCTTTTGCTCCTCTTTTTCGCATTTTGCTGGCCACTCTGCAACAGGTTGTTGAACTTTAAATGTGGCCAGGCTTTCCGCTTAATTGAGACATTTGAGAGCGTCGATTGAAACGGCAACTACGTGGGGGTAGGACAGTTTTTCTACACTTTGTCACGAAGCCTTTTTAACCAACTTATCTCTGAATACGCCGTAAAAGTTCCCGAATTAAATGTGATACTGGACTACAAATTGCATAGTGGACAACTTGTCCACCAGCCCAGCCCCGCGCCCGCACGGCACTTATTACCAATGGCAGCTTTATGACCCTGTTGTCAAAATGTTTATCTAACACTTGAGAAGCGCTGTCCATAAAACGATAGAAAAAAAAACGCATTAAGAGAGCAAATAAACTTTTATTGAGATAGAATTCTCGTTACTAAAACAGATGTGGCCCAGCTTTGTGGCCCGGTTTGCACTCCCTTTGGGGCGAATGGGTCAACGGACAAATGGCCACGAACGGGCGATCATAACGAGCTTTTCCAAGGGGCAGGCGGGGCAGGAGCACAGCAGTCCGACAATTGTTTTATAATTATTTTATCGTGAGCAAAGGGAGAAGCGAAATGGGATAGCACGAGCGAGTTTCGAGTATTAGGAGCGGGATTAACCCTGTAGGAGCCAAAAAAATGCTGTTGTTAAAAGGTGATACAGTTTACAACACTATTAATTGCAAGTTTGGTGTTGTGAAGAAACTCAATACTGCATTGCAACACTGTAAAGCCCCGAATCAAACGGCAAGCGGGAGGAAACTAGGCCAGCATGCGAGAGTGCATGTTGCAAGCCCTCCCTGCTTTCGAGCATGCCCCCCAAAGTGGCCGCCGAGTAGCGGGTAGCATAAAAGGAAAATTGCTTAATTTATGTGTCATTTATCTAAATGGAGCAGCGGAGCAAGAGCAATGAAGGAAAACGAGAAAAGAACGAGGACCCAATGACTGTCGCCCGGTACACAATATTTTTATAAAGCTCCGCGATAAGCAGCTGACAGGGTGACGGTGACGGTGACGGTGACGGTGGCGGGGACTTCTGTGTCAGCGTGGCTGCGGTGGTGCCACAGTAATTAAAAATCTTCAACTCTCCTCCCGTTGTTGTTGCTTTTTGTTGTCCGTGTCTCTGGCGACAATAATCGCCGGCAGTGAGAGCAAAAGAGACAAGACACCAGGCGGGGACAGAGACAGAGGCTGAAGAACATGCGATTAAAATTTTAAATGACAGTTGACAGTTTCATCATCAGCATGTGTACAAGAGTTTTACATACGAGTAGATATGAGCCAGATATGAGCCGGAGGGGACAGGAAGGGCGGAAACGTCAACAGGAACTGAGCAGGTGAAATGTCAGATGGGATTGACTTTGCAGCGGAAACTAAAAAGCAGAAGGGCGGCAAAGTGATGGGAAAAATGGAGGGGAAAAGCTGTTGGCTTTTGTGTGAGACCTTAGATACATCTACGAGTATGTATTACATTTTATGGAGCTTCAAAGTGAGAATTTAATACATTTTCAGGCCCTTTTCTGCTTACAAATCTGTGAAATTCCGTGGCAAACCCTCGCAAACTATCGCTAAAAGTGTGAGGAATTGTCGCCCAACCAACAAAGAGGCACTCTCTGATTGGGAACATTCCGGCGCAGCTTAACCCCTTAACCCCCTGAAAAGCAGAACACAAAGCCTCGGCTTTGTTTTCTTCCTCAAAGTGACTTCAAGTTGCGGCCTGCATTCCTGTAGTTGCCTAAAAGATTAACACCTTTTGCCAGTGGACAATGGACGGGCAGTTCCCACTTGGAACAAGGCGAGCAAATGTAACTGCTGCCTTTTCAGCCTTTTGGCCGGATTCATAATCAAATGCAATGCGGCATTGGCTAAAAATGGAATTCTGTTGACTGCACTTCATCATCAAGGCAGGAGGAAGGAGATGCAGCCCGAGACGGAAAAGGAGAAGTCCTGCCTGACTGACAAACTGACAGCTGAAAGAGTTACCCTTGGCCGCCCCTCCTGCTCCCTTCTGGGAACTCGTTTCTCTCAGTGCAACATGCACTCCCCATGCCATACAAAACAATTGACATGCATTGTTGTTGCGACTGCTGCTGCTGCTGCTTCTGCAACTCTTGGGGCAGCACTGCAAACAATATATTATTATCTTGTAATATCTAAAAAAATAAACAATGTAAAGGATTGGCAACCTCATAAATTTAAACCCTTAATGCTCAAAGTTAAGGCAGTAAAGACTATCAACTTTTGCCCTGCTCTATATTTTATTTTTCCGAGTGCGATGTTCCTGACAGGCTCTCAACTGCAGAACCTCAGGAATTGTCACAGCAACTTGTGCCGCCTCAGCTTGCCGCTTGCAGTTTTCCAAAATGCTGAAAAGGCTGAAAATAAGTGAAAAGACAGAAAACTGGTTTCCGCCGCCGCCGTCGAGTGTGGAGTTTCTGCAATAAGGACACTACCAGAGTGTGCATATAGTATAGTAGAACTGGTTCCCGAAGAGGCCTCTGCCGGCCCAGCAGCTCCTCTCAGTTATCAATACTCGATCGGCGGCCGAAAGTCCGGTTTCCCTGGCTTGCGTTTCATTTGATTTCGTTCCATTTCATTTCATTCGCGTGGATACAGAGCCATTCTCAGGCTGAGATATAAATTAAGATCCATATCGGAAGGGAAACTGGAACCGAAACTGGAAGAACGGACTCAGAATGCAGCAGCCCCGGCAGGTGGCATTTCGCATCGATTTCGAATAGATTCGGCGTCATATTTAGTCGCTGCATTCTGATTCCGATTCTGATTTATATCCCAGAAATTTAAATGTGGGCTTAGCTCGATTTTTTCCAGTTGAGTCGCAGATTTCTGGGGACTCCTCTTCGTTCCCGGGGCGGAAGTGGCGGACTGCCCGCTGTTATTTATTGTATTCGTTTATCGGCATTTTCCCGGTTCCCAACTCGCTTAATTTGCCCAGGCCATGCACTGCTCCCCAGCCGGCATTGCTAAGCATTTTGAACGGGCTTGGTTTTGTCAGCATGACATGACTTTTATGGTATGAAGTTATATTTCAGGCTTCCACTCGACGATATCTTCAAAGGCAGGCGATTTGTAAGGCGCCATCTGGCGTCGAGAATGCGCATTCAATGGCTATAAATGTCAGGCCATCGATGGGTTAAGGATTTATCTTCCAGCCAGTCCCATGAAAACTGCAATATAATGTTTGCGGCTCAAGTGAAAAATGTCGAAAGGAGTGCAGATAGCTGCGATCAAACACTGCTGATAAAGTTGCAAACATTTAAATCAATGGAACAATTCAAACTCCAACTATTTTTATGCAAAATACCTGGGAAAAAAGGCGAAAACAAGAGTGAAATGAGGCGTATTAATTGCCAGTACTTGCAACTCAGCGAGGCATGACAAATTTTGCCGTGGCAACAGCCTGGAAAACCTCAACTCCGCAAAAAATAAAAACCAAAATTAACATGTCACCTCGGTGGAGTGAAAAGCTGGAAAAAGAAGCTCCAACGAGGGGCTAATCGATAATTTATGAGCGGAAATATGGCACGCCGGCCGAATGATGGATTCATTAGAGGGACTCATGAGCCTCCCTCCAGGTGTGAGGAGGTGTGAGGTGCGAGCTGTGAGCTGGGGATATTGTAACATGTTTATAAATAACGCTAATGAGTGAGGGCGGGGAGTGGAGGGGAGGGGAGGGGCCGGCCTAACCGCTCGTAAAATGTTTAAACAAGCGGCGCACTGACTTTGAACCGAAAGGGTGGGCCGGCCAGGGGGGCGGGGGCATCGACGCTGCCGTTTCTGGCTATCGTTGTGTAAATATTTACCCCGAAAGAGGTACATGAAATGGTAAAATTAAACATTGTTTATCTCCCGTTCTGCTTTTTCCCCCGCATCGCATCGCAATCAAGAGTTATGCTCGACGAATATTCAACGCAACTGTTGACACGGCATTCTGTTTGCCTTTCAAAGGTCAATGGGCCCTCCCAATTGAAGTTTGCCAAAAAGAAAGTTCGCTTGTTTGCTGTACAAATAATTAAATGTCACCTTTGTATTGGATAAGCATATTTGCTCTTCGATCGGGGTTTTTACACCCGGTTCTTAAAAATAACAAGGGTATATGGAATTCGTATGAATAAATGTAATAGACAGGGAGATCAGCTTCAACAGCTAGGCGTCCAAATGTTAGATCTTGGGGAATACAACCGATAGAGAAAAAATTATTGCACATTCAGAATTATGTGATACCAGTTCAGCACACGTTTATTTTTTAAATGGCTACCTTCCCCCGCTCACCCACAAACCGCGAAATTCTGTGGCGTCCACCGGTTTATCGTTAGAGACTCAACATTCGAGAATTATATTGGTAGAGCCAATATCTATCAATGCTGCGAAAATTAGTAGGTTACGCACACCTCTCCCCGCGATGGTGGCGACAATGTGTTGCACATACAGTCACCCTTCGCAGCCTTACAAACAGGCAGAAACCAATAACCGGGTATTTTTATACAAGGCACTCGACTACGTATAATCGTTCCTCTTCGTTTTTGTTTTTGTGTATCAGTTATTCGATCAAATCTATAGGCTCAATAAGTTTATTTCACTTTATTTTAGTTTATATAAATCGCTGGAGTGTTAATTAAAACACTAAGTAGTGAAAAGTCCAATGAGTAACCTTTATATCACCTTTTTGCTTGCAGGCGATATCCTCTCTGGCGTGTGCTTTGTGGGCCAACTGGACACCCACTCGCTGGGCACCTTCTTGATCCTGCCGCTCTGCATTTATCTCTGGATCGGAGCCCTCTTCCTGTTGGCCGGCTTCATCTCGCTCTTCCGCATCCGGACCGTGATGAAGACGGACGGCAAGAGGACGGACAAGCTGGAGCGCCTGATGCTGCGGATCGGCTTCTTCTCCGGGCTGTTCATCCTGCCGGCCGTGGGCCTGCTGGGCTGCCTGTTCTACGAGTACTACAACCTGGACGAGTGGATGGTCCAGTGGCACCGGGACATCTGCAAGCCCTTCTCGATCCCCTGCCCGGCGGCCAGGGCGCCGGGCTCCCCGGAGGCGCGCCCCATCTTCCAGATCTTCATGGTGAAGTACCTCTGCTCGATGCTCGTGGGCGTCACCTCGAGCGTGTGGCTGTACTCCAGCAAGACGATGGTCAGCTGGCGGAACTTCGTGGAGCGGCTGCAGGGCAAGGAGCCCCGGACCCGGGCGCAGGCGTACGTCTAGTATGAGACCGGACCGCGGGCCCAGTCTGCGCCCCAGAGCCCGGACCAGACGCCGGACCAAACCCCGGACCCGGAGGCGGCCAACGAGAGTTACTTAGAGTTTAGCACATAGACAGGCTCTCCTCGAGTCCCCTCCGGAATGCAGTCGTAGTTTGTAGTGGCTTTGTATAAAGTTCATCCATCTATAAACCCGGAACAAAACAAAAAACAACACAAAACACAAGCGATCAAAATCAAAACTTAACCCTAGGCTATTGATTCAGTTTTTACGGTAGCACATACGAACACACACACATTAGTTGATACGGAAGCAAGCTTGTTGAACCAAAACTATGCATATAAGTTGACACCTAGCGTAGGCTTTTCGATGCTTTGGTATACGAACTCTACCGTCTTCGAGCCGTTTCATTTTCGATATCGACACACACGATTTAGGTTAGGCATTCGAGATCAATTTTGATTTTTGTGAAAGCTTTAAATGTGCCCTACAGTTAATTAGTTGACACACACATTAGTATTACGATTACGGCGTGAATGTTAGGCATTAAACGGGATGTGAGCCGCGACCTGGGAGGGCTTCAATTCAACTGGACACCCATCCATGGTACGAGTAGTTTCCTATGCAGCATACAACCCATTCGCAAAAAACCAAACAAATTCCCGGGCGAGCTCACATCCGTGCTTCATCTATGTATAGTATAACATAAATATAATAATAAACAACCACAAAAGGCAAAGGAAACCATAAACTATATGAATGTATTATGTAGCAATAAATGTCCTCCATGTGCTAAACCTAATGCAAATACGATTAATATAACTCTAAATCTAACGCTAACTGTAACTCTAAATGTAATTGTATATTTGTTGAACTAATTAATTCTAAACGCGTAACGGCATAATTTCTAATTCAATTTTTTAAATGACGTTGTAGTCATAGCACTTAAGTGAACAAACAACAAACAACGTTTGGTTGCCACTTTATGGAAATTTTACACACGGCCTCTCACACTGAAAAAAGAGTTGAAACTGCCATTTAAATATTTGTAGTCCCACGAAAAATCGGCAACTCCGGTGTTTGCCAACTGTTGAGCCTTTGTTTTCCGCGCATTTAATTGTGTCCTCGAATTAAATTGGCCCTAGATTAAAGTCCAAGGCAGATTTGTGTAGCATTTGAGCTGATGGATGCGAATGCATATTAATTATAGCGATTATCGATAGTCGGTGTAACATAGCGCAGGCCCCGCGGCAAACGAACAATTATAAGTGTATAAACCAGCGTAAACATAAACTTCAATGGAAGCAACCGATGGCAAACAGAAAACACAAATGGAAAATGCAAAATAAATCTTTATTTTATTGTTAAAGACTGAAAAAGCGAAGCGTTTTTATCATATCGGTGGGGGTAACCTTTCAGCAATTAAAGAGAATTGTCAATGGACTGCATGGAGCACATTTGGTAAGAATTTAAAGAATTTAAAGTGTACTGCATTTACACCTTGTTGCAAAGCCGTGAAAAGCCCCTTTTCCCCACCTCCCACCCCCCCAAAAAGTGTGCAAAACTTTTCCCATTAGAAGCATAAACACATGTTAGGGGTGCAGACAAACAACGGCCACAAAAGCAGCTCGAAATTCAATCATAACTTGCCAACACCCGCTGGCCACGTTCCACTACGCCTCCTCCCACATTTCCCACCAAAAGCACTTGAAACACATGGCCGTAAGCCTTGAAATTTACGAGTGGCAACGAGAAATCCACGCCCATATAATTTTGATTACACTTGTTTTCTAAATACTCGCCCTGGCAAAACCACAAAAAAACACACGAAAACATCGGAAAAAGGAAAACAAGCAGGGGAAAACAAAAGCATTCGAAACACATGTGTGTGCGGTGAAAAGGCCAAAATAAAATCCTAGCAAGGGAAGCTGCAATGCACGGCAAAAATTTATAACAAGTTATTTGCATATGCACCAAGTGCCCTTCAAAACATATTTAAACTCTAGAGTTTTTGGTGGAAAAGGCTTAAGGTATATTTGATTTTTTCGATAAATATCAAACATCACTGCATGCATTTTTCCCCGTGGACCTTAGCCGCTAAGCTCCTTGACAACAAATTGCAGTTAAAAATAGCGGATGTGGTGGGAGGAAAATCACTCTGGCCCGCTCACGCAGAGGGACATGTATTAAGGGATATGAAGGATATGGCAATGTTCTACAAAACACGTGTGCGATTTAACAACTACAACTGGCACACACAGAAACTTTCAGTAACGCGAAAAAGCCCGTAGAACTGCACACACAAATGGAATCCAATGTTCGGCGGCGAGTTTTGTTGCGTTTTTATGCGACCGCCATAAAAAAGTTATTAATGTGTGCCGCCGAGGGGAGCGGGGGCGTGGAAAATGGGAAAGCCGGCTGCACACGGCCACAAAATGGCGAGGGCGTGTGCAGGCGTTAATGTGGCAAAAGAAAAAAGCGCTTCTGAGCCACAATCGTTGCGAGGTAGGTGAAACCGACTTGGAAAATGCAGTTTCCCCAAAGAGAGTTTTATCCAAAACTTGAACTGAAAATAATATATGGAATTTATATTTCTTACATATTTCAATGCCTCCTGAACAAGTAAATATAAAAATTTGTATTGCCAAAAAAGAAAGAGCATTTGAACTTGGCCTCTGCGTTGGGCAGTTTTCCGAAAACTTTTGTTATTTGCAGTGCAGTTTTGTTGCCGCTGAATGCGGGCGTGAAAATCATAAAGCAAAACATATGACTAGATGTGAAGTTACTAAAAAAGGACCGTAAACAACGAAAAGAACCCGCGGAACAGATATAAACGCCCCAAAAGGACTGCGATGTTGCCGTGGGGTCCGTCGAAGCGAGATACATTTGTGCGGCTGCACGTTCCGAATGATAGATTTCAAATGAAGATGGATTCAGACTATGAACTGAGCCAGTTCAGAGTTTTCAAGCACAATACGAGTACACAAATCAAAGGAGCTGGGAGTAGTTTATACGAGTAGCCAGCACATTTTCCTATCAAAATCGAACACAACAAACATACAATATGGGACCTAGAGTGTGGATTATGGTGGCCCTGATAGCCGTCGCCGTCTGCAACTTCTATGTCCACCGTTCGATCTTGGGCGATCTTCCGTTGAACAACTTTATAGAACGAATCAGGAACGAAACAAGAACTGCCATCCTGAGGACCGAGTTCTATATACATACCCTTCAGAAGAGGCTGACCGCTTATCAGGATAAGCTCGAAGAAAGATTAGAGGCCCTGCGCTTTGGGTTCTAGCCCTGTCTCTTTTCGATCCGAAGCCAAAAAGAAGTTAGCTTTAATTAATTGCCAAATTCGTAGCGACACAAATGCGAGGACGCAAAAAATTCGAACCAAACGGAGCCGTTTTGTGTGCGCCAGAGGGAGTTTTCAATTTAATTGCCATTTTCAATTAGCCGACTGCACAAATAGACGAACAAAGAATGCTGCAGTGCCCTTGTAGTTTACTTAATTAATGTTACACAGACGAAGGCTTAGGGACCCTGCCTTGTTTCTTGTTCCCCCAGGAACAGAGGCACCGAGCGGCAGCCCCAAATAGTATGCAATGGAAATAGTTTGACAAGAAAATTGTGGCAATCGGATTAAAAGAAAAAAAAGTTGCATTCTGGCAAAGGAAATGATCCGAAAATTGGCACTTCAAATGAAGCCAGGTAATTTGAATATTGTCGCAGCTGTGTGAAGTTTCCTGGACAAATATCTACCACGCAAATGTTAAATTCTAATTATTTATTTTGGCTCTTAACATATCTTCTAATATTCGTACATTTTTCAACGATTTGCGGACTAGCTTTCAACAGGTCCCCTAACATAGCAATTTGAAACGATGAAAAACATTCCTGAAGGCCTTCATTCCCTTTCTGTTTGAACCCCTCGACCAAATCAATTTTGCAATTTCCGAGAGCAAAAATGCCGACAGCTGGGCCAAACTAGCAATGAATTTTCATTGCCAAAAAGGAGGCCGACCCAGGCTTCTTGTGCTCCAACTACATTGCTGAAATCACACAAAAGGCTGCAAGTTTACCGCAAACAAAAGAAAGTTAATTGCCAGCCCAAATAGCAAGTCAGCAGCACACAAATCCCGGCGCGGGCGTTCAGGGGTGTTGGCTCAATATTTGCCTTGGTTATGCCCCCAAAATCAGAATAGCTGATGGAAAACGAGGAGCAGCCGGCGGAAGTAGCTGCTAATTTTTCGCCGGGAAAAGTCAATTAAATTTTCGAAGAGAATGGCGGAGGACGGAAAAGTTTTCGGCGCCGAAAATGAATAAATGATGGAGCATGAATGTCAATCAATGTTTAGCGCTGCAAAATGAAGACAAACATTCAAAGGGGATCGAAGTGCGGGAAAAGGGCAGGCAATCCACACAGAAAAAAATACAAAGGCAATTAATCCCCTCGAATTAAACTCTCATTTTGTTGTTTCTCATTATATATGGGATGGTCGTGCTAAACTGGCACGATGATGAAAACTAGGAAAGTCCAATCTGTCGATATTTCATCACCGTGCACGGAAATAAACCCAAATAGAGATGAGTCATGTGTAAGCGGAAGAGGTTCGGCAAAACCAGCTTCCATTAGCTCCGGGGGTGGCATAAATTACGGCCCATCCACGCCCACAAATTGATAAAGTTTCAGCATTTCATAGCCGGCCCCGGACCCCGGACCCCAAACCCCGACTCTCGCTTATCCGGCTAATCCAACAATGCCTAATGACAGTTGTCGAAAAGTTTCGCCCGAAAATCGATTCTAATGGCATCGCAAATAATCGAATCGGCTTGTTTATCGGAATGAATAGTTCGCAAAGCGAGGGGGGTGGAAAGTTGTCAAATTTTATAGTTATTTGGGGGTGGCTGCAAATTTGAAAACATTTCCAGCTGATAGAAGCCCTTTCAGCCAACTATTGTGTGGCTTATTGATAAAGTTTCTGGACGCTTTCCCTGTTTTCCTGCTTTTTTTGTTCCTCTTGTTGGCCATAAATCAGTTTGGGCCAGCTCTCCTGCTGAGTGCTGCAAAAAGGTGATAAACTATGCAGCAGGTGGGCCGCATCTCAAGGCACTTTCAACCAGCTCCGCCTCCTCCCCAGCTCCTCCCGGGCTTTGAGTAATTAAAGCAATTGCGACAAAAGAGCCACAAAAGCCGAACCAGCATGTGGCCAAAAGAGTGCCGGAATGCGGGGGGACGCTTAATCAGATTTATAAGGCGCTTTCTCGCCACCCGCACGAGCTCCTCTTAATTGTCATAATTTCTTTTTAGCGCTTTCGAAATGTGTCAAAATTATGTGAGTTTCGGCGATGCCCGAGGAGTGCTCCAAAGTTTGACACAACTGGAAAACTTTTAAGCAGATTAGAAGGGGGAAACAGCGCTTAAGGTGACAAGGAATTCTGGCCAAATTTGGCGGGGAAACACAGTCAAGACAACGTGTTGTGGGGGGGTTATCTAACCAAATTGGTTCAAGGCATATTTTTTGCAGAAAATCCCAAGCATAAGGCACAGTTGACCCTGTGACCAATTAGTCAATCCCACCGCTTTATGATACGGGAATTACCTGCAGCACTCATTAGTTTTAAGAGCTCACGAACAGCCCCACAATGTGGTTAAATAATTAAGTGCCTTTCGGTGCGGGTTAGTGTTCTCCGTCCAGATCCGTTGGCGGTCGATCTGCCCCGAAAAAAGAAACCCAGGAAAAAGCCTAATGAAAACCCATTGAGCTGTGAATGATCTCATGGCGGAGCCAGCCTGTCAGAGGTCAAAACCAATCGAGTTTGATCGGCCAAACAATGGAGACTCATTAACGATCTTAAGAATACTTCATCGGTTGGCCAGAATTATGCGCGGCCAGCGCAAATAAATAATAAAATGGGAGGTGCAGGCGGCGGCGCAGGCGGAGGCTGAGGAAAAATATGAAAATAATTTTGAAAGCGGGACGCAGAGCCGGGCAAGCAAGGGTCGTGAGTATAAATTTCAAAATTGTTTCTTAGCCTCGGCGCACCGCTCGGATGAAGTGGGTAAATCGAGATGGGCGGGAGAAGTACCCGGCGCGCTAAGGCCTCATATGCCGCAGGGCAACTTATGGCCAAGAAAGGTGCAGATTGGAGTGGCACAGCCGAACAGAGATGAGGAGAGTGTGCACTGAAAAGATTGCCCACGAGTATGGGATAAGTTGGAAATTCCCAATATTTTTGCACAGTGATTAATTTAGAAAACCATTCACTTATGAAACCCTGTAAAAACACAACTTAATTTCACCTGATGGAAACTTAGAAAATATAAGTTTGCTGAGCTTTCTGCGAGTGGCAAGGAAGCGACGCCAGAGCGTCAGACCAGGAAACCATTGTGCTCGACTGTTCCCTTGGCCATTCTTGATGGTCGATGCTGTGCGGGTGATAAGTAACATGAATCACGTTTTATTTTGCCTTTGGACTTTAACGATGCAGTCGCCCGGTCGCCCGGCAGTGGCCCGGCAGTGGCGATGGCCATGGAAATGGCGGGGTGCCGGGGTTTTGGGGGAAGTCAACTTCAGACTGGCTCAATGGCTGACTGACTTCGTCTTCGAGTTGGCTCTGACCTTTCAGAGCCGAGAGTCGAGGTTTCCTGCAATTTTTATTTACCTTTTGTGTATGAGAACAACTCGGTTCTATTCTTTTGGCGGTGACTCCCCAGTCCCCCCCGTCGTCGTACTCGTGTTTTTTGCTCTGTGTACCTTTGGTTTATGTTGTGGAATATGCTGGCAGGGATTTTCCCTCGCCGGGTTCTTTTTTCCATTTGCCCTGGAACGTGAGAATTTAATATTTCTTTTCATTAGCCACGCTCGACTCGATTTTGAGCTTCGGGTCGCGGCCGGGTGGCCGGGTGGCCGAAGGGACTGCGGGAAGTTAGTTCTGGCGACACTTACAAATTTCATGGTTCCATTGTGAGGAGTGCAACAGCAACAAGCATAAATTATGTCAAACCAGGCCAACAACTGAATTCGTTATGGAAAGCGGGCCAGGAAGAGGGGCCGGGCCGGTGCCGAGAGGTGTCAATGGATGGCTAAGTGGAAAGGAGATTTCCAGTTTAACTCGAGGAAAACTCGGTTGAAAAATGTGGGAACTAGTGCTTTTGTTGGGTTTTAACTTTTCGAATTTAATTGAATGAGCATAGATGGGATTAAAATGCTGATTTTTGGAGTAAGGTAAAGGGAATTATGTGGCTTAAATTTATTTTGCAAACTTAAACTCGCAACACACCCGAGATTCCTTAGAACTACCGTGTTTGTTGGAATTTTTGAAAAGCGCTTGCAGTGGCACCTTATCGCCATTTCCAATGTGTCAAGACCTCAGCTGTCCAATGCAGCCACACAAGTTTTTCCACCTCAGTTGCCGTGGCGGTTGCGCTCCCGCCCAACATCGGTTCTGCTGGGCCCTTGTCAAAAGTTTCGCTGCTGGAAAACAGAAGTTAAACCGAAACTATTTGCCAGTCACGTTCGTCTTGATAACTTGTCGCCAGCTGGAAATCTTCGGAGCATGCGAGACATTGTCGCCAAATCCGCGGCCGAGTGTTGCAACACCACGCGGCAACAATGTTGCATCCACAGAGGGCCGCAGAGTGGCAGGGCGGCCCTCGTTTTTGCAACAGCCCAGAACTTGAGCCGCCGCCTCGGTTGCCAGTTGGCGGAGCAAATTCCTCGGACGGAGAGTGGATTTAAAGCCAACAGCCAGCAGCCAACAGCCATCAAACGCAGCTTAGGAGCGGTGAGCCGTGCCGCCGACATCCGTCCGTAGTCCACGCCCACCCGCCCCTGCTTCCGGGAGCAACGTTGCCCGTCTGATTCAGCATGGGCCACACTGTTTCTGGCCACATTTTGGATGTCGCCCGGCCTTGCGACTTCCCATCCTTGGCGGGTTATGCAAGGAGCCAAACGAGTGGGGATTAAGTCGGTTAACTCCAAAGAAGTGAGGAAAAAGCACTGCAGAATGGTATTTAAAAGACTCCACACCATGCATGTTAAAATATAAAGAAACCAATGGCGAAAGATTAGAAGGCAGCTGCCAATATTAAATTTTATCTGCAAGATATGGTTTGTTTGAGTTTTACCAACAATGCAAACTGTACCAGCAATGGATGCTTCATTAAGTTTACAAGTTAAACCCACTTTTGGAATCAAATACTTTGCTTTAATCTCTGCCACATCCTTGGCTACCTTTAGGTATTGCAAACTTTTAAGCAAAATGAACCTTCAATCTTGCCTGGCTGTCTTTTCCAGCAGTCTTGACTCTGAGAGGTACAAGTATCTGTGGGATGGCCGGTGGGTTCGCGCTGCCTGCCATCCAACCAATCCCCTTTTGGCCATCACCTTTTCATTTTTTTTATTTTTGTGGCAGCCTGATGTTCGTGTCCCGCAAGCATTTAGCATAGCATCATCAAGTCGGTGCCCCTCCCCCCTGCCCCGCCCCGCCCCTTGCAACTGCTTTTGGCGTAACTAATTTTTCTCCTGTGTTTTCTTTGGTTTTTCCGTGGGTCTTTTCGGCTGCCTTGCTTCTGCATTATGCATCTTTCAGGGCAAAGCAGGGCAGGGCTCCTCCGCACCCCTGTTCCCATTCCTGGCATTGTTCCCCAGTGCCGGGCAATGTTTACGCTTGCTACATTTACTTTGCATGGCAATACGCCCCCTCGACGCCCCCCATGCCCCTTTGGGGGCCGTTCCTCAGAGTTGCTAATGCCAATTTGGTGCACTCCACTTGCTCTTCTTAGATGGCTCGCAGGCGTTGGCTTCTCCGGTTGCCTGTGCTCTTGCTCGGCTCTGGCTTGCCTGATAAAACCACCAGCACTGGCAGAACCATCTCTGGAAGCCCTACAAACAGTCTCGAATAAACACAGCCAGGCACCAGCGAGTGCTTGCAGCTTTTTGCGCAAGTGTAGCCACGAAACAACCATCGCAACGCCACACTCTCTGTGTGGAACTTTCGACAAGCTGAGTTAACTTCATAGTTTTGTGCCCCAGAGCAAATTGAGTGATTATCAGTTGGCCTTACCTGGAGCGGCTCTCGACGGAGCAGGGACTGGCAAGTGCGTGCGGGCAAAGCTTCTTGGCCATGCTTTAATTATTGACTCGCTCGGCTAAGCTGGGAGCGAGTATAATGGATTAAAGTCCGTTTTTTCCATAGCTGCGGCTGCCTTGATTTGATTTCTTTTTTTTTTGACAAACTTAGTTTGCATATTAATTGAATTCGTTATAGTTGTGGCCAGCCAGCAGCTCTTCCCAGGGGAGAGATTAATGGAGTTTGGCGGAAGATGAATGGAATGTGGTGGTCGAAGGTCAAGCAGGAACTGAAAAAGCAAACCCGAAACAAAACAGAGGAATTTCCATAGCAAAGGTGCAAAATAAACTATCAAGTATGCAAAGCTGCAGAGCTTTCCGGACAAAGCCAAAGCCTTTGGCAGACTTTAAGTGCGTTCAACTTGTTGTTTCATTAAACAAGCGATGTGGGAAATGCCTCGTTCGGGTATTAATTCATCTCGACCGCAGTGGACACAACGAAATTGCCAGTTTATCAAGCCAAATGTGCAAGTGGACGAAATCCGATGAGTGGTTCGGGCTAAACCTCAAAATGAAAATGAAATACGAATCTCGAACATGAAATGCTTGGCAAATAGCTGCAGTCTTGCGAGGAATGCAAGCACAAATTAAAACCATAAAATATTTGCAATCACAACGAAAGGACAACACGCCGGAGTCCGGGCAGCGAAAGGGCAAACAACTAAATGGAAAACCAGGGGAAATAAATTCCCAATGCAGCAGAGTGCTCGGCAAAAGGCGAACGCAGGGCCCACCAGAAGTGCACCGCAAAATCAAGCAGAGTACGTTGCATTAAAGAAATTAAAGTGCCTGGCCAGGAGCCGGGGCGCTCCTTCGTCCTTCGCTGTCGGTCCTTTCGGCCGCTTCAATGCCGCACCCAACAACTTCACAACTCCGGGCCCCCGGCAAAGTTGAAGAAAAAGTGCCGGCTGAAGGGAGTCATATTTATGTTTTCATGGCTCGAAGGCGGATTGGGATCTGCAGGTTCGAGCTTTATTGCACCCAGCTTTTCCTCTAATTGCAGGAAAAAGGCATGCCACTGTCTGCGGACGCAAGCAACACTCATCAAAAATTACAGCCTGAATCTACACATTTATATTTTATACGAATGTTTTTAAACAGGATCTTTAAGCTGTCGAAACGCCTCTCCAACTCTCCAATGGACACCTCCTCCTCGCATTCAGTGATGGCTTTGGAAACGTGTAAACCTTTTCCCGTGCATTTTGTCAATTCCGCATGCAAGACGTTTTCATTGCCAACTGCAGACTGGAATTACTCCTGCGGGGCGAATATAGCCGGCTAGGAACGTGCACAAGGATCCGCCGGGAAGGACGGATTCCAAATGCATCCTGCATGCGGCAGCGGTGAGCAGATAAAAGGAGCGATACACGAGCGAGGCAAACACGGAGCTCGAACAAAAGCAAACAACCAGCTGAGATAGGCAATGGAGCCGCCTCAGGAGCTGCAGAGGAAAATAAGAGGGAGTAGGGAAGCAGGATACCCAATAAGCTCACTCAGCAAGGATGTCTGACATATCAGCTGAAAACAAAAATCAAAATATAGGATATAATTTAACGTGATGAGAAATACCAAGCTGTAAATAAATATTCCTTCAAGACCTCTACACCTACAAAAACGTATTTTTCATTTGGTGATCGAGAGCTCAGGGGTATATGCAGTAATTTCCTTTGTCTTTTATGTTTTCCCAAGGTTGTGGCTCTACTTTTCGCTCTCTGCAAGTCTCTTGAGCTGAGGCTTCACGTTTTCATCGCCGGCAGCCCTGCCATCCAACATGCGCTTCACATGAAAAGTCGAGCAAGTCATCAGAATTCATAGTCGGGTGTTTTTTGTACATCTTGCAGCGACCGCCCCCTTCTTTTCGCTCTCTGCACGGCTGCAATCGCAACTTGCTGCTGCTGCGTCAAATGCAAAATGTGATTTAATGCCCTTCGGTGTCGCATGCTAATGAGGCAAGGAAAAGTTACTTCTTTTGCCGGCGCTGGCAACTTTTCTCCGGCACGTGCCTGGATCCAAGTCCGATTTTAGGGCCAACTCGCATCCGGACCAGGACCCGGACCCCAGAACTATGCCTGGCCATGTGAGTGAGCGTGTGACGGGAATATATTTAAAATAGTCACATGCTAAATACTCGCAGTTCCCCCTTCGAGTTGAGTTATGAACCGCCTTCATTGCTAATTGTGTGGCCCGGCTCGTTGGGGCCAAAGCTGAAAAGTAGAGCCAAGTAGGGTCAGGCTGGAAAAGTTGGAGCGGGTGCGATACTGCACTGGACGTGACTGGAAAGCCCTGGGCAAAGTTCTCGCCCGTTGCTGCTGCTTTATTTAAGGTCTCCATACATGGGGCTAGCACCAAAGTGTTGAATTTATGGCATGTGCAAGTGCGAAAACAATTTAGCCAAGGAGATGTACCCGCCTCCTACACAGCGATGGTAATATCTACATTATTCATCATCGATTGGGACACTTTGTTAACCATTATCAACATTGTCCACAAAGCCCTTGGACTGAGCACTTAATTGACTCAATTTAGTGCTTCCGCAGAAGTCATCTTCCTGTTTTCCTCTTTCCCAGTTTTAGAGGAAGTTTTCCTTTAATTGCCGCAGCAGACAGTGAAAATTCACTGCCGCTTATCGTTTGATTTTCATTGCGAGTGCTCAGAACTTGGCCCTTGGAGTTGCAGTCGAAATTGGAGCCGAAGTTTGAGTTTAAGTGCAGACTGCACCGCTGCGGACAATGAGAGCCACTTTTGAGTAGCCTTTCCAGGGGAAACGGAAACTTTACCTCTAAAATTACACCCGAAAAAATTTCAAGTGATGTTCCATTGACAAAAAAAAATTGTAACAGCAGCAAAATGGCATCCCCTCGATATTTCTTTCTAATTTACTTTTTTTTACAAACGATAATCCCTCCCAGATTTTCATCGCCTTTTGTGAGTGTATCACAATTAAGCTCAGGCTAGCTCATTAAAGGCGCTGGAGAAGAATGTGCCACTTGAGAGATTCTTTCAAACTTATCCGCCCACGCCCACTCGCTCTGTTTCGTTGGGAATCAAAGCCACGGAGGCCAGGACCAGGAAGGATCATAGAGGGACCAAGGCAGCGGGAGGCGTGGCAGTGTCTGACTCCATTTGTTGACGCCCTGTCAAAGCTGCCTGCTCGGCTGACAAACATTGTCAACGCCCTTGGCCAACGTCATCATCAATGTCAGCGGCAGCACCGACACCTCCCCCTCCCTATTCGCTTTTCCCGAAGGAAACCCCTTCTCCAGACCCTTCAAACATCTCTCGAGTGGAGCTGAAAGTTCGCTTTTTTCTTGTGTATGTTTTGTCGGGCATGGTGCCCGCGATTATAAAGCCCTCACTCCGAGATGAAGATGGCCATCAATTTCCATAAGTTGTCATAAAAGCGGAATGCTGCCACATCCCGTACTATGTCTATACGGGGTTTGATGGCCCATTAGGGCAAACAGGCGGCAGTTTTAATGGGGTTTGATTTAAATTTTATGCGCGTTTGTCATTAAATATTATTATTTCATCCGCCAGCTGGTGGCAAAGTGTCGTAAATAAGCGTAACAAGTTGGCGAAATATTTCATAGTACATTGCAGCAGTTACGCTCTCCGCCAGGAATAACAACAAAGTACTTGAATTTTTTTAATGGAATACGTATTTAAAAAAATACATTTACATATTTATTGATTCATTCCAGAACAACAGCAGAGAAATATAATTTCGAAAATATCCACGGTTCCACCTTTACTCTTGGCTCCCAAATCACACAGTAAATTTATCACGTCTGCTCTCAATCCTCCTCAATTATTGCGAAATATTTATATCCTCCCCCGGGTATCGGAAATTAAGCCAATTTTAATTAGACTCCCCCAGCGCCGCCCCTCCGCCGCCTTTGCCACCGAAATTATGTATTTAATGCGTTTGCAATGCAAATTATAATATGCAAATTAATGTTGCCTACACTTAGGCTGCTGCGCACAACAGTGCCACTTTATGCCACTCGAACTTCCCACTCCATTACCTCAGGACTCCGAATCGACCGAACCGACCGAGGCGACTCCTTTGACCATTCACATGGCAGGCACGTAATCGAAATATGGCTAAAAAGGCTACCCGATGCATTGCCAGTTTAATTACGTTAATGGCCGCTGCGAGTTTAAAGCCAATTTTAACTAATTACTCAACATAATTGCAAACAATCCGTTTGGCCGGCTCGCCATTATGAATGCGAGGTAAGCCACGCACACGCACTGGCACACAAATCAGGAAATGAACAAGAGCGGAGAAATATGGAGTGAGCTGTTGCCACTACGTTTTCCGCCAGTATATCTGTCACAGCTTAAAATTAAATGTGTCACCNATGGCCAATGCGAGTTTAAAGCCAATTTTAACTAATTACTCAACATAATTGCAAACAATCCGTTTGGCCGGCTCGCCATTATGAATGCGAGGTAAGCCACGCACACGCACTGGCACACAAATCAGGAAATGAACAAGAGCGGAGAAATATGGAGTGAGCTGTTGCCACTACGTTTTCCGCCAGTATATCTGTCACAGCTTAAAATTAAATGTGTCACCGAAACCGACACCACGCAGTTTCCCCAAACACTCGAGGAACGCGCCCAACTTGGCAATTTTCAAGTGACAATTCTCTGCACACGCCAACAAACCAAAGCTTCTTTGCTACACTCCAAATAACATTTATTTGTGTTCGTTTCAGCAACTAGTTGGACCATCCAATACTCTAAAATGTTGCTCAACAGTTGATGGTTTCATTTTGGTTATTATTATTTTGTAAACTATTTATTGTGGCTGCTTTTTTGAGTGCACCCCGGGCACCAGCCAAGGCAAAAAATATGCAATTTGGTCCTTTGATATGCGAGACAGCCGCACAAAGGAGTGCGGATTTGTGGGGCGAGGCTAAAGGGGTTCCGGGGGGGTGGGTAAATCGAAAGAAATGTCAGCAGTCGCACATATTTTTTACTTCGATGTGTTGAAAATATCTTTGGAATAGTCTCCACGGCACTCAAATGAATGTCGTCGTAAGTGGTCGCCTGTCGTGGTATTTGACGTCAGTGATGCGCCATTAAAATGGAAATGGCTTTGGTTAAATCTAAGAATTGTAGAATTTTATTTTTTTAAACAATTTTTAAATGAAGTCCGTTGAACCACCACCAAAGGGTTGAGCATATGCTCTAATTTTGTATCTCTTACTCCAAAACTTTGCCATTATATTGTAGGTGCAAGCTCCCAACTCTGGGGATAAAGCCACCACGATCAGCTTTCAGTTTGCGGGTGGAAGTCATTGCTTTTCCTTGCAACTAACTCAATTTTTTGGCGAGTTCATCACTCGGCACGGACACTTTCATCTTCCGAATGTCGCTGGTAATGATGATGACTGACAGTGCCGATAATGATGATGCTGATGATTGTGCGATGACGATGATGAATGGCAGACGTGTCAAGCGATGCTCAGCACCCATGCCCGCGCCAATTTCAATTTCGCCTGACATATAAATAACTCTGAATTTGAAAAGAAATATTCACAGCAGCTGGTTGATGAAAGCGACGGAGTTGAGTAAACACTTTTGTTGTGTAATGTGCATTACATTTGGCTGCAGAGCGAAGGAAGTTCCCCAAGATTCTCTGGCTCTGGGATGCCCAAGTGGGGCGTCAGTTAGTTGGGTTTATTTTGATTGATTTTTGTTTGCCATTTGCTATTCGATGGCACTGTGCCATAGTTGTCTGCTCAATGAGCACACACAATTTGTTGCTTTTGGGGTTAAGCCGGAAAAAGGAATACAATAAGTTGAGTGTTGTTTTAGAAACTTGCCATACACACGAGTACAACTCAAGTTTCAATTTGCCGGGCTTATCAAAACTGCAGCAATCAAATCTCGAGCGAGCCATCCATCTCCATCGCCTGTCATTAAATTATGCATTCGCGCAATCACTTCCTAAACTATGCAAAGGACGTATGCAGGTGGGTGGTGAGCGGCGCAGCAGGACACTCGGCACGTTCCCCGCCTCATTGCGATGTGGCAAGCTTACGCGAGCTTTCGCCCTGCCCCGCCGGAGGCAAAGTTTGCCAGGGAGCTGGCTGCGCTTGATTTGCGCTCAAAGTCCTCCACCCCGGGCCTGCCACTCATCCTGCACGCCTTTGCCGTCGACTTCCCTTTATCCCGATCCACCTGCCGTGGCGTCCCCGTTGTCATCGCTCACATGCCGGAAGTTGATAAAGTGCCTGGCAAGGCAAAGGAATTCCGCGGCATGTCAGCTCCCCCGCGTCCTCGGGGCCCCTACGCGTCTTCATTAAAATATTACTCACATGCATGCAAAGACGGAAATGCATTAAGGCCGCTCCTTCCTCCCGATTATCCTCTCGGCGCATCCGTGCAACAGTTTAATGCGCCACTTGGTTCCGTATCGCCATCGCCATCGCCATTGCAGCTGCAATCAAAATGCAACGCCGTCAGAAGTTTGTGATGCGCGAGTAATTATGATACACGGCCCAGGGGGGCAAATAAAACTAGAGCGAGATATTCGGATCAGATATTCGCAGCAACAAATAAAATTCGACCGCCAGCCTGCATTTTATGCAGCTCTGTGCCGGACTTTATCTGCAACTGATTAGCTGGCCATAAATCACGCATACGCAACGTTGCACCCGGGCAGCGTTGACAGTTCATTAAATCTCGATGAACGGCAATCGCAGCTCGACGCATCGCATTCGATGCGTGCTAAATCTATATTTTTATGCGCTTTTCACTCGGATTTGCTGAAATTAATGCGCGTGCGAGCAGAGCGATAGCGTTAATTACGCCACATAAATCAGGGGAGCTGCCGGTCAGAGAGACAGGCGAGTTGGCCGAGCGGGTGAAGTTTTAGAGCAAAGCGTGAACGAATTTAATCGAATGGAAAACACAGGTTTCCCGCCCCCATTGTGCTAATACCGTTTAGAACTAATTTCAGACGGATCATGGCAGTTGGCAGCAGCTGAGAAATTGAAAACAACCGGCTTAGACTCCCTGCAAGCTGCCATTTTCTTGCCCGCCAACGTGGCGTATAAGCAACCTAATTGGTTTCTCAGTGCTCAGCTTTCTGGGCCACACACAACACGAATAACCAGCCGACGGGGGGGAGTGCGGGAATGACAGGAGACACGCTCGGAATCCGGACAAATATGTTCAATATAATTGTGGAATAATTTCAATTAAAGTAATGAAACATGCATGCAGTTGAGGCCTCCAATCGGAGGCCCGTCTCTTTGTGCGTCTGCACTCCGCAAAACTCAATTATGTATGCAATTTGCATTTGTCTGGGACTGAAAAGTGCACTGAGGAAATCTATTTGTAAATTGCGAGCATTCAAGTATTTTCTTATTCCTGACAAAAGCATTTAAAGATATATAATGTTTCAATAGTTCAAGACTCGTAATATTCATTAGGTTTATCTTGAAGAGCGTATGCAAAGTTAAAGTATTGCAAAAATGCAGAACTTTTGTTTGCCCAGCGAATGTGCAAAACGTTAAAAGAAAGTAATGGCTTCGGGCTAGCAGGAGTATATAAATTTGTTGCCACTACAAATCCGCACGCATGTTCAGATACGAGCACAATAGCAATTGTTATTATTGTTGCAACAACTGCTGCTGTTGCATATTTTGGTGCTTTTGTTGCTGCTGCGGCAGTTGTTGTCATTTGTTTGCAAGCGTGTTGTTCCGTAAGCGAGCCCCTCTTGTTTATTGCACATGCAACATAAATATGCGGCGGAGAAACGCATAAACAATTAAGTGAACAGTGAGCTCTAGTGGATTTCGTAAATATCGAATAATGACTTCAAATGGGCATAGCCCTCAACCAAATATGTGAACCAAGCAAAGTATTAAAATATATTTAAATTTAATGACCTAAAACTATGGCAAGTGCTGTGCTTTGTATTGGAAATGGTTAACCAGTGCGTATGAGTGATATTTAATTATTTTGACCTCTGCAAGCAGTCCTGGGAATTGCATAGTCTCTCTTAATTTAATTCCCGCCAAGACATCCAATTACTGGCACAATCCAGGTTGTCTGCGCCCAAGTTGGCAAGTGTCAAAAACTGCAGCACAAGATGTCCAGCAAATAGACCGAATTTAAGCCCATACTCATCAGTTATTACTGCCAAGTTGGCTCAATTAAGCAAGCACAAAGGGCGGGAGCATCCCCATTTTATCCCGCTACTGTGGCAGTGGAATTGAGAGATAAGTAGCTTTAAGTCCGCTGCAGCTGTCCAATTTAAAAACTTTTCAAATGCGAGCTAATTGCCAGATGGAAAACTGGGAAAGTTTTGTGAAATCAAAAGCAGGAGAAGGGAGCTGGGGAGCGGGGAATCAGTAATGCCTGATGCTCTTATCATGTTAATAACTCAAGGAGGACGCACTCGCTGCGAGCTCTAATTACCGATTGCCTGGCCTGGCAATCAATAAACTGCATTCACATCCTCGTCCAATAGGAATACGTTAAGCCGGCTTGAGCATCCTTTCGTTTTCGGCATTGTTCGTCGGCCCGGCTTTTGTTCATGTTTATGAGTGTATGAAGGGCCCTCAAGATCCTTCCGCCCCCACTAATTGGCAAACGAAATTGGTTTACCCAACCCGGCCCTGCACGCGCCCGCCTTCTCTTATCCTCGCACCCTGCGCCGAACCTCAAGCTGATTTGCATTCGCAGTCTGCGCTGGAGGTTGGCAAGGGCGGAGGGCGCTCTCGGAGGTCATCTGGGGGTCTTGGAGCTCCCCTTTTGATATTTGGCACCTTGTTTACACGACTCGAGGTGGAGGTGGGGCCAGGCCAAAACGCTTCGATGCCGGTGAAAGGCCAAACAGCTTGGGGCGCAACTCAAGGAGCTGGCAAGGACCTTTCTGGGTTAAGCGGGTCAGCAGTGAAAACATTGGTTGGCTCCAAATGAGCAGGCCTTAATTGTGAAAGGATTAGGCTGACATGATGATGCCACTAAAATGCTAATCCCTTTACTACCAAAGTAGTCTAATTAAATGCAATCTTTCTTCAAATTTAATATCTATGGAACGTGGAACAGTTCCCACATAATTTCGAGCTGTTGCTCCCTAAAAAACTGCAATTTACTTGATGCATGTTTTAGCCTTTAAGGCGAACTCCACCGGCAGGTGAAACCTTAGCGATTTCCGCACGCTGAGCGTCCGGAATTTATCAATTTAAACGGGTTCCTTCATCCGACCGCATTACAAAGCCATTTGAAGGCTTTGGCGCGGCGCTTAATCAACGGCAATCCCGGCAAAAGGGACATCCAGCTGGCTGCCTGCAATCCGTAACCGTAGCCCGATCCCAGAGGCGCAGTTTAGCCAGCGAGTTTCCGTTTTGAGCGGCGTAATAAATTTCTAGGCAGCGACTTGACTTCCAAAGGGGCTGTCGCTGCAGGCGGGGCGGAGCAGTTGCATCCCGATCCACGGAGAACCATGTCTCATCCCACGACTGCACCCCGAGCTCCCCCTCCGGCAGTTGTTCAGGATTCGCCTTCCCGAATGCCATCGCTTTGTTACGCTTGATTTACGCTAACAAGACATGAACGAATGGACACGGAGACAGATGTACGGCGGCGGTTGCCGGGTCGGGGTGCGGCAGTGGGTGGAAAATCTGGGAAAAACCCGCTCCGGCGGCGCTCAGTAGGGCTGAGCCATGGAGGAGACGACGGAGACACCCGGAGACATTTTAAATGTGGCGCACAAGAACGATTACAGGTTGCCATCGTCCGATGGATGCACTGAACCCGCACACAGCCGCAAAAACCGCAAGGGATGCGTAGCGAAGGGGTCTCTACACGGAGGAAAACGCGGGGGGCTTAGCAGTAATGCTGCAGTGAAAAACTCCAACACCAATAGGGCCTAAGTACGAGGCAATTTTCCGAATTAAGTTAGTTTCAACCCTGATTTGTACTCATATTTATATAACCAATTTTAATGATGTTTTTATTGTGCAGAAACGACTGCCGGGAAAAGTGCAGCCATGGTGGCTGTGGAGGTGTAAGCGCTGCCAATTCAAGCGAAAAGTTGGCGCACTTTTCTATTTCCGACCAAAAAAGAGGAAAAGACGTGCCGGCCATGGAGATAGCGAGAGATGGAGCCCAAAGGAAGGCGAGATAGAGAAATTGGTAGAGCGAGCAGGCCCACGGGAGGGAGATCGAAAGAATGAAAGAACTGGGGGCAATAACGGCAAAGAAAGAATTTTCAGGAAATTACAGGAAAATGAAATAAATGAAGATGGATACGCAATTTGAATAGCATTGGCATTGGTCCTGCTCTGTGGTTGACAGACAGCCAGGGGCCGAGGGTTACACCGTAGCCTTTGGGGCCGAAATGAGTGGCATACTTAATGGCACAGACAGAAACTTTTATCAAGTTTTCCACTCTAATTGAGGCGGAATTAAAGTGCTGCTGCAATTAGGAAGCACAAGAGCAGGTGGCAACTCGTGTGGCAATTGTGGTTTTTCCTGAGGCGGCATTTCTCATTTTCTATGCTGGTTTTCCCGCTCCCCTGATGCGATTGGGCTTCATCAGATGCCTCACAGCGCTCGTATTGATGCCTTTTTGGAAAATGTTGCATCCCAAATGTGTCGAAATGGAAGGGAATTTTGTGCGATTTTAATAAACTACTTTAGGATCGCCCCAACGGCACTGCCATTAGCGGGAAAATTTCACTGCACCCTTCCTGCGCATTGACTAATTGTGTAAACACGAGCTACCAATATTTTGCAAATAATTAGCAAACATTTTGGTCGGTGATGGGATGCGGCCTCATTTAATGCAATAACCGCAATATCCTGGCAACGCCAATAGAGTCGAAATTTCCGCTGCCCCCATGTTACTGAATTTCACATAATTTGCCGTTCCTTTGTTCGTCTGATATAATTTTAATATTTATAACATCTACCTTAAGGTACAAATGGCATATTTAGTTTTTGCAAAGATATGTAACAGGGAGAAGCAAGCGTTTCCGCCCCTTTAAAGTAGGTATATAAAATCTTGATCAACATCAATAGCCGCGTCGATCTAGTTATGTCCGTCCGTCTGTCTGTGCGTCCGTCCGTCCGTTTCTATGTATTAACACGTCGTTCCCCGAGATGGTAAGAGCTAGAGACATCATTCTTTATGATTTAGGTGCTTTTAGCATATACGCAAAATATGTTTAAGTGACGCCTTTCCGCCTTTGCAAGTTTACAAAAATTTTATTTACTCCTGCTGATTGGTCTATATCTTCTAAACTCGACCAAGAGATAAAAATCTTTTAGCTTACAGCTAAAAAATGTAATATCTAGCCATGGGCCAAGTTTTACAACGATCGGGCAATAAACAATAATGATATGGCCAACAAAAATGTTCACCGTCCCTTCTAAGTGGCATTGCCGGATGTTGTCATATAAATTTCTGCTTTGACTTAAGTTATAAAAACTTAAATATTTTAATATTTTAACGTGTACATGGTATCCCGTTGTCGATAAATCTCGACTACATCGTTTCTACTGGTTTTTAAGTGCATTTGTTTCCGCGGCAACCGAAAAAACAGGGGGACCAGCAGCCGAAATTCGTCAGCCTTGATTTAAGTAAGTGCTTATTAGCCGGTCCCTGCTCTTTGTTATTGAATTGGGTGATTAGATTGTTGGCCAACCAGCTGGTCCAGGACATTATCTGCCGTAATTGGTAATGTAACATATGCATCGCAGCCAAATCGGCCGTGACCCCGCATCTTCGTTCGAGTGAACTCTGCCGCGGTAATTCAATTAGCACACTTATTGGTTTATTGGTTTGCAAATTTGAAATTATTTTAACAAGCGAATGCATTTGAAGGGGCAATGAAATTATGGAAAACATAATATTGTATGTATTTCAATAGTGCAAATCAAGTTCGATGACGTCCCAGAGTTAATGCAGTGGAATGAATTTCTCAACACTTGGTGGTCGGCGCTTGAAATACTCTGCTGGTGCAACAACTATCCAACAGAAGGAGAACGCAATGGACGACCGCACTCTTGTTTATTTATCATTTAAAGCTGCACTCTCGGGTTGCTGGCATTTGGGAAAAGTTTCTGTGCGCCCACCCCTTTCGAAAGTTTCCCCTCCTCTGCTTGGATAAATGTTGCTAATCGCTTTGCAAGTGCAAGCGGACAAAAAGCCAACTACTGCAAAACTAATTTGCATTTATTTGCTGTCCATCTCTGGGCCTGGCCCCTCCACAACCCCTGGGAGGAGTGAAGCTTCTCCTGGAACTAATTGCCCCCGGCCTGCGCCTAATTGTTTTTGTTTTTAGTTCGTCTGCCGAGACCGGCAACACTTTCGGCCACGCCACACTCGTTTTTATAATTATTTTGCTCGACTTTTTGCGGGCGCTCGATTTTGGAGGAGGAGGCCTGCAACTAATTTCCGCTTTTTCCACTCGTTATTCACACACTTGGTGGCGAGTGGAAATGAAATGAAATAAACAAATGAAATAACAATAATAAACAACAGCAACAGCTCCGCCGATGACAGCACCAGAACATATTTTCCTGCTTTCGTTTTTTTCTCGTTTTTTCGTTGGCCTTTATTTTTCGGGGTAAGCCAACAAATCCAAAAAAAGCAAAGTCGCAGGCAATGACAAAAGAAATGCGTACAAATTACCCCAAAACGCAATGGACAGAAACACAGCAGTGGTATCAACAAAAAACTACGGGCCAAAATCCGTAAATTCAACTTGAAAGAATATTTAGTCCATTCATTATTTGATAATAACAGAATGCAGGGATTACTACCCATAATTAATATTTTAATGAAAAAATTTATGTTTTTATTTCATATAATTTATATAATTGCCAAAACTATATACACAACAAATGTTTAATTTTCTATTTCCTATTTACTAGCTACAACATTTTTTTGGTTAACGTGGCGTATGCGTAATGACTTCTCAAAAATATCAAAAATAAAGGGTAAATAAGAAATAATTAGAGTAATTTTCTCCGAATAGTTTTTAATTTTAAATACGTGTGTTCACTTATATGTCTTCCTCTGCGCTCTATTGGATTACGTGGGGTATGCATAATGTAGAAACATCAAAAAAATAAAGTAACTTTTAGGGTTTAATAGTGAGGTATTTGAATCAGAAAAACTTTTCAATAGTTAGGGCAATTTCAGCCCAATTATCAGTTTTAAATACGGTTTTTAAGATGTCAGTACTTTATTGGATTACGTGACGGATACGCAATGTTGGCACAAACAGGGAAAATACTCGTATGACAATACTATTTCGTTTGTGGAAGCTACACTGTACGCACTGTTGGAAAAAAGCTCTCTGCTGCTGACAATGACAAAAACAACAAGTACCAAACTGAAAGCGAAACAAGGGGAACACGAAGAGGAAGACAAAAAATATGGACACTGACACTTTACGAAGATTTATGCGTTTTAGTTGAGTTCTTTACCGCCCTGCCCCCCCGGCACTCCAGCTTCCGCACTCCTCACAGTTTTTCCCTTTCCCGTTCCGCTTCCGAGTTCCGAGTTGCGAATTCTTTTCCGAAGCAAATGTGAGTTACATTTTTACATCTGCGCCCCTGGCACGCCCCGTTTGGGCAGTGGATTGCCGGGTTAAAGTTGAGAGGCTTAAACAAATTGCCATTTAAATTTGCATTACCCGGCAACAGTGGCACAGTGAGTGCCAAGCGTCTGACAACCGTGAAGGAAACACAGTCTGCCCCAAATATATTTGGATTCAATGTTTGAGTTTGTCACGAAATGACACTAGAACACCAAGCCCAACAGTGGGTGCTAAAAAATATCAAATATTTAACTTTTAATATTGTCCCACATTCTTTTTCATGCGTAATTGTAAATTGGATTTGTTAGTCCATATATTTAATGCATATTGACCTAAAAGTGGTGAAACAAATTGATTAAGCAAACTTTGCTTCACTTAATAAATTTTTACCATTACATAATTGCCTTATCTTAAATTTTCAAAACAAATCATAAGCACTGCAACAGCCGGCATGGGCAAATATTTAATTTAATTTCACTCTACCATCTCAACCCAGCACACATTTCCACGCCCACAGTGGGCAACACGCAGCTCCTTTCTTGTGCAGCTAAAATGCATAAACAAATTGGAAAACAAATGTGTAGCAAATTGCAGAAAAATATTTACGAACTTGTGGTGACCGCAAAAAAGTAGACAAGCCAGAATAAACAAACAAATGGCGCTCTCATATGCAAAATCATATTTTGAATATTTTATATTAAATTTATGGCGCGCACAGAGCTGTAAAAAGTGAGCCAATATTTTTTGTGCATTCAATGTGTTTGCAGTTTTTGGGCGAATTATTTCCATAGACCAGGACAATCTATTAGTTATTTATAGCAACAAAACAGGCAAATTTAAGTGTTCACCTGTCCGGGGGTCCCTTGAAATTGGTGAGCACGTGTCGGAAACTTTGCGCCAACACCCTCCTCCGGCTCGTGGCATCGGTTTGGGGGCCTGGGAGTTGGGAACTCCATATTTGACGCCAGTTAAGCATGAAAATGCCATTTAACAGCGGCCCAAATAAATAAAACCAAGCTGAAGGGAAAGGGAACAAAAACAAAGCAACATGGAGCGCGACGAGCAGCAAAAAAAACAGGCGAACGATAAAATGTGTTGGAAAATGCTTAAAAAAAGGAAAACAATGCAGGGCCACCGTTACAACAATAAGCGATGGCCACCCCGATAGCAGACAGAATCGCGGAAAAAGCGCACCAGAAAACAATAACAATAAAAATGTCAAAAAAGCAGCCAAGCTTAAATCAAATTAATGTGAGCGCTCCAATAGGCGCGGGCCGAGGTTGTGTTCGTTTTTCCTGTTTTTATAATATTTGCAATTTCCATCGCGTTAAGAAGAGAATTGGTCTAGTTTCAGAATACATTTAAGACCACATTTAAAGCAATTTTTTATTATTTATACTATTAATTAAATATAAACCTACTCTTGCGAACCACTTCCGACAACAAACCAAGTTCGTAATCTTTGGCATTGCGCCCTTTGGCCTTAATTTATTAAAACATTTCGTGGTCATAAATTACCATCGAGCATGAATTTAAAATGGCAAGTACCCGTAATGTTGCCACATAAATCGCTTGGAAAACGCTGTTCTTGTCAAAATTGATCGGTCGACACTTCAAGGCAGCCGCTTGTGTTTTAACAACAATATGCACATTGAAATTAATGGCTAGAGCGAGAATATTTATAATACAATAATTCGTTTCGGTTGGCGGACTTAATGAGCTTCGAGCATTTGGTTAATTGATTTTCCTGCCCGCTCGGCGGCTGCAATTTACGAGGATGCTGCCTGCCATCGCTCCACGTACGATTTTCAATTGCAGGCATAAACTAGCTGGAAATACACAATAAATAAATCGCCTGACCCGCACCGATCCCCGGCGAAACAAATGGCTTTAATTATGCCCGAGCATTTGTTGCAACACATCCCGGACCGACACTTTTCGGCATTCAGGTGCATTGACCAGGCGACAATGATAATAAATTCCTTGTGTCGGTGCCACCTCCTTTATCCGACTCCCGACTCCCGGCCAGCCCTAATAAAATGCAAGTGCGCAAATATTTTCATCCAGACAGGACAACAACTCCTTTACCCCGACGAACGGATCCTGGCAACTATTTACAGGAGAGGAATTTTCATTTTGCCAAAAGGAATTTGCAAAAACAAAGAAAGTGTGGGTGCCATGGGATGTACATACGTATGTTGGTATTTTGCGGGGCAGGGTGCTCGACAAAGTGTGACCAAGTGTCATAAATAACTGGGCTAAACAGCTGCAGCAACCGTCTTCGGGTAAGGATGTGTCATTAAGTGCGCAAGTTACAAGCTGCCAACACGCAGCTCAAGTGGCACGAACTCAGAGCAAAGTGGCAAATGGCAAGTTCAAAAGTATTCCATTTACACCAGAAACTATACAACACCCAATGGCATTGATAAATAGGCCACATTAAAAGTATACATTGCATTCGATAGGTTACTTTTATAAACTTAAATTATGTCCATATTGCAATTTGATGGATTTTTCCTAGTAAGCATTGAATTCATTTTAAAGCAAGAGGCATTTAATGACCTTTGATCAAATAAATTTACGACCCACAACTACTCTGATCTCGTACTCCTCCACCAGTGCTCATAAAACTTTCAACAATGCCAGGGTCGTAAAAAATTACGCTGCCATAAATATAAATAAAGGGAGCGACAAATTTTGGGCTTTTAAATCCAAGCCACCGAACTCCCCCGATTTGGACACTTTCTCCCCCATAAGCGGTGGCAAGAGGAGCTGCCAACTCGATTTTTTATGGCGAAAAATGCAAATCCCCGCAAATGACTCAGCCCCTAAACTCACCTGGCGGCGGTGTAAATTCTGCACACCTCTCACACAGCGTCTAATAAAATATTTATTACCATCAGTCCTAAAAAAATACACCGAAACCGAAAATGCCAACCGACAAAAAAGATGAAATAAAAACAGCAAGGCCGGGAGCATGGAGGAGCAGAAGAGCAGCGGAAAATTGTGGAAATGAAGGGGCTTGCAAGGGGTACCCCCACGACGTCACGTACTGCGGCAATCGTTTGCTAATGCGGCAAAATGTCAAAGTTGCAACTGCAGCAACCGGCAGCCAGTAACCAGCCACAGCACTGCCGTCCCCCCACAAACTACCCACAACTTTATGAAATCGTTGGCTAATTAAATTTGTTTTTACCAAAAAGAGGTAAAAATAAAACCGGCCATGCACCCACCAGAAGATGAATCGTTCGCAGGTCACGAGCACGTAATTGGCAAGCCAAAATAACTTACATAATCTTGCAAAACTTCAATTTGACGATGGGAAATTCGCTAGTGAATCCTTACGAGCTTTGTGTCTGCTGCAGGTAATTGTCATCGTAGGGAAATAATTGAAAGCAATGGGAAATCCCAGGGCATCTAGTATTGCCAACTTTAGAAGGGCGATTATAAAGTATTTTGTATAGATGCAAAAGGTCAAATGGGAATAGATTTCTGCTGGAAATCACTAAAAACATTAAAAATATTTTAAAGCTCGCAGGAGGTACTGTAATGTTGCACTTTCCGCAGAGTTTTACTTGTTCGGCAAACTAATTCTTGTGTTTCCTGAGAGCCAACTTTGTTTCTTGCCACGCTCAGCTGGCGCCATCTGGCGGCCGGCGGCCGAAGCCGTAAACTTTTCAAATGCGTTTCTTCGCCGAAGCGGTTTTCTTGTCTTCGCGTGTTTGCCGCACATTCCTAAAGTGTTTGCGGTTGTTGCAACGCTCGCTGCACTGGTCGCCCCGGTGTCTTGCACTTTGTGCTTATCTGCGGGACAAGGAAGTCATTAGCAAGAGGTTAGCCAGGGAATTGACCCCTTTTCGCGTGGCTCCCCGGGAGGGGAGTAGTCTTCTCCGACAAGATCCCCCAGGTGATGGCCCAATGTCGTTGCTGCGATGAAATTCTTCGAGATTAAAAAAGTTTGCCCCACGCCGCAAAGGGGTAAAAAGCGAATTAAGCAAACAAAAGTTTCGATTGTGGGCTCAACTGCTACATTGACTCAATTTCGGTAATATAATTTCGATCGCACATACACTCTCGGCGGGAATACCTATATATTTACACCCATGTCCGGCTGAAAGCAAAAGTTGCCTCCAATAAAAAGGATGGGGGGGCGAAGAAAGTTCAACGGAAAATGCAGTATGGAAATCAAAGTGCAGAGGCAGGCGAAAAGTTTTCGGGGCCAATAAAGAGCAAGGGGTTACACCACAAAATATTTTACCTCCGAGTTAAGTTCGAGCGTGCAATGAAGCCAAGAATACTTTTTCATTTTAATTATATTATTTTAACAGCATTTCGAACAATCTTTACTAATAAGTTACCACGGATAGATGTTAGTTATACTCGTATATATGTGTACTTACAGTACGTATGGTTTTTTTTGGAAAGGTGTAGTCAGGAGATCTCTGCTCTTGAGATTGGTATTACCATTTCTTGGGGTATTACTATTGCCCAGTAAATAGAGAAAACTCCAGAGTTGTTTTTTGTGTAGAAACAACCAGGCAGCGAACGGAAGCCAACGAATTTTCTTGCAGAGAGCAAAGTGATATGCTTAAGCAGCAGCAACAAAAAGCCGGTAGTGAATGAAAGGCGGCGAAATAAATGAAAATGCAAAACGGGATGAAGTTAAAAGTTTTGTAATAAGTGCAACCCAAGGCAGGGGAGGCTGGGGCAGTGGCAGGGGCAGGACATCAGCTGCGACAGCTGCAAAGCCGCAGTGGCAGGAACTTTGGCCCTGCAAGCAGCAACAAAAGTGGCGCAAAGTAAATGAAAGAAAGCTACGGGATACTGGTTATTCTTGTGGATCCAAGAACTGAGCTCCTTAATCCACTCTGTTGGCTCTTGAATATATTTTGCCAGCGAACACGGATCCTGCCATAAATTAAGGAAAAACGAAACTTAATACGGGAGCAAGAGGCCAATTATTATGACTTCCCTTTCCAACCCAATGGATCTACAAATTTTCGCGACAGGGGTGGCGTTAATCAGTGCTTTTTGTTGATTGGAAATTTCGGCAGCGCTCTTTGAACTCCTTCCAGCCCCGCATACGCAACTCACCTTAATCAAGCAGCAATTGTTGCGGAGCCGCAGCACTTTGCAATTCCTGCCCCCACTGCATGCACATGCAATGCAATTCAATCCGCCGGCCTGCCCACAATAGTTAACAGCATTGTTACACTTTTAAGCGCTATTTTTACGTTTGAATATGCGGCAAATGCAGAAGCAAAATGCAAGAGCTAAAAGCAAAGCGGCGTAAACCCGAAAACAAAACCAGAAACCCGAGACCAGAGGACCAGAGGACCAGAGACCAGAGCGACCAGGGCCAGAACCCATGCAATTTGGGCGCCCGCCGGTGGACGACTCCTGGTCGGGACCGCTGCGGTTCATTAGCGGCTCCAAATGCGATTTGCTCTCCAATCTAAAAAGGGGTCGTCGGAGGCTGCGGATTGTTCGCTCGGAGGTGGGGCGTGTTCCACTCCAACAAGAACACATGAGCACGTAATTTAGTAGCTGCTTTAGCGCTTTTGTGTGAAAATCACAACGGCAGCGGCACCAACACTTTGCCGCAACTTCGGCATTAGAGGTGTCCGAAACCGACCCAAAATCTAAATCTACTCTTCAGAAGCATGAAAAAGAACTTTGAACAAAGACACAGTTTCCGGCTAATATATCAGAGTCCTACGAGCTATTTCAATATATTTTGTATGTCGATTCAATAATAGATGTGCATTCCAGAAAGTTCTTCAACATTTCTACCCTGTTTTCTTGCAGAAATCAACAATATAAACCGATTATGGTTAATAGTGGAGACCGGAAAAGCACCAAATTGCCATCGCTGCCATTGAGTTCCTCTGCACCCGCGCGTTGTTTATGGCCATGTGCCACATTGGGATCACATTCGGGCCACTTTTGTGTCCATGGGTCCATGGCGTCCGGTTTTTGCCGTTAATTCCTTTTTATAAATAGCAAGCGATACAATAGCAAGCTCCAGACCCCGCACCCTGTCAGTCCGGCCCAAAAAACTAATTTTATTTGTTAGTTGCGGGACTAGTCTAGGGCCGAAACTAATCAGTTTTTGCTTGGCCAACATGCAAAGCCTGAACTTGGATTACGTCTGGCGTTTCTTGTATCTTTTGTGTGGCACACGAGGTCAAGTTGAGGCAGTTAAATAAATTACTTATAGTTGTCTTGGGCGCAGAAAGATAAACGGGAGAAGCCAAGAATATGTTAGGATATTAAATGGGCCAGCAAAAACGTACGAACATTCAGATATTTTCACTGATAGTTGTATCAGTTGAAATTATACACAAGACTCTACGCTGACGTGCTTAAGGCTTTTCCAGTTGCGATATTATAGACAAACCACTCGGGCGATAGCAAACTGTTATTAAATCAAACCAATCAGCCCACTCAGCCCCATCTCCGATAAGGCAAAAAAACCGAAATAATACCAGTTGCGCATCGCTCGACGCGACCGAACTTGATTAATGGCAATCGTATAATAAAATCTTAAAAATACAAAAACACACAACCGCTTAGATATGGCTGATTTCCGATTTAATCATGCCCTGGACTGCCGTCGAAACGTTGAAGCAGTTAGTGCAGCCTGGCCAAAAGGGCGGCCAGGGAGGTCTTGGGATCGAACTCGGCATCGCTGGCCACGGACATGTCAGGCACCTGCTTGGCAGCTGAAGGATAAAAAATATTTTTGATAAATTTTACGAGGGTTAAACGGGGATTAATAGGTTAATAGGTTACAACTTAACTTGAGCTTTTAACACTTATTAATCAATAGTATTTACTCGTTACCTTTCAATAAAAACCAAAACCAAAAAATAGGTTTTGGATTACTCACCCTTATCGTCGCCATCGATGGCCACAGAGCCGTCGGGAATGAGGTCGGCATCGGCAGAGACGGGCTCTCCTCCTCTATAAGCCTTGGTCAGAGTCTCATCCGCATCAGAAGCCTCGGAAATGTCGGGAATCAAATCGGCATCGGCGAAGACGGGCTCTCCTCCAGAGACCTTGGTCAGCAGGGGCAGGGTCTTCAGACCTGCGAAAAATTTCATCTTGGGGGTCTCATCCGCATCAGAGGCCACCGAGATGTCGGGAATCAAATCGGCATCGGCGAAGATGGGCTCTCCTCCAGAGACCTTGGTCAGCAGAGGCAGGGTCTTCAGGCCAGCGAAAGTGGGTACCTTCAGGGGGGTCTCATCCGCATCAGAAGCAACCGAGATGTCGGGAATGAGGTCGGCATCGACCATGGGAATGGATCCGGCGACCTTGGTCAAAAGGGGCTTCTTGAAAGCAAAAGAGGCACGCTTAGGGGTCACATCGGCATCAGAGGCCACGGACATGTCGGGGATCAGATCGGCATCGGCGCTAACGGACATGTCCGGGATCTCGGCAAACATGGGAAGGCTCTTCCTGGTGAACAGAGGGAACTTGAAGTGGGCAGGGCGGTTCCTGGGGGTTTCATCGGCATCGCTGGCAACGGACATATCAGGAAGCACTCCCGCATCAGCCTCAACGGACATGTCCGGAATTTCGAGGGCATCGCTTAAGGCCGACATATCCGGGATCATGCGTTCGATCACTTGCTGCATTTTTTGAGCGATGGCTAAAAACCGAAAACAAAGCAATTGATTAACCAAGTGCAAGTGCGTTTTACACTTCAACACGACAATTTTACACTCAATTTAGAACAAAGAAATTTATCAAATTTGAGTTGATTATTGTTTTCTTTTTCCGTACTTTAACTTTTGGCCACGTTTTATTAATCACAAAAGGTATCCCGGAAATGTGACATTTATAATATACCTTCCATCTGCGGCAGGTCGTGGGTGTAGTGGATCTCGTAGGCCACAAAGTGGTTGGCGGGGCGAGGGGGCACGAATCCCCCGCTGACCAGCGGCAGGATGAGCAGAGCGCATAGGGCAAGAGGTCTCATGGTGGTTTTGTGTCTCAAAGTCGACTGAGCCAGTGGGCCACTTGAGGCGAGGTTATATTGCCCGCCTTATCGGGTCTTGGCTCCCTAATTTACGCGGCCCACCGGGACAGACTGCCCAGATAAGATTCCGGGAGCAGAGCGTGCAAAGGAAGCCCTATAAATCTAAAGCGGTGGTTCACCCAAAACAGAAAGCAGTAGTGGCACTTGGCCATTATTCGCAGATTTTGGAATGCATCGTTTCCCATCTTGGTGGGGGAAGCAAAATATTTTGGCAGGCATATCTAATCAGTTGGCCATTGATGACGTGGTCTTAATAGTTTAAATACACGTACTGCCTCTGTTGGGTCTCTTTGTTTATGGAATTGCATCAGAAAACTCGGTCTAGACCAAACTAAGTGACTAATGACAAAAAGAATTCGCTTATCATTTTAATGTCAATTATTACTACGCGTAAATACCATATACACATAAATAATATGACATTCTTGTAAATGATTCATCCCACTTCCAAATGCGAATAAGTACAATTTGACAGGGAGGGTTTTTTACGTTGTATCTTGAGGAACAAATGGTATATTAAGTTTGTGCGATGGGAGAAGGATGCGTTTCCGATAAAGTATACATATTCTTGATCAGCACCAACAGCCGAGTCGATCTAGCCATGTCTGTATGTCTGTCTGTTTTTCGGTCCGTCCATCTGTATGAATGAACACGTCGTTCTTCGAATTGGTAAGAGATAGAGACGTAATCCTTTTTGCTATAGGTCCGTTATATACTTACGCAGATTGAGTTTATTTCACGCCCCTTACCGCCTTTACAATGTGCATAAAACTGTATTTTCGTCCACATATGTGACAATATCTCTGAGATGCTAATAGCTAGAGATATAATTCCTTTTGTTTTATGTGCGTTTAGCATATACACAGAATATGAAGTTTGCAATTTTCCCCTACGGTATTTTCCACTGCAGATTAGTCTATTTCTTCCAAATGGTTAGACCATGAGATAAAAATCTTGTTGCTTACAGCTAAAAATAATAATTTCTAGCCACATCGTTGCTAGCTTATAATTTTAATTAGCCGTTAGACCTTTATAAATAAATACAAAAAAAAAATCTAGATCTGTCAATAAACAGTGACAATATGGCCAACAAAAATGTACCTTCCATCTGCGCTGGATGACGACATATAAATTTGTGTCTTGACTTCAGTCATTGTAAATTGGGGTTAAAATATTTTAATAGAAAAACTAATAGATTATGAGAATAGGTACATGGAATATCGTTGTTGAGTAATCTTGACTACATCGTTTCTACTTGTTTTTTTTAATATTTTGTTTGTTAAGTTCAACATATTTATATAAAAATATTTAATCTGCCTTTAATACCTAATTTTAAATTTCAACGAAAAAGTAAAAGCAATATGTATTGCCGTTATGGGAATGTGTAAATGTACTTAGACTTTTATAATTTGCACGTTGGTAGCATGCCTCGTATGATTTGTCAAATGATTTTAATTCAGAATATCCCCTGAACACCATCCAGGAACAACAAAATAAGCACTACCAAGTCGACGTCCCAAAGATAACATTCAAACATGCACGACAAAAACTCACTGGGCTTAGATAATACCAACAATGATTGCCCAGCGGGGACTATGCAGGACCTGATAAATCCGGATGAGGATCTTCTCAATATCCAGGAGGAAGAGGACGATATCGAGGAACTGGAGTCTTTTGATATGGCCCCACTGGCCCCAGCCCAGCAATACAGCTTAGAGCTTATGGTGGGAGCTGTCCAGAGGTTGCCCACGATTCTGGAAATAGAAGAGGAAGAGGTCGAAAGCTCATCTGGTGCGGGAGATGAAGCTGCCGGAGAAGTTACGCACAAGGAGAAGGCGCAGCAGACTCTGCCAGAGGGTTGCGATCCTCGGCAACCTACTCTCAGTTACCATAAATCAAACATTCTATGGGAACGCCGAGGATGGAGGACCGTCGTAAAGGCGCAGGAGAAGGTGATGAAAATGGAGAACAAGATCTTGAGAAAGATCAATAAATGGACTCCATCGGAGCGGGTGACGCCCGTCAGTCTGGCCGAGCTCGCCAAAGATGCGGTCATCCATACTGCAACGGTAAACATGATTGAATCTTTGAAGGTACAGATCCGCTCATTGGAACTCAAGCAACTGCAACTCGAGTTCGAGCTCCAAGTCCAGCCGCATCATCCTTCTCTTAATGACAACCACGGTGAGAGGCCTCGAGTTTTCAACGATGATGTCTACTTCCGGCGCTGCTTCATCTGCTTTCGCCAAGATTACCTAGACCATCAGACGAATTTTCTCAGGAGAACGCTCGTGTTCAACCAACTCCGGCGACAGCCTTCCATGAAAGTGGTTCAAGAACACTCTGGGAATGACAGCTGGATGACTCGTAATATTTGTCAATCATCATTGATCTAACCCTTCAAGATGAGCCTTGCCGCTGTCGTGTTAACTTGGATAAATTTTAAATTCAAAGTGGACCATCGGGGGATGAGGGCATTGCGACACGGCCTGAAGTTGATTATTTTTTAAGGGATTGACGCCCGTTTCCTTCAACTGAGAAGTTGCGATTCAAAATTAAATTATCGAATTGTATTGCCCAATTTTTATTGAAAAAGTAAATTTAAGAACATTGTTGAAATATTTATTTGCGGTAGAGAGTAGATTATGTGATTAAACTACAAATTCATGAAAATAGTTTGTTGCTGTAATCACATTATTAGTTTGTTTCTAAACATAATCCCGAATATACTCTATGTTCTATAGTCGGTGGCATATACAAAAAAAGAAAAAAGTTGCTCTTGGAATATTATATATGTTAATGTTTGTAATAGTGGACTTAGTCTTAATTAAATGCGTATTCATTTCCTCATTTGGCTTCTTTGCAGAACCCGCACTCACTTCACTTCATAAATGTTGAAGATGTCACCGGTGGTATCGTCCTCAATTTCCCCTGGCTCGCTCTTCAAGGGGGACAGAGAAAAATCATCCGCCGCAATAGTGCCAGCAATTTCGCTGGAATATCTGCGATCCGCTTGGGCGTTCTTGGCGTTGGCCACCACCAGGGGGCTGTTCTCCCGCGACGAGTTCGAGGTCACCGAGGGTGCGGCACTGGGCTGGATGATGTCGTTGAATGCGTTGCCCTGAACATGGGTGATCTGCGGCGTCAGGACTCCGCTGGGGGACAACACCTGCTTCTGGTTAGCTTGCACAGCGCCCAAGGAATAGCGCATCTGGACATTGCCAGCTTGCGGGTAGATGACTAACTGCCCGACTCCAGCTCCCGATGCGGAGGAACGCGGTCGCTGCCCCTGCAACACAACTCCTCGGCCAGGCGATGCCTGTGGCCGCTTAATGGCAAGCGACTCCATGTTGGCGCTCAGCATTGCACTGTTCGGCATCATGGGATTGCCGTTTCCGCAAACCGAAGAGCGCAGCGTTGGGGCATTTAGTTGGTTCATTGGCTGCGTTTGCTGCACAGATTGCGGCGGCGGCACTGGCAAGGACTGACCAAAAAGAGCGTTCAAAGGAGATGCTGCCGGGCGCACGGACGTCACTACGGTACCGCCACGGGGATTCATCGCTTGGGGCTGGACCACCTTGACCCCAGCACCACTTTCCTTGCCCAGCAGATCCTCCAGAGAGGCGCAGACGAGGGTGTTTGGCTTGCCGTTTATGTTCATGAAGCGAATATTTGCCCTCTCCTGTCCCGGTCCGCCTTGGCTGGCAGTCAAACCCACCGCTCCAGCTTGGCCCGGCTTGAAGAGACGCTGGACCACTTGGCGCGGCTGTTGCTGAACCAGTTTCGCCTGCGTCTGTGGCTGCTGCAGGCGCTGCAATCCTGGAGACGCTATCTGTGGCGGTTTCGCAGCCGCCTCCGCCGGGCCTATAATCGTTATCTTTGCCGCAGTGACCAGACTTACCAGTTCCCGCATGAGGCGCAGCTCTGGATCCGTGATGTGCTCGAACCCGGACGGAGTGTTTATGTTGAAGTGCTGTTGCTCTCCTGCCATCGGGAAGTCGGTGGCATCGTCAAATGTCTCGATCACGGCACGGAAAACCTTCGTCTTGAACATGAGCTTCTGGCGCTGGTTCATCTCCTTCATCTGCGGCCAGATCAAGGCGAAAAAGTGATCGTCAGAGGTGATGTCCGGACACGCGGTCTGAATGGAGCGTTCGCAACACTTATCAACGGTTATGTGAGACGGGGTCGAGTACGCCGAATCTGACACGGATCCAGCTCTATTGGTGCTTTCAGTTGAGGTGGCCACTGTGGCAGATGTCGATTGGTTTTGCTGACGCACGGCATCTTCCGAAAATTGCGTCCCCCCAGCGGGCGACGACGATTCTTGCCGTGGGAAAATGTCACCTCGTGACTGAACCGGCTTCACACTGAACTGGGTTTGCTTGACTGGCATTACCGTCCTGGGCACGGGAGGGATTTTAACAGGAGAGGTGGAGGACCAGACACTCTGCTGCACTGCCATGCCCATGGACTTCCTACGCTTGAGGTCGTGTGTGACCCGCTGTACCGGTGTCGGGCGGCTGATGGGCACTTCCCTGACGCTCATCGAGGAGCGACGCACGGGTTGAGATCGCCGCCAGGGGGAGTATAAGGCATCACTCCCCTCCCGGTTGCGACGGATGCGGGGATCCCGCGAGTTCAAGTCCTCTTCGTAATCGTTCATCTGCTCCGTCGTCTTCCTTCTTTCGATAGCCCGAAGCCGTGGATCACGGTTCTGCTTGACGAAACACTCGGAGTGACTGGCAGGTGAATTTCTGCTCTCGGTGCCAGTCACCAACTTCTCCGGCGATGAAGGCTCCATCGGATTCTGGTTCGATTCACCCTGATCCGAATCGAAGCCAATCAGATCACCCTCGAGGTGCTCCTCCAGGTAGCTCTCGTCGCACCCGCTGACCTCCGGATCCTTTTCCCGTTCCTTTCCACTTTCCTTGCCGTTGTACTTTTCAAGATGACCCTCCGACTGGGATATATCCGCTTCCGGCTCTGGCGGAGCGGACGACTTATTCAACTCGTATAGGTGCTGGCCCAGAAACCTCAGCTCACTGGCTAGCGGGTGGGGGACGCGTTTCTGGCCGAGACGTTTACGTTTTGCGTCCAAGTTTACGAAGCGCGTATAATCGTTACGCAGTTTACGCCATTGTTGCTTGCACTGTTCAACTGCAAAGAGAGAGAGGGTGTTCAATGAGTGACATTCATCGCAAATCAAGTACTACCCCCACCGGAACACCCACCCCTTCAAAGTGAACCAAAATAATGGTCAAAAATCATAGACCATTTACGGGTAATCAAAAACCCTAATTCCGAAGTGTATATAAATGCGAGCTACGCGCAAAGGAAAAATTCAATATATAAAATATTTTAACGGTGAGCAGTAATAACAATCTGCGTTAAACGAAAAATTAAAAAAAAAACTGTTATATGTAAACAACACAAACTACAATAAAAAAAACCATAAGAGTATGCAACAAAATACGAACAAATTTTCCCTAGTTAAAGTTGCCACACAAGGCAGTATTAAACTGGTTGGCTACAAATAAAGACAAACTATTTTTACACAAAAAAAATATAACAAAGACCAAAGTTATAAAATAAGTTTAAGGATGCAGTAGATATTATCCCAAAAACAAACAAAAAATTGTAGAAACAAAAAAAAATAGGAACGATTATAGTCGACGGTTGACTATAAATACTCGGTTTCTTGATTTCCACCTGTTGCTCGGGGTGCGGAGTGGAGTAAATTCGTTTTTATACCATGTACCTTAAGGTACAATTGGTATATTAAGTTTCTGCAATGTATGTAACAGAGAGAAGGAAGCTTTTCCGACCCTATAAGGGATATATATTTTAGGTCACCATCTTGGCTAAATCTACTCGGCTGTTAATGCTGGTCTTTTGCTTTTAATGTATTATTGCAGGCAGATCAAGTTTATGTAAAACGTTTTTCCACGCCCCTTTCCGCCCACGTAATTTGCATAAAACTGTATTTGCTTCGAAATATTTGCCTTGGACAAAAAAGCTATAGACCTACATACATATGTTTTTGGTTTAACTATTACGCAGATCATATGACTCACGGATTTTTGAAACGCCCCTTTCCGCCTTCGTATTTGTAAAAAAGACTATATCTGAAATGGTAAAAGCTAACTACGTTAAACACACGCATGCAATATACCGTTCAGATCAGACAAAATATATGGAAGATTGACCAATTAAAGTTATAGTCCGCCCCCTCCCCCACCGACCACTGGGCAACGGCGTTAGCATGTGTGTATACACAATCGGCAAGTGTATACATACAGAAGCGTGTGAATGTATTCACAATTGCAATTCTACGAATTTGTTGTGTCTTAACACCAGCACGTATTCATACACTTCTGTATGTATGCACGTACACACATTTATACACTCTGAATACGGATCGAAGTCAAAGAGGAGACGGATTGGATGACGTCATTGTGCTTTTGCAGCGGTATGCCGCTGCCGGGCCAAGTGGTGGATAAAACTTTTATTGCCCAAATCTTACAAATATAAGGCACACAAACATATCTTAACCGATCAACCAACTCAGCGGACTCCAGCTTTAATTATATCGAAGAAATATGTAGCTTTTTTGCAGGTTTGCATTATCTGCGTATTTGTACATACCTAAAGGTATTGAGAAATTTCGCTTAAGCGTAATAATTTATGTACTCACTTGCACCTCCATGATAGTTATTAAAACTAGGCAATATGATGGTCAGCTTGTATGGTCAGCAGAAACAATAAGTAGAGTAAACTTTTCTTTTAAACGTTTTACATTTGGTAAAGCAACTTTAGCATGCAACTTTATGTGTCGCAAGGTTGCATACCGATAATAATCGACAAGTGTTGCAGAATATTCTAAAACAACGATTACAAGTAACCTAATTTAAATGTATTACAAAAACATATCAATAGACTAAATATTTCTGAAACTTACCCAATACTCAGTTTATTTTGAGTGCGTTCCACTAATTTTGGAAACAAAAAGTATAAGAAAAGAAAAATGAACGGCCCGATAACTTAGAGAAGCTCGCACGCTGCCGCTGTGCAACACTGGCCCCACTTTTATGAAATCCATCCTGCTCGCACCCATGCCCTGTGCAACACTGGCCCCACTTTCATGAATCCCATCCCGTCCTGCTCGCACCCATGCCCTGTGCAACTTTCATGAATCCCATCCCGTCCTGCTCGCACCCATGCCTAGCAACTCACCTGGCTCGCCCGTCTCCAAAGCCACGAGGTCCCAGGAATTCTCGGTGGGCAGCTTCCTTCTGTAGTTTATGTCGGTGCGATCATGGATCAGCGTCTGCTTGGCCACCGCCCGCAAGAGCGCCAGGTTCGACGGAGTGGCTTGGTGGGTCATCCTGCACGTGCCTTTTTTCTGCCGTGCTACACTTGCACTCACGACACTTTTCCGCAAAAAAAACAAGACGACCGAAGGCGAAGGATAAAGCAACACAGCGCACGATTCGCAGAATGAACCAAACAGCGAACACTTAAGCGAGTACGTCCGGTGCGTGCAAAAAGCGCGGGCCAAAAGAGCCGACAAGGGTCAGGGCTGGAGGAAAGAAACCAGGGATGCCCACTCGCAATGGATCATAGAAAGGCTGTTCACTTTGATGTAAAACTCCTAGAATTAACATGTGATATCATAAAACAGAATTTTTTTACTAACGTTAGTAAGCTTATGCCTTACCTTATTGTAGCAGTAAATATCTAGACTTTGCACAGGATCTTGTGCGTGCTGAAAGCGCGGGCCAAAAGAGCCGACCAGGGGCAGGGCTGGCGGAGAGAAACCAGGGATGCCCACTCGCAATGGATCATAGAAAAGCTGTTCACCTTGATGTAAAACTCCTAGAATTAACATGTGATATCATAAAACAGAATTTATTTTACTAACGTTAGTAAGCTTATGCCTTACCTTATTGCAGCAGTAAACATCTAGACTTTGCACAGGATCTTGTGCGTGCTAAAAGCGCGGGCCAAAAGAGCCGTCCAGGGGCAGGGCTGGCGGAACGAAACCAGGGATGCCCACTCGCAATGGATCATAGAAAAGCTGTTCACCTTGATGCAATTACTGTGGTGGCAACAACAGATAAATAAGGCGATTTATTTTAAAACTGAATTCTCCTAGAGTTAACATGTGATATCACAAAACCTATAGAATTTCTTACTAACGTTAGAAAGCTTATGCCTTACCTTATTGCAGCAGTAAACATCTAGACTTTGCACAGGATCTTGTGCGTGCTGAAAGCGCGGGCCAAAAGAGCCGGCCAGGGGCAGGGCTGGCGGAACGAAACCAGGGATGCCCACTCGCAATGGATCATAGAAAAGCTGTTCACCTTGATGCAATTACTGTGGTGGCAACAACAGGTAAAAATGGCGATTTTTTCTTACTAACGTCAGTAAGCTTATACCTTACCTTATTGCAGCAGTAAATATGTATCTAGACTTTGAACAGGATCTTAAACAAAGCGTTTAATTAAATATAAACAAGTAGAAATCCTATTTTTTCGAAATAATTCTTCAAATTTTTTGTTTGTTGACATCCAAACAATCAGCACGTGCACACACGTATTGTACGTATTGTACATACATACACACACTTCTGTATGTATACGCATGCGAACGAATTTTAGCTCAAAGAGGAGACGGATGACGTCACACCATCATGTGCGGCATGCCGTTGCCTAGGGAAGGGGTGAGTAAAGCTTTAATTGGTCATATCGCATTCTTCTTCTCCTGTAAAATTACATTTTTCTACAGACGATACATTCGCGGAAATCCGTCGATATCTTCTATATTTATTGTCCGGACCGGACGTAATTTTGCATGTAAAATCAGTAGACTTAGCGGACTAAAAATTATACCTCTAGCATTTATCATTTTGAAGATATCGATTTTTTTGGAAGTACGAGGGCGGAAAAGGGCGTGGCAAAAATCCAAGAGTGACATTATCTGCGTAATAGTTAATCGCATAATACCGTCTATTAGGTGTAGAGGGCCAACATGCCACCATGTGAAGAATCCCCAAATAGACCTAATAGATGTATTATGCGGAAAGAGGATTACCTACAAATTTCGAAGACCAATTTTCCCATTTTTATACCATGTACCTTAAGGTACAAATGGTATATTAACTTTGTGCAAATGTATGTAACAGCCAGAAGGAGACATCTGCGACCCCATAAAGTATATATATTCTTGATCAGCATCAACAGCCGAGTCGATATAGCCATGTCCGTCTGTCCGTCTGTCCGTCCGTCCGTCCGTCTGTCTGTATGTATGAACACCTCGTTCTCGGAGATGGTAAGAGCTAGAGGCCTAGTTCTTTTTGCTTTTGGTGTGTTATTATTGCAGGCAGATCAAGTTTATTTCAAATTTTTGCCACGCCCCTTTCCGCCTTCGTAATTTGCATAAAACTGAGTGTTCCTCGACACATTAGCCCATAACTTGCACAAAATAAGAGGTAGAGACCTATTTCTTTTTGCATTATGTTCGTTTAGCAATAACGCAGATAATGGTATTATTGGATCTTCGAAATGGTGAAAGCTAGAGGCATAATTTTCAGTCCAATAAGTCCACTGATCGTCAAACACGTACGTGCAAAATTACGTACGGATCGGTCAATAAATATAGGAGATATGGCCAATTAAAGTTTTACCCACCCCTTCCCTAGGCAACGGCATGCCGCACACAAAAAATAAAATCAAAGAAATGGTTCATAAAGAAAAGAGGTACATGGTATCTCGTTGTCGAGAAATCTCGACTACAGCGTTCCTACTTGTTTTTTTTAAGTGTGCCTATCCCGACAAAGAAATTGTTTTTTAACAAGATGGGGATCCGAAGCACGCTGCGAAAATTGTTATGGAATGGATATTTTTTGAAACCTTTTGGAACCTTTTGAATTAATGGAGTGGCCAGCACAAAGTCCAGACCTCAATCCGATTGAAAATCTTTGGTTAATCGTGAAGACTCGGCTCGGGTAGTACGAAGCAGCTCCATCTAACATGGGCAACCCTTGGGAGCGTGTTGAAGCAGAATGGAGTCGAATTTCCAAAGAAATTATTGAAAATTTGGTACAGAGCATGCCTGACCGCGTACAGGAAGTCATCTCAAATAAATTTCTTTGGACCAAATATTGATATTATTTTAATAATTAAAACTATTTGAAACGTGCAAAATTGAGTTTATGTGGGTTATTTTCGTTTTTAATTTAAATCTCTTCGATTACATCTTCATCATTATTGTTTTTGCTCAGAATTTATTAAGAACTAAATAATCAAAATAAAACAAAACAATTTTTTGGAGTTTCTGGTGTGATTATGATTTTGTGGGTAACTAAAGTAGAAATCGTGAACATGCACTCCATTTTGCTCGCCACTGTAAATCCATAATTTTAGTAGCGTCATGCTCAGATTCTTGGCGCAGTACCTTAGCACACATGCAGATACTCCATCAGGACCTGGCAAAAATGTTGATTTTACCCTTTGAAGATACATTAGTAGCCTATCCTCAAATAATGAGGGGCAGGAGATAGGATCGACTTCGGTAAATCATATGCATAATGCGGAGTTGAGTCAACTACAGGTAAATAAGTTGTTTGAAAATGATTGGCAAAGAGATCGGTCATGGCCAGATCATTATTTGCCGTTGTACCCTCAAACGTGAGAGAAACTAAAGATGTTGAAGGTTTCCGTTTTGTGTTAACAAAGTTATAAAACTGTTTCGGATCCTGGGTAAACTGAACCCGACAACCAGATATATAATCCTTATAACACCGCGCGTTTTGCACGGTAAATTCGTCCGGGCTATTGAATACTGCGAGTAATTCGCAGAACTCCCATTTTAAACTAAGCAAATATTAAGGAAATATTTTTTAAGTTTTTTAAGTGCTTGTGGATACCGCGTCGGAACACAGTCATCAAAAAAAAAGAGTCCAATGCACTGTAGAAGATTTGTATGGCAATAGCCATATCCGTGGAATTGTATAGATCGGACCAGTCGTGCAAAGTGGGAATTCAAGAAGATAAACCATCAAAAGTGGACCAGGAAGTTTCAGGTAGATTAAAATCTGCCAGAACTACCAATTGGTCCCATTCAGACAGTATGTTGGATTGAATCGATGCCAAATGGATCCAGTATGTTGGCAAAACAGACGAAGGAGGGAATAAGAACATGTTATGAATATCTTAGATTTAGGGAATTTTATTTGAGCACAAATACAGTCGATATCTCCGAATTCAAGAATAACCTCTCCCGAAACGAGCTTGGAGTCGATAGCAATTAGTACTCCTCTCTCTCTTCGGTGAGGACGATAACGCCTAAAAATCGAGTACTTACTTGGGAATATTTCAGAGTTAAGCTTATCTGACTTCAACCTGGGATGCAAAGGTATGCAAAGGTTTTATAGGCATCCTTTTTATATTTCTTAAAAATAAATATCTTAAATTTCTTAAAAAGAAATATCTTATATTTCTTAAAAAACGCAAATGGATTTGACACGTTGTCGAACGTCTTTGTAATGCAACTTGATATGAACCTTTTTGGCCCTGTGTGTGTTATTGGGCCGATCCGGCTAGCTCATTTGGGTCGTGAGTTTTTTAACCCACGTGCCCCCCACACATAACAATAATTGGGGTTCCCCTTGCAGGGCTGACCCGATCCACACAAGACGCTGCACAGATAACGTTAACTCATACAGTAAAAACGCTGTAGTCGAGGTACCATGTACATACCTCACTTGCCGCGGCATGCCGTGCCGACCATGCAGCTCTTAATGTAACGGCACATTTTCGTTTGAAAATCTCCACTATGCCTGTCAAATTCACCACTCCCCCGAATTTCCGATAGGCAGACTGTTTCCTCTCTTCCTATCGATAGCCTCTAGTGACCAAAAAAAACTTAAGAACTGCATTTGACTTTTTCCACTTCGCTTCTACATCCCTATTCCTGGGGTTTATTTAGCAAATTCTAAAGATATACCATATTTTCATTGACATCCGCCAATTTTGCTGTCCATTAAACGATCACATGGCACTGCCGAGTTGGAACTTTTCACTCGCCTAATGTTCAGTGCCGCAGATTGCAGGCGGTAAGGAAATTTTTGGGTAAACGTTGACCGTTTTTGACGGCAGACAGTTTCTTAAGAAACTATTACCCAATAAAAAAACCAAATGCCAACCCAGCAACCTTTTGTTCTCAAAGTTAAATATCGCAGCTTGAGATTGCAAACACTTGTTGCTGCAAAGAGACCAGCAGCGAGAAGCACTTTGAATGTGCACGAGAGCTAGTAGCAGCAGCTGCCAGCATTTTGCACCGAAAACACAAAGTAAACAAATAGCATTGATGCATAAAAAGTGCGACAAGGGGCTGAATCTATTATTGACCAAATTCAGGTGTGTGCTAGGTCGGGGATAACGTAAGAAGCGCAAAATTCATTGTTGTTGCATGTTGCAAGTGTGCAGGCAACGGCAAAGACGCGCCAAACAGCTGTTGCGCGCGCAGGCGACGAGTGTGTCAAAAGTCCTTTTGTGTCAAAATGCGTTTCGGTTTCCAGATTCTTTTGATGGTAAACAGCGAGCTACAGTTCCTGCAGCTCCACATCCCCACCAGAGCGCCGCTCCATTGCGCAGGCTCCGCGCCAGGACCAAGGGCCCAAAATTAAATTATCAAATTGTATTGCCCAATTTTTATTGAAATTGTAAGTAAACTCAAAAGCTTTGTAGAAACAATTATTTGCGATAAGAGAGTTAATATATATTTTATTTTTTGCTTACAACTACAAATATATTTAGATCCGAAATATAGTTGGATGCTGTAATAACAATTTACACTTACACAGATAATTTCATACTTTTCATAATTTTTACCTTGTTTCTAGACAGGAGCCAGAATTATTACCTTGTTCCATAACATGAGAGTATAGATAAAAACTTTTTATATATATTTGGTTAGCTAAAAAAAAATTGTCAAAGTTGAGTTTGTCTTGATCTTTAAGATGCATTTTTTTCATTTCCCCGTTTGGCTTCTCTGCGGCACCAGCTCTCACTTCTTACATGCCGAGGATGTCATCGGTATCGTCCACAATTTCCCCTGGCTCCCTCTTCACGGTGTGCAGAGAAAAATCATCCGCCGCAATAGTGGCAGCGATTTCGTTAGAATATTTGCGACCCGCTTGGCCGCTGGTCTGCTTCTGGGCGTTTTTGGCGTTGGCCACCACCAGGCTACGCTTTTGGGGCGCCGACGGTGGGGAGCTGTTCTCCCGCGACGAGTTCGAGGTCACCGAGGGTGCGGCCCTGGGCTGGATGAAGTCGTTGAATGCGTTGCCCTGAACATGGGTGATCTGCGGCGTCTTCTGCGGCGCCAGGACTCCGCTGGGCGACGACACCTGCTTCTGGTTAGCTTGCACAGCGCCCAAGGAATGACGCATCTGGACATTTCCAGCCTGCGGCGGGGTGACCAACTGCCCGCTGGTTCCGACTACAGCTCCCGATGCGGAGTACCGCGGTCGCTGCGCCTGCAACACCACTCCTCGGCCAGGCGACGCCTGTCGCCGTTTAATAGCTAGCGACTCCATTGCACTGTTGGCGCTCAGCATTGCACTGTTCGGCATCATGGGATTGCCGCTTCCGCAAACCGAATAGCGCCGCATTGGGGCATTTAGTTGGTTCTTTGGCTGCGCCTGCTGCACAGGTTGCGGCGGCGGCACTGCCAAGGGCTGACCGAAAAGAGTGTTCAAAGGAGATGCTGCCGGGCGCAAGGACGGTACTACAGTGCCGCCACGGGGATTCATCGCTTGGGGCTGGGCCACCTTGACCCCGGCACTGGATTCGGCACTTTCCTTGGCCTGCAGATCCTCCAGCGAGGCGCTGACAAGCGTGTTTGGCTTGCCGTTTATATGAATGAAGCGGAAGTATTTCTTCTCCTGTCCCGGTCCGCCTTGGCTGGCAGCTAAGCCCACCGCTCCAGGTTGGCCCGGCTTGAAAACACGCTGCATCACTTGGCGCGGCTGTTGCTGAACCAGTTTCGCCTGCGTCTGTGGCTGCTGCAGGCGCTGCAATCCTGGAGACGCTGTCTGTGATGGTTTCGCAGCCGCCTCCGCCGGGCTTTTAATCGTTACCTTGGCCGCACTGACCAGACTGACCAGTTCCCGCATGAGGCGCAGCTCTGGATCCGTGATTTGCTCGTACCCGGACGGGGTGTTTATGTTGAAGTGCTGTTGCTCTCCTGCCAGCGGGAAGTCGGTGGCATCGTCAAATGTCTCGATCACGGCTCGGAAAACCTTCGTCCTGAACATGAGCTTCTGGCGTTGGTTCATCTCTTTCATCTGGGGCCGGATCATGTCAAAAAAGTGATCGTCGGAGGTGATGTCCGGACACGCGGTCTGAATGGAGCGTTCGCAACGCTTGGCAACGGTTATGTGAGACGGCGCCGAGTACGCCGAACCCGACACGGATGCAGCTCCATTGGTGGATGCAGTTGAGGTGACCACTGTGGATGTTACCGCCTTCGGGGAAGCAGTTCCGGCGCTGGAGCTCGAGCTCGAGGGGCTGGGAGTGTAGCTCATGACGGTTATGTTCTCCGGGGTTTTTGGGGCACCAATCTTGGTGATCGTGTTGACTCCGGTAGGGGCGGTGCTGGTAACAATGCTTTTTGGTGAAGGATTTAACGGGGGGCGCGCTGCTGTCACCGACCTTGCAATCGGGGGCAACTGGGAAGTGGCCACACTGGGCTGAGGATGAGCATCCAACACCCGATTAATTTGCGGCAGCGGCCTTGCCTTCATGGGCCTACCACGTTTGGCAGATGTCGATTGGTTTTGCTGACGCACGGGATCCTCCGCAAATTGCCTCCCCCCAGCGGGCGACGACGATTCTTGCCTTGGGAAAATGTCATCTCGTGATTGAACCGGCTTCACACTCAACTGGGTTTGCTTGACTGGCATTACCGTCCTGGGCACGGGAGTGATCTTAACAGGAGAGGTGGAGGACTGGGCACTCTGCAGAACTGCCATGCCCATGGACTTCCTACGCTGGAGGCCGCGTGTGACCCGCTGTGCCGGTGTCGGGCGGCTGATGGGCACGTCCTTAATGCTCATCGAGGAGCGACCCACGCGTCGAGATCGCCGCCCGGGGGAGTATGAGTCATCACTCCCCTCCCGGTTGCGACGGTCGCGGGGATCCCGCGAGTTCGAGTCCTCTTCGTAATCGTTCATCTTCTCCTTCGGCTTCTTCTTCCCGATAACCAGAAGCTGTGGATCCCGGTTCTGCTTGACGAAAAACTCGGAGTGACTGGCAGGTGAATTGCTGCTCTCGGTGCCAGTCACCGACTTCTCCGGCGATGCAGGCTCCTTAGGGTTCTGGTTCGACTCCTCCTGATCCGAATCGAAGCCGGTCAGTTCACCGTCGAGGTGCTCCTCCAGGTAGCTCTCGTCACGCACGCTGACCTCCGGATCCTTTTCCCGTTCCTTTCCACTTTCCTTGCCGTTGTACTTTTCCAGATGACCCTCCGACTGGGATATATCCGTATCTAGTTCTGGCGGAGCCGACGACTTATCCTTATTCTTGCCGGCCGATTTTCCTTCAGATTTGCGAGTCTGTTGCTTGGGATTACGTGTCTCGCTGTCCTTTTCCGACTCGCTGGGACTGTCGTCGGCGGTCAGGTCGTCGGGCACGTTCAGGTGCCGGTCAAGAAACCTCAGCTCACTGGCCAGCGGGTAGGGAACGCGTCGCTGGCCGTTACGTTTGCGGGTCGCGTCCACATTTACGAAGCGCGTGTAATCGTTACGCAGCTGACGCCAGCGTCGCTTGCAATGTTCCACTGCAACGAGAGAGAGGGTTTACAATGAGTGATACACATCGCAAATCAGATACTACCCCCACCGGAACACCCACCCCCAAAAAGTGCACCAAAATAATGGTCAAAATGCATAACCCATTTACGGGTAATAAAAAACCCTAAGCCCGAAACACGATAAGTTTAATTAGATGCGAACTACACCCAAGCAAATTAAAAAAATATGTTATTTTATAAAATATTTCAACGGTGATAAGAAAAAAAATGCGCTGAACGTTTAAATAAATACAGTTGTGCGTAGCCACACACAATCATAAAAGTATGCAACAAAATACGAAAAGTGTTTTTTTTTTTCTTCAATTTAACAAACACCAAAGTTATTATAAAGTAACTTTAAGGATGCTATAGATATTATTCCAAAAACATAATTAATTTGTTGCACAACAGTATAAATAAATAAAGCAACCAAAAATAACTTGTAGAGACCAACTTTTTATATTTTATTTAATGGTAATATGTATTGTTTTCCAGTCTAGCAGATTTAAAACAATTACTGTTCCAATTCTTGTCAGATCGAAGAAGTCCAAATTGGGTTACACTGTCTTTTGCGACGCTATCTTAACATGTAGTTAACGTCGCAAAAGACAGTGTAACCCAAAATGTACATACATAGTTGAGTAATGAAACAACAGCACACATACTAATACACTTCTATACACTCGGAGCAATGTAACTTTGTAGATATTCGAAAAAATTCCTTAGAGCGAGCGTCCGCAGTAAACGCAGATTGATATAAAAAATATTACAAAAACAAGCACGTCCAAGTAAAAATAAAAAATAGATTGCAAAACTAAGATATCTAACAAATATCTAAAATGCATTTTATATTGTGTTAACCGACACTAAGGGTTAGAAATTTCGCCATAAACGTAATAATTTACATAATTGGTTGCAGTTCCAAGATACTTGTCAATGTTCACTTCACTTGTATTTCAGAAAAGAAAGTAAAGTAAACTTGGAGCTACATTCTTTAAAACGCACTACATTTAGATATTTTAATAAGATATATAATAACCAACCACAGTATGCAACTGTATGTCTCGCAAGGTTGCAGAACGATAAGAATTGATGTGTTGTAAAATACCCTAAAACAGGTGTGCTCATCCCTATGCTCAGGGTGCTCATTTGTTGCAATTGCTCATAGTAAATAAACGGAGTGGTGTGAGCTTTACTCACTATATATGGATTTTCTGGTCACGTCGTATTACACTAACACCTTTACATTGCATGGGTTACCAAACAATTCCTAAATCCAAAGGCATTAACTTTTAGCGATTTAAAACATATACAAAAATAAATCTGGATAATTTAAACATGAATAGACTCGGATGACTCATTATAAGATATTTTACCTGTATTTTTATCAAATATAGTTTAATTTTGCTTCTACAGATATTTTAATTCGTAATATTTTAACTTTATATGTTGTAGATGTTGGTAACCCTAGCCAAATCAACAATTTCATAAAGTGCATCTCCTTATGTATATTTCGATGTTTTCCCATGTCTATACGGAATTTTACATTTTTATTAGGTTAATGTTAACGTTATTTTTGAATAATGCAAACTTTGCCAACACTGCCCGTGAAAATACAGCATGAATGTAAGAACGCCACCAACCCGTAAACGGCCCGATAAACGATAGGCGCGCGCACGCTTGTTGCTGTGCAACACTGGCCCACTTTCACGAATCCCATCCCGTCCTGCTCGCACCCATGCCCAGCAACTGACCTGGCTCGCCCGTCTCTGAGGCCACGATGTCCCAGGAATTCTCGCTGGGAAGCCGCTTCCTGTAGTTTTCGTCGGTGCGATCGTAGAGCGGCGACTGCTTGGCCACTGCCCGCAAAAGCGCCTGGTTCTGCCTAGTGGCTTGGTGGGTCATCCTGCCCGTGCTTTTTTCCCGCCTTGCCACACTTGCACTCACGACACTTTGCTACAAAAAAAAACCAACGAGCGAAGGCGAAGGAGAAAACAACAAGGCGCACGATTCGCAGAATGAACCAAACAACAGCGAACGCTCAAGCGAGTGTGTCTGGTGCAGGCAAAGAGCGCGGCCCAAGAGAGCCGACCAGGGCTGGCAAAAAAAACCAGGGATGCCCACTCGCAATGACTCAAAGAGAGGCTGTTCACTTTGATGCAATAATTGGGGTGGCAACTACAGATATATTAGGCGATTTGTGTTTTAAAATTAATGCTCCTAGAGTTAACATGCGATAAATCAAAACTTATGGAATTTTTTCAGTAACGCTAGTTACCTTATGGCAACAGCAAATGTCTCAGAGACCTCGTACAGGATTTTAAACAAAGGGATTAGGTATTCTTCTCCAACATACATATATATTAATAACAAAAAACTGTAAATAAAGGTTAATCGATAATGTGGGGTTAGTTTAAAAAAAACGTACTAAAGTTTTTAACGTTAACATACGGTAATAAAATTTACATTAGAGTCCCTAAAAAGTGCTATTTAACTATTTTTTGAGAAAAATAAACATGATTTTGTGTACCTACAGCTAATTACCCACCAAGTGATTTGCTAAGCTTCATAGGGGAATTCATTTGGCTAATTTCTTTCCGCTTATACATAGTTTACGGCCATCCTTATTCGTGGGGTTTATTTATCAAATTCTAAACATAAACTATATTTTCATTGACAATCTCAAAGTTGGCAGTCCGTTAATTGATCGAACGGCACTGCCAAGTTCGAATTTTTTCCTCGCTTAATGTTCAGCATGGCAGTGCCGCAGTTCTCTTTAGACGCAGCTGTCTGCGCCAGTGACGTAGGTTCTCTCAAGGGGGTTGCAGATGATAACTAAATTTGACCCCCTTGTTTTGGGTAAACGCTCACTACGCCCTTGTCGTTGAGTGTTTCCTTTTTTTGCCGGCTGACTGTTCACATTGCATAGTTCTTTACAAAATTATTAACAAAAAGCAAAATAAGCAACCCAGCAACCCCTGGGACTCAAACTGTCAAATATCGAAAAACTGAAATAGCAAGACGAGTTATTGCAAAGAGAGCAGCAGCGAGAACAAGATTGCCTGTGCACGAGAGCGAGTGGCAGCAGCAACTTCAAGTGACCCGCCAGCAATTTTCGCCAAAAACACAACGTAAAAAATAGGATTTGTGTATAAAAAAGTGCGACAAGGTTGCTGAATCTATTGGTGAGCGAATACAGGTGAGTGCAAGGCCGGGGCTGCCGGAATAACCGCAAAATTCATTGTTGTTGCATGTTGCAACTGTGCAGGCAACGGCAAAGACGCGCCAAACAGCTGTTGCGCGCGCAGGCGACAAGTGTGTCAGAAGCACTTTCGTGTCTTATTGCCTTTCGCTTCTCAGATTCTTTTGAGCCATGAACACGCGTCGCCGTTCTGTGGCTCCGTCGCCGAATATTTATGCCACAAATGTGAAGATCTGTCGCCTGGTGGCGCAACACTCTTGCCTCTACGATCGCAGCGATGTTACATATATGCGAAAGATAAATGTGAGAAACGCTTGGAAACTAGTATCCAAGGAGATGCGAAATTCTGGTGAGTTATGTCTTACCAGCAAAGTCTGCAACCCTTGTTTAAATATTTATGCAATATAAATAATTCACTTTTTTATTTATATTTCCTTAAATTTTTAAAATTTTTTTTCCTTAAATTTTTTTTATTTTAAGGAAAATAGTTTAGACGATATTACACCATTGATTACACTTAAACATATCTATCTTGTCGAGTATCATTGCTTCCAAAATGATATTAATTATATCTTGAATTATATTTTGTTTGATATATGAAAATGTTGTTAAAAAACCAACGTGCTTTCATATAATAATTATAGTTTGTTTTTATATATTGACGTATTTGTGCTTTTGTTTGAAGGTCTTAAATTCTTCCATTATTCCATTATTTTGTTTTTTTTTTTATATTTTTCGGGTTTATGTTCTTTGTGTATTACATTCTCTAATATATTTTTAAAAAATTTCCAAAAACATATAACAATTTCCCCAAATTTGTTTTCATCCAAATCGATTTATTAACATACATATGTATTTCAGTTAAGAGCTGCAAGGAACGGTGGCGCAACATCCGCACAAGCTACGCCCGCTCCATCAAGGTGCACCCCATAGGGAACACGTATTACCTCAACAACGAGTTGCAGTTCCTGCAGCCCCACATCACCCCCGGAGTGCCCGTTCCTCTGCGTGGCCGTCGTGCCAGGACCAAGGATACAGGCGAGCAGGAGGACCAAGAGCAGGACCAGGAGGACAGCAGCGACCGCGATTTATCGGTGGCCGACGACCTACTCGAGGTAAAGCAATCGCCGAGCAGCCCGGACACGGAGCATGCGCCGAGCCCCGGAAGCAGTGCCCAGGAGGAGAACACCGAGACTGAGTCGGAGACAGAGTCCCGGGAGGAGTCGGGGAAGCGCTCGTGGCCGACGCAAAGCAGAAAGCGTTTGCGGCTGTCCAAGGAGAGTTTCGATGATGTTCAGGTAAGGGTACCACATGTCTTGGGTGTCTTATTGGCTCCTTAAGGATAATTATTTTCTTAAGTTATTGGACCTACTGTTTCTAACTTTTTTTTCACTTTGGCTCCAAATATTTCGATACAATTAAAATTATATTTCAGTTTAATTATATTTTTCTTAATTTATTCTATTTATTCATTGTAGACATATAGGTCTAGTGCCGATGCCTCAGCATCTTTCATTGATTTCGATGAGGCATTCCTGCAGGGCATTCGTCCGGAAATTAAGGAAATGAATTTCCATCAAAAGCTGTACTTCAAGCGACGCGTCTACGAGTTGCTCGGGGAGATTTTCTCGCCCGAGGACGTCCCCACATCCGTTCAGCAGCCATCCGCCCAGCAGCATCGCCATCTGCCCGAGAACACGAACGGGGCGCTGTCCACACCCTCGCCCTTGCAACATATGGGACTGACCCTGCAACTGCCCAAGCTGGTGCCCAAGCCCTCCTAACTGTCGGGTTAGCGTGCGAACGCCTAAAAGCTCCCGATTTTTTCCGAATTTATGTACTATATATATGACATAACCTGTTGTTTTTTTGAAATAAGAAATTCTAAATATGTTCACTGAATGCGTATGAATTTCGTATTCATTACATTGTAAATAATTATTAGGGGTATGAACATGAACAGTTTGATAAGCGATATTTAATTTCCTCGTGGTAAGTAAAAAATCGCATAGCTTTTTATTTATATGTGTATTGTTTGTTTATTTTAAGCAAATACTTTTGTATACGTAAACATGTTGTTGGTCATTAAATAATATAATAATTATTAAAATAATATACATGATAACGTTCCCGTATAATTTATGGCATAAAATATAATTGTGTTTTTCGTTATTGTTTTTGTGGATTAATAAATTGTGTATAAGGAAATAGCACTGCCGCAGGGGCTGGCTCCGATTTTCGCAAACGTTTAAATACGTAAATTAGTCTCGATTAGTTATATGTACAATCATCGATCAAGTTATAGGTATATATGTACGTAGGCATCGCAACGCTGTAAGAGTTTAAACAATTGCACTTTAAATTAAATATCTATCAAATTAGGCATACAATTAAAAGGTTCGTTTAAATGCAAAACAAATCGCTCGCAGCTTCTTCGATCCATCGAATTGGCAAGACCCCCAAGGTTAGACCGCGTTTCGGGGCTAACCAAAGTAATGGGCTTAAATCTAACAAAAATTGTGGCGCATTCTTCCCCTTCGTTGGCCTCAGACAGCCCTCCCGCTCAACTCAGCACTTCAGGCGAAGCAAATCTTGACCGGTCCCAGCGGCAGCTGCTTCATGTAGTTCCAGGCGTCCACGCGGGTCATCCGCGAGGTGGAGGCACCGTTGATGCTGAGGATCTCGTCGCCGTTGCGCACCTGGTTGGTCTTCTGGGCGGCACCACCTGATCGGAGATCGGAGATCGTGAATTAATCGCAGTTAAATAAATGAGGGAGGAGTCTTACCCATGAACACCTTTTTGACGATGAGGGGACGGTTGCCCAGAGGAGAATCGAAGCCACCCTCGATGGAAAAGCCCAGCCCGCAGCTGTCCTTAACGATTTCCACGCACCTAGCGCCGCCACCATTACTCGCCGCCGCGTCCTCAGCTGTAATTAAAGACAGAAGTTTCAGAACAAGAGTTCAAATAATTTGATTGCAAGAACACTCACCCTGAGCCCGAATCTCCGCTGCTATGGCATTCCTTGCCTCTGCAGCCCGTTCCAACAGCTCGCTGGTGCTCAGCTTGGCGGCATCTCCGCGGGACAGCTGGCGCCTGGCCCGGATGCCCGCGATGGTGGCTTCGGCATCCTCGTCCCGCAGACTCGCCGGCTGCTGGGGACTCACGGAGCCCGTGCTGGGGGTGGTGGGAGCCGGCGAACCACCTGCCTCGTTGGACACGATGTCCAGGTCGAGGTCCAGAGATCGGGAGGCCTTGTGGTAGTTTCGCTTCCGTTCGTAGTCCAGCTCGGTGGGCTTCTCGTTGAGCGAACTAAGCGATCCCAGAGAGGAACGCTTCTTGGTCAGGGCCTTTACTACCAGCGACTCAGAGCGAGTGACCACTAGCACCACCTCCGGTCTGGGGGTCTGAAAGATGTCAAGTTGTATTACTATATATAGAACAGGTGTCATTATAGGGATTTGTTACCTTCAGCAAGCTGATGGATTCGCGGTGGGTCAGGCCGCGCATGCTCATTCCGTTGACGGCCAGGATGCGATCGCCCTTCTTCAGACGCCCATCCTTGGCCGCGGGGGTGTTGCTCAGAATCTTGTGGATCTGCGAGGATATTAAACGATCAAGTATACTTCTCATAAGAAAAAATGCATCACTTACCGTAATTTCCTTAGCCTCGTAATCGGAACCTCCCGCCAAGGTGATGCCGATGCTGCTCTCGGGCGTGTCTCTCTGCAGGACAATGATGAAGGCCTCTGGCGTCTTCAGTGGCGGATCGGCTTCCTCCACGATCTGCTGGACATCCTGCGCGGTGATCAGACTCTGGTTGCTGCCCAGCGACGAGAAGCTGCCAAACTCGGTGGCCGTCTCCTGGGTGGTGCTCACATTCTGGGTGGTGGAACTCACCCCCGAAGAGCTGGAGGCCAGCGAGTCCAGCGAGGAGAAGCGCTCGTGATGTGGCTTTGGGGCAATCTTGTGAATTACTGGGGAGTGGACAGTCTGCACCGCAGCGGCGGCGGCGGCGCTCCGTTCGAACTTCTCTCTGAGCTCTGCGGTGGTCTGCTGCTTGGGGGCCTCCCGCTTGGGCGTTGGAACGCTCGGGGTCAGGACACTCTTTGCCGGCTCCACCGACTTCAGCTTGGCCTGTTGGCTGGGATCGCCCTTGAAGCTGGCCTTGCGCTCCTCGTCTATGAACATGGCACTGATCTTGGCCGGCGTGTCCGACCTCCGGCTGCTGTCGTCCGTATCCGATGTGAGCTCCACATAGGCGGCCACATTGATCAGCTTGTCCACCACCAGTTGCTGTTGGCCGATCTGTATGTGCTGGTGCTGCAGGTGCAGTTGCTGCTGCTGCAGCTTGAAGCTGGAGATGGGCTTCATCCGGCGGCTGGCCAGGGAGCAGGCCTCGCCGTCGGTGCTGTCATTGTCGTTGTCATTGTCCTGGCCACGGCTCTTGGCACTGCGGCACTTGGCTGAGGCCAGGATGCTCTTTCGACTGGACAGCACCACGGGCTCGCCGCCGGCCCCGCTCGCCTGGCTCTTGAGCACCCGACGAGTCAGGTCCACAGCCGGCATGCTGCCCAGGGAGCTGCAGCTGGCCTGCGATCCGGCCGAGGAGCCCGAGGTCAGGGTCGAGGTGTTGGAGCTGGCTATTGAGGTGTTCGTCTCCGAGCTGAGGGTTCGGGTGAGAGCGAACTTCTCGGGCGGCGTGGCCACTCGGGCGGTAGTGGAAAAGACCGAGTCCGTGTCGCTTTCCTGGTCCAGCGGCGGCGGTGGGGGCGGCAGTGTGGTTGACCTGGTATGCAGCGAAGGCGTCAGCGACGTCCTGGGCGGCTTGGCGGGCGGCTGAGAGAGCTGCTGCTCCAGGAGAGGACGCCGCTGGGCGGAGCTGGAGAAGACGCTACGGTAGGTGCTTCCCGTTCCGCTTCCGGCTCCAGCGCCGGGGCCGCTCCTGTTATTTGCCGTGGAGATGCTCCTATGGCTCTCACCCAAGCCGCTGTCGGTGCTGTCCTCCCCGCTGGCCGCCTTCACCTGGCTCTTGATTTCGGGCAGGTCCAGAATGGGCTCCAGCAGCTGTGGCCTCTCGGGGATCACCAGACCCCGCAGCTTGGACAAACTGCGGCGGCGCTGCTCCAGGATATTTGTAATGGCCGCCTTGCGGTTGGCGGCATCTCCGCCCTCGCCCGAGAAGCTTATCCTCCGCTCCACCCCCGATGCCGAGTAGGAGCCGCCGTGACTCCGCCGAGGCAGTGAGGCGTAGCTCTGTATGGGCGTGGCCGTGTTCAGGGAGTACATGGAGTCGGCCACATGCAGCTGGGGCAGCTGCTTGGCCAACTGGTACTGGCGCTGCACGTCGTTCAGGTTCTCCACGCTCATGGCTCGCGTTTTCAGCGAAGGAGCCGCCGCGGAGGCGGAGCAGCTGTCCAGGAGGTTCTCGCTGCTCCTATTCAGGGGTTTCCGCACAAAGGACGAGCACACCGACGGCGTGGTAGGAGCTGGCGGTATGGCATCCAGTTCGTTTTGTGAGGAGAACATGGCAATCTTGTCGCGCACCGACTTTTCGGACTTCTCATCCTTGCGCCAGTCACTGGACTTTCTGGGAGCACTGCCGCCCGAGCTGAGGGACCTCTGGTACTCCCTGGGAGCGCTGAGGCCGGGGGCCGCCTCCACATTTATCACCAGATCCTGGCGGTACACCTTCCGCGGCACCGTGGCCGGCGGGCCTGTCTTGGGCAGCGGCGGCGCCCCCGAGCCCGGGTGGCTTTCGAAGCTGAGCTCTGTGGTTGTGGCGGCGCCTGGGGCGCCGTTGGTGGTGCTCTGACCCTTCAGGGGGCTGTGCATGATCAGTGGCTCGCTGAAGTTGGGCGGAAACTCATGACCGTCGGGCGGCAGGCGGGAGTAGGTGGGTGGCGAGGCGTAGCTCAGGTAGTCCTGGACCAGGAGCTGCTTTGTGGTGGTTGTGGTGCCGGGGGCGCCGGGGGTACCGGCTGCGGTCTGGTGCAGGTGGTGCGTGGCTGTGGTGGTGGTGGTTACTCCTGCTGTTGTGCTGCTGTTCAGCAGCTCCATTTTGCCTCGGATCGGCGGTGGTGGTGCAGCGGCCGAGGGTTCGGTGGTTATCTTCTTACTGCTACTGATGATAGTGGCTGTAGGGATGATATTGCTGGTGGCACCAAGGTTGCTGATGGTGCTGTGGTGGCTGTTCAGGGTACCAAGATCTGCGAGGGATTCGGGAGAGAGAAGGGCAAAGGTTGCTGGTTAGTCAAACATTAAACAAAGGGAGCAAACACAGGTAAGGGTAGGGAGCTTTGTGCTTTTTGGGGAGCCAATTGGTATTCAAATTATTTGGGATTATTTCAGTGGCCAAGATCAGACACTGACACAAACACTAACGACTTCAGAGGATTACAATTTGATTTTGAAACGATTATTATTGCTCCGGGAGTTATATGTAATAGGAATTGGAGTAGTGAGCTTGGAGTAGTTGGGTAATCACAACAAAAAGTAGCCAAGAAAAGAGAGACAGACGTATTAAAAATCTATTGAAAAAGCAATTTCCAGAAAACACAAAATCATTTAAATAATGGTCAATTAGTTTTCGGGGGAGAGCTCCGTGTTACAAAACCCAAATAATTATCCGTCCATCCATCCATCCGAGAGAAACTTTCGCTCGCAGCAAGGTACCAAATAGCAAATAGTTGTCATTATGCGATAACCGAAACAAAAGCGAATCTTGCGGATGCGATCCCAGCAATTAAAAACCGCAACAATAACATGAAAAATTTGTTAAACTCTGCGGTTGACACAAAACGTTTCTAAAATGGCAAAGGTCCCAAATGGCAAAGGCGGGGACAGAGATTCGGCCCACCAAATGATATGCCAAGAAAACAAAGCCAGAAAACGAAAACAGTCACAAACCTCGAGGGGCAAGGGTTTCCCAAAAAGCGAAAGTAGCGAAAGAATGGATCGCGGAGCGACTCCCTCAAGCGGAGAGTTGACAAAATGCTTTCTGCAAAAAATTAGCTTAATTCTGCGGCTTCTCGTCTTCTGGCTTTTGGGGTCACTCGGGGGAGTCTCTCGATCGGCAATTTCTATTTGGATAATTTATGGCCCGGCCCGCCAACAAGTTTCTAATGCCAGCGTTTAGCTTTGATTGTTTTAGTGCCTCTAAGTCCTAAAGTGAATTCGTCAAAACAGGGAAGCCGAATGCGAACAACTGCCCGAGGAATTCTTCTTCGGACTTGTAACAATTTGCATAATTAATTGAAGGGGAAAAGAGTCTAGAAAACAAAACGAGGCTAAATTTCATTAAAATGGAAAACGCTGCGTGGATTTTTTCACTTCATCTCGTTTTTTTCGTTCCTTGCCTTTTGGCCACACACACGAAAATGTTAATGAACTTTTGCAAATGTAAAGTTCGCAAAAAAAGAGAGGAGTAGCGAAAAATGTAAGACAAAAAAATCAAGAATTGTTTAATGAAAAGAAAGGCAACAAAAAATCATGTTTGCATGTGCCGAAGTTAAAAAAATGGTTATGGGCAGAAAACAAACCTACGAAGTGCGTGAAAAATTGCAAATTGTTAAAGTCAAGGGCCTGCGAAAGAACTTTGACCTTGACGCAAGAAAAAATTGCTCGCAGAATTCATCATAATAACAATAATTGTTTTCCACATAATCGCAAGGTGGTACATACCAGACTCTACCGATTTAATGCCTTCAGTTTTGAAGATACAAATATTTGCCTTCCGAACAGTGAACCGCTTTCAGCGCCGGTTTTCGCACTAATATCGCTTACAAAAATGTATAAACTCATCGAACTGTTTGCCCAATGAGCCACATCGACGCCGACTACTTGTATACTCGTAAGTATGCGAGTATCTCGTCAGTTTCTGAGTCAGCCCCCAAACTACTATACAGACGTCATTCGGTGACGGAATTCGACCTGGCCAGGCCACCTGCATTATATCACCCCCTTGCACATACTTCCCATTCAATTCGGCTACCAACAATGAAGGCGATAACGAAAAATAATTGTAATTATTTATCGAACAAATCTTTTCACAAATAAAAAAGAGTTCATTGTGGTTTCTCGGCTTGCCGGTTTCTCGGGCCTTAATTAATCAAATTAGGCAAGAAATTTTCCAAATTTCAGGCGATTAATCTTCGCCTACCTGTAATATGAGTGGGGCCGCTGGTATTTATGGACATTTGAATAATTTCCCAAAACTAGTTGCTTATCGGGTGTTAATCGAATCGCCGCTGTGGTCCGGGGGGCCAAAGGTTCCCATCTTTGGCATATTGTTTTGTAATTTTTATTTACCCATAGCCATATTCTGCTAAGCTCTTTTTGGCAATTAATTCACACAGTTCTGAATAGCTTTTGGTGAGGTATAGTACTGTTATGCGTTGCCTCTCTTTCCCAGATCTTTAATTTCATTTCACCCTAACACACCCGCTGCGAGCTGATCTGTCGGGGTCTGCCGAGAGTTGGATTTAATTGTGATTTCGGGGGGTCTGCCACGGGGGGCTGTGGGTCGGTGGGTTGCGTGAAAGGTTGTTGATACGGTATTCTTATAATGAGTGTTGCCAATTTTAGATTGGGCCCGAAAAGAAAACAGTTCGAACTGTTGCAGGGAGTGTGTAGTGTGTGGAAAGGTGCCCATCATTTAATGGTGAATTCTTTCGCCAGGTTCATGCCAAACTTCCCTTGGTTTATTAGCTTAATTGCTTGATAATATTAGCGAAAATCCAATGATAGCCGTTAAGTTAACTCAACTAAAGCTGGGAGCGCATTTCGTTACAGGTACACATGTCAGCGTTGCATTTCATTCACCCGGTCTTTCAGCGTAATTGTTGCAGGCATTTCCGTGCCTCGAAACATGCCAAAGTGTCGTCTTTAATTAGAAGTGAAACCAACAAGAAGCGGCTGAAGAATTGGAAGACAAAGAAGCGACAGAAGAAGCCGCCGGCCATTGCCAAGTTCTGCGGAAAAGCTGTGCACTCGGCAGAGTGCAATTTTTCCCAGCTTTTCCGCTAATAACTTCCGCTATGCGCTCCCAAAGCGCCACCTACGGTTGATAATTATAAATTGGCTTTTTTCCCGGGCACAATATTCCCACAGAACCGATGAAAATCCTGTAACAAATTGCTCGCATTTAGCGAACAAAGTGCCGGGCTTCCCTTCTCGCCATCTCCCTGGCCATGCCATCTCCAGCGTCTTTTTTATATTTTTTACGCTGCCACTTTTCTCTGCCCTTGGACGGGCGGTGGGAAAAATCTGAGTCGGGCGATTTGGCGCGTAGCTAAATAATTGAAATTAATATTTTCTGTTGAATTTGTATGCTTTTCAACAAATTTCTTGAAGATGAAAACAGTTTATCGCCCCTGTCGGTCTTCCTTTGACTTTGAGGCTTCCCGAGACTTTGGGGGACCGGGAAGGGAGGGGATCAAAAATGCGTAGATTGGTAGCCCCCCGGAATTTTTTCCACTTGGGCAGGCCCGTTCTGCGGTTGCCCCATCTGCCCCATCTGCTCCTTCTACCTCTTTTTATTCTACTTTTTTCTCGTGTTTATCCCCATCGCAATTTTCTGAAGTGCTGAAACAGAGTAAAAAAAAAAATGGATTTCCCAACTAGCGAGCTCCGCATATTTCATTTTAATTATTTTATTAAAGTCTCTCGGACATAATGTGCAATTATTTAAAGTGTTTTCGATGCTGAAATGACGGATTGACGTAGAGAGGAGAGCCTAAGGTGGAAAATTATTATTTAATGCCATTTAATGATCTCTCTTCGAATGCAATCTGTTTGCATAATCCAACCGACGGATGGATTGGATGCTGGATGCTGGATGGATAGATTGGTTGGCTGATTGACGGACGAGCTGCTCGACTTGTGCCAAAAATAAAGCCGCACGCTCGCCTTGGATTCTGCCAGCACCAGTACCTGTCTTCGTGCGATTCACTCAAAGGTGCTCCATCTTGTCACACAGCTGGTTTTCTCAAATTGTTCTGTCATAAGAGCAGCCGCCGGTGGCAACAAGGGTTAAGAGGAATGCAGAGTGGCAACAGCTGCTCGGGTCTTAGCCAGTTAGATGACGAGCATACGGTTTATTATGCGTGAAACGGCCACAAGGGGGAACTCTCGACGGCTCCCGGGCAACTGACGGCGGCAATACCTCTTAATAAAGTCGTCAACCCGGTGTGTTAAAATTTTGGGAATATACCCAAAACCCTCCATGTTTTTACCCAAGAAACTATCGAGTTTAGCGAGTATCTGAGTAACCATTTGGCCGGAACCAAGGCCCTAAATGCCTTCGAGATACCCCTGGCAATTGCGCTTGTAGGGCACCCTAAAAAATGCACAAGCCATTTCTTTATTAAATAAAGACCAACTGCAACTGAGGCATGTGCAACACAACGAGAAGCAGGAACCGCTGTTCAAGACCCGGACCTCCTCCTCGCGGCCACTCCCTTGCCCTGACTTTTCGCACCTTGCCGCCGTTTTGCATTTAATGTGTCATGCTACGATGCAGTTGCCGCTGTTGCTGTTGCTGTTGCTGTTGCAGATGTTGCAGCCGTTGCAAGTTGCAACTTCTGCTGCTGTTGCTGCTGCTGCTGTTGTCGTTATGTGGCAAGCGCCAAGTGTTGCAAGCAAGGGAGAGCGACCAAGAGCAGGGGATAGCTGGAAAAACTACTCGTATGCAGAGAAGGAAAATGTGTGCTGCCGAGAAAAATGTGCGCTTAAATTGCAGCCGGGAAAGACTGCGGGGGGGCAGGTGGCAGAGGGAGATGAAGTGTGTGCCGTTGCATAAATATCGAGCTAAAGTGCCACAGCCGGGGGGCGGTGGCAGGGGCAGTCACTGTCTGAGGTCGGATAGCAGCTGCCACACACGTCGAGCACGCACGGCCACAGTGGAAATTCTAATGCTCAAACGGCGCCGGAAGGCATGTTTTTCCAAATTAGTGTAAAAAGATAGATCCCTGTTCAGGTATTGCAAATTCTTTATCAATTTTCGAGGCGACAGCGTGAAATCTATTGCTGTCAAAGCCAATAAATGGTTCAATTCCTGTTTAAACGACAACAGAATTTCCAAATTGGTTGCTTTACAATATCCAACGAGGAAGAAACCCAAAGATCTTTAGGATTTACATTTATGAATCCCACTATTGTTCAGGTTATTGGAAAATTCAGAGCTTGGCAACTATTTTGAGATTGTTTGTCCTAGCCGGGTTGTACTGTGGCTCTCACACGAAGCACACCCAAAGCCGGCGGCGACTCTTTTCGAGAAGCTCGCGGCAAACTTGACTTAAACGCATTTTTTGTTGTTGTTACTGCTGTTTATGTTGTTGCTGTTGCCTCATTTCGCCGGGTAAGGCCTCCCCTCCAGGTGCGTGAAAGGGGGGCAGGAATGTGCGGCAAGAACGTTATGAATTATTTGATAGTTGGGTATATTTCAGATTTGTGCCTGGAAAATATGTTTGCGTACGAGCAAACAATTTATGCGAGACGACGGGCTTTGGGAAAGTAATGGAAACAGGTAGTGGAGCGCAAAGCCCTATTTACGATCGAAAGTAAACAGAATTGTATAAGGTCTTTGCAGCGAATTCTTTTAGCCAGAACTGCGGGACAGCTGCTTGAATTACAGCTTGTGATTATTTATTTAATATCAAGTTGGCATTCGGCTTAGCTTTCCCGTCCCAATCATTTCCCACAGCTGCAAAAACTGCCAACTCCACAGAAAAGCTTAAAAACATCCGGGCGGCGTGCACTTCTTAGAAAATTTGTAACTCTGCTTTTCCCCAAGACCTCTCCCCCATATAAAGTGAATTTCCCAGGAATTATAGATCATCAGGCCAGTGTGGAAATGCATCCAAGCTCATAAATTATCCCTACGCTCCAAGCTCGGTTTAGTTTAGTTTGTTTTTCAAAAATCTTTATGTGTATAAGCACATAAATCTTGCTGCAGTTAAAAAGTAATTTAAATAAAACCAAAGGCGAAGCCAAAAACAAAAGTGAGCCCGAAAAAGCTAATTAAAATAATACCAAGAAATTACGGAAGCAACTAATTGGCTTACCGACTGGTCTGCTCTTTGTTTATATCGGGTTTAGAGCTTCAGCTTTAATTTCGAGTGTGACATTTGCGGACTAACCGAGGGGACTAGAGATTGTGGTGCTTCTTATATAACAAAACGCCGGGCTCTTGCCTTTTTATGAGGACGGCGAGCAGGATGATGTGAGCTTTTAATAACCGCGACTTGGAAATGCTTTGAATATGTCAAGAACCGGAGCGGCGGACGGCAGAACTTTGATCTCGGCGAGGAGAGCGGCTCGGAGTTAATTTCGTGTGTGTTTCGGCATTCCAGGTATGTGGTGGAAATGCAATCGGCACAATTAAATGTTTTGCACACGGCCTGAACGGAGAAGAATGGCCAACATGGGTTAATTACTTGTACCCCAGAGAAAGGCACGCTCCGCTGCACATTTTAAGTGGAAGCCAAGGCACAAAAGGTTCAAAACTATTAAAAGTGTTTCTGTTTCTGTTTCTGTTTCTCTTTCTGGTTCTGTTTCAGTATCTGTATCTGCTGTTTCTGTATCTGAGTGTCTGGCTGAGTATCTGCTCTGCGCGCTTCCTCTGAGCGGAGTGCACTCGATTGTGGCATGAACTGAACCTGCCACCTGTCGGGGTTCTGGGCCCTCCGTCTTCGTTGCTCCGTTTTGTCTGGGGTGCGATCTTTATCGGGGCAGGGCCCGTCACCTGAAGCTCGACTCCGAGGATTTCCAAGCGACTGATTCCCCAGTGAACAAAATTTCCAAAAGAGGCACCACCAGAAACAAGAACAGGAAAAAATGCCAGTAACGAACTAGAAGCCCGGACCCATGGACCCATGGACCCATGCATTGTTTTCTTATCAATTAAAGCGTGACCTTTGTTGTGGTTTTATCTGAATCACTTGCCGCCGGTCGGGCGAATTAGTTCGGCCAGAGGTTTGGGGCTCCTTTATGGTCTAATTAGCCGGGGAAATCTTTCGACTCCGCGCACTCTCGGAAGACGATGACAGCACTCTTTGGCTGCGCTGATCCCGGGCAATAAATCGGGCCTTATCTCGCCCGAAAGGTCGATAATGATTATGACACCATAACCGTATCAATTAGGTAATCAAGCGGCAAATATCTATGAGCCTGCTGGGAATGGGGGGAGGCAACAACCTCTAATTGAGTCAGAAATCGATTTTAGCTCCCCGAATAATTGCAGGGCGGTAAATAATAATATTAACAATTGAATTTACAACAAGCGCCCGGTTCGGGTTCTTCATTAATTGTGCAAACACACAAGACAGACCCGACGACAGGTGTCCGAAAAAAGGAAAATAAAATATTGTGTATACATTTCGATTTATTCAAGTGTCAGCCGGGCTGCGATGGCTTTGAATTCGTTTCTTGTCCGCAATAAAAGCGGAGTTGTCATTAACAACAAGAGAGGGAAGTAAGCGGCGCAACCGTAATGGAAATACCGAGCTTGTAAATGTATCTGACGGATACCAAAAGTGTCAGTCAGTCAGTCAGTCGGAGCGCACAAGTGTTACATTCGAAGGCGAAACGTCCACGGCAAGAACGATAACAAGTGGAAAAGTACGCAAACAGAACCGAATGAAACTCAATACGTCTAAAGGGGAAATCAACATGAAAATTCAGGTGAAAATTGGAAGCAGAACATAGCTCTGTTTGTGCGTTTCTGATAATATTTATATCTTTCAAATTCACGTCGCCCAGGCGGTATGTTTGGACTAACTCCCTTCGACCAGACCTGCATTTTTCCCACCAAAGTGAAGGCACATGAGATCCCCCCACACCTTTGAAGTGATACCGATTCCGTTGCGGATCCGTTTGCTTGGCTCTTTAAGCATGCCGGACACAAAGTGCCCCAGAAAGAAATGCAAAAGTTGTATAAGAAATGGCCCAGAGGCATGCACAAAATTGGTTTGATTTTGAGCCGTTTTGGCCAAATTCTTTTTAATGCGAAATTCGCATTTTCGGCGACATTTGCAAATTCTTGTCACAAAATTTGTTTCGAGCGAATTTCAACTATTCGGCTGCGGCCTCTTTTCGGCTTCGGTTTGGACTTTATGGCCGGACGGACTGCTGGAGTTGCATTTAAAATTGAGGCGAGCCCCCCGTCCCGGCGACACGTACATGGATATATTTAACTTTTTTGCATTGTATGTTACCCGTACAAAATTGAATGAAAGCTGGCAGACGATGACAGACAGCCGAGTAGCCAAGTAGCCGAGTTTGGGTTAAGTGTTTATGGTGCATTTGACGCAGCAAATTCGCTGGCAAATCGCATCAAATATTTATGTTAATTCCCCCTCGCCCGCCTCCGATTTAAACGAAAGTAGTCCAATTTGCTGGCGAAAATGCTTGTCCGTGGCATACAAATTGTCTTTGTGAGCTCTTTGTTAAAAAGAACTTTTACTGTCCGCTGGCCGGAGGGAAATGTGTCGCCGATGAGCACGCGGGAGAAATGGGGGACGGGCAGGACGGAATGACAGGGCGAGTTTGCGGAGCCACTCGAAGGTGTTTGGCTTGGCCGGCTAAGTGTGAAAGGTTGTGTTTGTCATCATCACGCTTGCTAACAAAGTAAATTGGAGTAGAAACCGAGTTAGTGGGTTGTCGCTGATGAGGAGACCGCCGGGGAGAAGGGGAGGAGGCGGATGGTCAGGGTTTTCGCACAAAGGGAAATCGCTTTGGCCAACAATGGAAAGGCTCACTGATCCAAGGCGGAGTTCAATTGCAGGGAAACGCAATTTTAGTGGAAAACCATCGGATCTGGGGTGTTTATCTTGGAGTAAATCAGGGCTGCGATAGGTGGTAAGTCGGTGAGAAAAGCGTTTCTATTTTGGTAAGACCTTTGGCAGAGTATTTCGAAAACATTCGAAGCCTAAGCTTTATTTGATCCATAATTTTTTCACACTCTATCTTATTGAGCAGTAATTTATCTAAAAACATCGGGCAAAAAGGAACTCCCCCTTGAGCACTTCCACCCTAGCATTGATCTTTATTGAATGGAATTTCATTAGGGCTACCCCCATTGCAGAGTAATCATTTTTAAAACATCCAAAACCTAAGCTTTTTTTGATCCACGATCGTTTCACTCCATCATCTCTCAATATCGGGGGATAAAGAACTTCCTGGAGCACTTCCACTCCAGCTTTGATCTTTCACTGATGGAATTTCATTGGGTTAGACATGTTGCAGAGTATTAGTCTTGAAAACCTCCAAAACGTAAGCTTTATTCGATCCTCGATCGTTTCACTTCGCCATCCCATTGGGGATTCATTTATTTATCAAAGATCGGGGGATAAAGAACTTCCTGGAGCACTTCCACTCCAGCATCGATCTTTCACTGATGGAATTCCCCCGAAAGATTTCGAAATGCCTGCTTTTTGCTTTTCATCCCGCCACTTACTTGCCTTTCTCTCTAACCGCTGATCCGCTTGGAGCACTTTCGTTTTTGCATCAACTCCGCAGACATATTTCAGAATTTTTGTTAAAATATTTAAACAGTTTGCTCTCTGTTTGCACTCGCGGGGCTCGGGGGGAATTGGAAGTTGGTTTTTTCATTGGCTCGTATAATCGTTATTTATGGCGCATATTTTTGCTGAAAATTGTGTGCGTCTGTCGCCTTGTCTTGCGCTTGGCATTTAACGGTAATCAATTGCTTGTTTACAGACTGCAAAAATTTTGTTATGCTAATTAATTTGTAAGCATTATGTGCGTTTGAGGGAAATTTCACTTTTGCGGCTCTCCGGTTGCCAAACTGGCAATCATAAACAATCACGGACGATTTGCATTGCCTGCAATTAATTGTTGCGCTCGAATGCGCGCTCAAAAGTGAAACGGAAATGCCCGAAAATGGAAATCAGAAATCAAAATTCGAAATATAAACAGTTTCGAGCGCACAGCCCACAGCGCACAGCTTACAGCTTACAGCTTACAGTTTGCAAATTGCAAATTGCAATTAATTTAACGTTCGATTTCGAGCGCTGCGCTGCGTTACGTTACACTAATTGTTTCGCAACGTGAATGAACTTGGCCAAAATGCGAGCCGCGCTTAAATCGTATTTCCTTTTGCGCGCCTACAGAACGAAACTCACTTCACGGTCAGTTGACGAAACTTGACGAAGCTGCGTGGGATCAGCTGCGAGATCGGTAAACCATTATTCGTGAGCAGGTACGGTCGGTTTGATCGAACGAACGTTGTGAGCGCGACGAACGCCGAAAGCGAACTGATGATCGCCAGCTCGAGCTTGAGACTCCAAGCACCCGACGACCCGAGGAGCCAGCCAGCCAGTCTTCGCTTCGGCCCGAACTCTCTTCTCCGCCGATCAGCTGATCGGAAGACTGCAGCCGCTCTCTGCCAGTCTCCGCTTGCAATTCTTCTTGGCTTACTATATTTTTCGTTGGGGGATTTTTAATTGTCTGGGCGTCGAGCGATTGGTATCGGCGGCTTAACTTTATTATGATCAGCATGTGGCATCCAATCCCGTGCCCCATTCCGCCGCTTACAAGCCGATGACAAATTTGTGATAAGAAGTTTCGGAAAATCTGATTTAATTAATTTGAATGTGATGGGGCGCGAGGGGATGCGTAAGATGATACACCGAAAATAAATTGATCCATTATGGCTGGGCTATAAAGTGTCATATTTATCCAGCTCCCCATTCTGTTCCCTGTCATTTATTTAATTCATTTGTTGTTTCAAATGGCTTTCATTGGATGTGGAGGGGAGGCATGTCCTCATTCCATTTAAAATACAATTGTGCTCCAGGCGGTGCTTCAAAGCTCAGTTTATGGGTGGAAAATTTGCTTAAAATAAAAAGCAATCAAAGTGAGATATTTGCGCATTTGTGCAACAACGCCACATAAATTAATTTACGACCTTAATGTGTTCGTGAGTCAATTGATTTGTTTTCTATCATCGGAGGAGTTGCCTGAAAACGAGGTTGGTCGGCAAAAGTGGCAGTAACCTTGAAAGAATGGGAGACAGTCAAGTAGAAACAATAACCCCAATGAATAATCCGATAAGTCAACAAGAAGATTAGACAATAGATTGGCGGCACATTTGTGGGTATCGTTTAGGTCCCTTTGCCATTTTGCAGACAGAACTCGGTTGACCTTGAAAGCAAGAACCCATTTTGTTCCATTGGGCTCACGTAACTCGGTCGAAAATAAATCGATTGACCTGCGAAATCTTTTCACGGTTCCACGGTTCTACGGTTCGGTGGAAGCGTTCCCCATCGCATTCGTATTTTTTCCGCTTTCGGTTAGCTAATCCCACGAATTCTGGCAATTATCAGTCCTTATAGCTAGTTATAACACACGTATTCCCCGCTCCGTCGCCCGACGCCCGCCCCAGCGCCTTTTATTGCCCAAATCGAGACAGACAATTGCCGAAAAGTCTTAATTCCAATCGAAGTTCGTGTGGTTTTTATTTTTTCGACGCCCCTTGCGGGCCACGAAATTCTAGATATTGTTTAAATTGGCCGACCCAACGTACTTTAAGTGCCAAAAAGAACGACGGAATGGAAATAAAAAGCAGCTCCAATTGCCTTTCGAGGTGTTTCATGTTGTTTTGGACACGCTCCACGCTCTCTTTGGCAGTGGTAGTTTTTAATTTGATGATTAATCGATAACCGTCGGCGACTCCGGGCCATTGTACTGGGCACAAAACTGGGGAACAGCAATCCAACCAGCAAGACAAGAAAAAACCTCAAGCTCGCGGTGATTGCATGTGATTAGAATTTTTAATAAGCCATCTCCAAAGCCCCAAGTCGCGAGGGGCTCTCGAGTCCCACTGCCCACACAGCATTCTCGGATAAAGATCTCTTTAAGCATTTGGGATCACACTCAATGGCGTTGGGATGATCATGAATATGATGCTCGGTTGGGGGCAAACATACATATTTTCACCCGCTACAGCGGAGAAGAAAAACTGAAAGTGCAGGCCAACTTTCACTCGGGTTCCTACAGAATATTGCATAACGGCTCCCCGACGACCTTTCCTGGCTAATCATCATCGGGCGGGCGGTAAAACTTTCTTTCCTACCAACCAGCCATGAGAAAATCCGGAGAGTTTCTCGCCTAGAGAATTCTAGCATTCCCAATTGTCATTTACCATTTATCATGTATCATTGGGAACATCGCATTTTTCTCCCATTTTTGAGTTATGTTTTCCATTTGATTGTGTGACTGACTGACGCCCGAAATGGAAACCAAATGTGGCCTCCTCCTCCTGCTCATCCTCATGGTTATTCGGCTCCCCTCGCTTGAAATTATATGGGCTATGCTTAGCCTAATGAATCGAATGTGTGAAAATGCAGAGCAGCTGCAAAAAATCGTCCGCATCCCCGCAGACCTTGGGCCCAATCTGGCGGGGCTCAAAAAATCTGGCGCCACAGCCAGATCTGGCAAAACAAATCAATCAAATGTGGCAAACATTGTAAAATGTGTCGCATGGTCGCATGGCCTGCGCTGCCTCCCAGAAGCTGCGGCGCCAATATATTGCGAATAAAATGCAAATTGCGTCAAAAGTTTTGTCGGCACAACTTGAAAGGCAGAAATCACTTTGACATGCGACATCATGGGAGGAACAAATTTACATTAACAAGGGGCTGGCCAAATTTCTTGTGAAACTTGTCGCAACATATACGTATTATCCGGGCTGGGGTGTCGATTACAACACAGCGCTCGGGCAGCTGCTAATTTATGGGGAATGTCCAGAAAATGTGCGGCTGTTTTGGCTCAATCTGTGATAAAAATATATCGAGCCGTTGGTAGAGCATCCTAGAGTCTATCGGCTGAGTTTAGCCCCACAAATTGTCGGGAATTGATAAGAGAGTGCCGCGTGAGATTCTATTGGCATTGCCATTTCATTCTCGGACCCCAATCCGCACAACAAAGTGGGCCACGAGAGTGGACTGGGACGGAACCAAATGGCCAATGAGCACAATGAGCACATTAACCCCATAAGGCCCCGCACTAACAATGCTGCACTTGACAGTTGCATTCGAATTTATCGGTTTGATATTTAAATGCATAAAATAAACCCAAATACGGAGCTCCCAACGCAGACAATCACTTACCAGCATGGAAAACTTTATAAATTTCAGCTCATTAGGAGCGCGCTTTTGGGTGGGAGTTATGCGTTGTTTTGTTGGCCATCGGATGGTGGAACTTTAATGGATTAGATCCAAGGCAGTCGATTTCCACGATAATCTTCGGTTTGTTTTGCAACTAATAAACATAAATAGCCCGCAATAGATGCATAAACATCAATTGAAAAACACTAAAAATCGATGTACCATAAAAGCACAAGGTTTACGAGGCACTTTGTTTGCAAAAAGAGACATTAAAGTTGTAGAAATATTAATAAATTCTGCGCACAAAAGCTGGCATAAATTTCAATCAGCTGGGCCAACTAAAAAATCGCATTAAAAACAATTAAATTCAATTTTTTTTCAAATGCCCAAGGGAGTCAGAACACAATAACAACTATATCTACGGCATAAAGGGCAATAAACATAAATTAGGCAGGAAATAATTGCACCCTATAAAAGAGTACCTTAAGTTTTTCTTCAGGTAAGTATATCATAAAAGTGCTGTAACCATCGAACAGGTTTGTTTGAAATCAGAAATCAGATATTAATAGTGTTGCTTTTATCTATTAGATTGCTGTTGAAAAGAACGTGTGTTTTTGGGAATTCCCCGCCTGAAGTTGACCTTTAATGTGCCGACAGCGAATTGGCCAAGTTCACATGGCTGCGATTCTGGCCAGGCTATCATGTATTAGAAAGTAACACAACTGAATTGGCAATTGGATTTGGGGCTGAAAAGGAGGGCGTGACTAGGACACACCTAAAATATCAACGGATTGAAGTTGTAAGACCCGCGTTTTTGGGCTGGGTTTTTGTTTCTGCTGCGGGGACCTTTTTGGCAATCGCTTTTTGTCCAACAAGTGGCATTTGTCTTTGTTGCTGATACTGCTGCTCGCTTTGATTGAGCGGCTATTTTTGGCTTTAATTAATTATCTGCAGGGGTTTTATGTTTCCCCTCTCAGTGTTTTATTTTCTTTAATTAGTCTGATCGTGTTTCTTCGATTCGATTTTGATGCATTTGACATTTTACCGAAGCGGATTCGATGCTGACGCAGTTTGGGTTTGGTTGTCAATGTGATAGCCAATGAAAACAAGAAGTAATTATGATCCACAAAATACCTTCAATATTCAACACTTTTTGTCCTGTGTGCTTTAAATGCTCACCAGCAAATTATGGTAATCAAATATTTATCAATCACGCAGCAATAACAATCGCTTTATTAATAAAGCGCCAACATATTAATAATATTCGCACTGCTTTGACCGCAAGAATTTCAGCGAGATGAATCATTAATTAAAAAAAAATACGCGTGCTAAAGAGCGTCCGTTAACTGAACATTGCGTTTAATTTTTGCATTATTTAGTAAATCAAAGCACATAAATGTATTCATATGCCTATTAAATGCGTCGAAATGCCAAACAATTGAGGTTAATTCTGACGCATCTGACGCTGTTTTTATTAATTATTCAGTTAACAATTTGCGGGGGCTCGGTTTGCAAAAATGAATGAAATTCGGCTTGAATCGTTCGCCCAGAACCTCTTCTCCGTCGGTTCACTTTTCAATTATCTAAATTAAAAAATTCCCTCGCCATGTTTCGCGCACTCAGTTACTTTTATAATATTGTGCAGTGTTTGTAGTGATTGTAGTTTGCTAATTTGCTACACCCCCGACACCCATTTCATGGCAGCTGATTGCTTTTGCCGTCTCAGTTCGGCAAGGTCGTCGGCGATGTTGAGATACAGATACACCCGCGAGATACTCGCACTCGCGGGCTGGGAACTCTGTTGACAAATGAGCTTGTCGCAAGTCGCAAGTGGCAAGTGGATGTTGTTCCGATAACTGTGGCATTTTATCAATGGATCGTTATCGGCTGCCGGTTCAGCGGGCTCTTTTCCTCCGCGACCTTGGCCGCGGATTTGTCATCGGCTTTTGTGATGAAATTTAATTGACATTCCGTCAGGGTTAATGTCAAAATATTGAGCCGATTCATGGTTTCATTGTGGCAGTAGAGTTTACTTATTAAAACCCCCTAATTGCGGGATTTTCAACTAATTCAATTGCCATCATTAGCTGCCCCGATTGTTGCAATTATTAGGCTACCACCCCTCCCTCTTTGCAACTGCAAAACGAGAAATGAAAAAATGTTTATTTACTTGTCACTCAACGGGGATCGTGATTAAAGGTGCGAAAAGGTGACGTTTCCCCGAAATTTGCATTTAAATCAAAGCCGCTGCGAAGCCACACACAGCGCCGGGTAAGGAAAAGGGGTCCCAACCTCCTCCTGGCATCGACAGTCGCAGGGCCATAAATTATATTTTGCCTAATTTCTAAGCGCCAAGCGGAGCATAAATCAGAGCCGGCATAAAAACTGCATAATTCACTGAAATGTCAAGTTTCGTGTGCGCGCGAATCCTGTTAAGGTGGTAGAAACGGTTAGCAATGAAATGGAAAAATGAAAAACTGGAAAAACGGAAAAATTGGTAGCCCTCTCGGAGGTCTCTCCATGTCACTCAAAATGCAAAGGCACTGAAAATTAAGGACGGGCGGGCGGTGGGTGATGCTAATGCAGAAACATTTTCACTGGGGCTTCGGCGGGTCACGATTTATCATCGTTTGACAAAAAGGGAACAGAGCGGTAAGCGGTAAGCGGAAAGCGGCATTTTCGGTTTCGGCTTGCCAGTTTTCCTTGTTTTCCTTTGCTTTTTCTCCCGTTTGCCTTTTGTTGGGGCCTCGGCGCGACGGCGGCTTTGGTTTTTCTCAAACAAAGTGCAAAGGGAATCAAAGCCGGGCCAACCGAAGCTCTCTTGTAGCTGCTGACACTTAACGTGTCATTTGAACATTTTATTAGACTTGACAATGAACCCTTGAACCGGCGGGGGGCGAGGGTCAAGCCAAAACATGGCCGTGATGGCCAAACTCGAGGCAAGTCGCAACTTTCACATTGACACTTTGATGGCAGAACAGAAGCGCTGTGGGAATGAAAGCCCGCCAGCCCTCAGTTCTAATCACAGCCATCCTTTGGGCATTTGCATTTTTGAGCAGCTACAACCTCGAACATGGGCCGCTTCTTATTTGCACAATGCCGTGCAGCAGCCAACGGGGCGTATGAAACCGCTTCACACGCTCAAATAACCTTTATTCGAATGCTGTGGCCAGTCCCCCTCGAAGTCTCCGCTCCGCAGTAGCTCTCCGGCCAATCAGTAGCCAATAGATACACCCACCAGCCAGCGGGCAAAAACAAAAGCAAACAACATTCGTATAAAGATCACCCACACTCGGGGCAGAACCCGAAACAAGGCCCGTTTAGGCCATTTATCAGGCAAACGTTTACATTTCTATTTCAACTGTTTTTAAATGTTGGCCCAGATGCTGGGGCTACACCGCGGAAAAGGCATGCTAGCAGCACCTCCACGATGTGATCTGACCGATTGCGATACCGATCTTGGGCCGGGAGTGTTTTCCCAGTGTGCCTGCGATTGCACCTACAATTTATTGAGGGCAGCGGGCATTTCTCAATGTTCGATGTTCGATGTTCGCTGTTCGCTGTTCGCTGGCTTCCCTGGCCTTTCCATCGGGGGCTAAATAAATCTTATCAAATTAAGTCGGGACAACAGCCGGAGCGCCGTAAACTCGTAGGCGTGAGTTAGTCGCACCAAATCGAACTACACGGCGCGAAGAGTAGGTGGGCGTTCGGCTGAGGAGGGCTTGTCGGCGGGGTTTGTTTTGGGTTTTTACCCAAACTCTTTCCTTTGTTAACTGGGCTTGGGTCTCATTTTGGGATTGGGCAATTGACTTGACCAACTTAAGTGTGTGTTCCCTTGGCGAAAAAACAAAACACACCAAGCCAAGCCAAACCGAACCGAAACCGAAACAACAAATCACATGAAACACGAAAAATTGGGCAAATTAATTAAGCCATTTCAACAATTTTGCTTTGCACATGAAATTGCTGGCAAATTAAATTGTTTAAATTTAATTTTCGTTGACGGAACCGAACGGCCGTTCAGGAAGAAGGTTGCCAAATACCTTGCGCCATTTATCTAACAATTCGATTCACGTTTGTCGTTATGGAAAATAAATACTATACGTATATGCCCAATGCCCAATATGCTCGCCGCCGCCGCCGATCAGGAAGCGGGAAAAGGGCTCCGGCTCCAGACATCGTCGCATCTCCAATTACAGTGGTCCACATACCAAGACGGCTTACAACGAAAAAATGTGGGGAAAAATGCGGAGAAATAATAACCGAGCGGGCAACCGTCTTGCCGACAGTAAAAAATATAAAAGAAAAGAAAAAGTATTGCCTTGCGGCTGGCAAAATATTTGACAACAACAGAAACAACGACTGCGACTGCTGATCGATCAAATTTCGTCTGCGGGGCAATCAATGGGAGATCATACGGAACGAAAAGTCCAAGTTAATGGGTTAAGAGATATTTTGGTCAAATTTGTGACACACATTCTGTTGACACGGATTTCACTGGCTTTTATCGCTTGTGTCTTCTGTCACACTCACATTTTTTGTCGATGAGTGATTTTGGCAAACAAAAAAAGGTTTGCTGCGGTAGCCCAATGTATTTAATATAAATGGACGATAATACCTTCTTTGACCAGTCAATATTAACCTAATAGCAGGAGTTTAGGTCTATAAATAAGCTTGTTTTGAGCGGTTCCAACGACCTGGCTAATTTCAGGTGTCTCTTTCACAACCGCCTAATCGGATGATATGTGCATATCGTTTACCAATTACATTCATCGATAACTTTCTCGATTGCAAGGCAGCAGACAAAACAATTGCAGCCAATTAATTTGTCATAACCGAAAAATCGCCCCAAATCGTTTCTCTCCTCACAATTATGTTGTTAGACCTGGTCCGAACAAAAAGCCAAACAGATATCGGGCAAGTGATAACTATGCAAACCAGCACTGTCAGTGCCCACCCTCCCCTCAAAACAAAACAAAACAAAGCCAAGCCAGAAACAGGCACCCACAATGTTCAGATGTCCGACAATTATAAATAACAACAGAAATTATAATGCACAGCGTCTTAAATCGAATCGAAATGGAAAACAACCGGCAAAGAAATGCAACAATTGCAGGGGCCACGGCTCCAGCTCAGGCCCGACTCTGGATTTGGACTTGGATTTGAGTCGGGCTCCGAAGAGCAAATTGCATAATTATTGCCACAAATGAAGCTGAGAAAGTGGTACCGTTTGAATCGTGATAAAGCGATAATTTTCCCCCTTGCCGCCAAACAAAAAAAAGCAGAAAACCGAAAAGCCGAAAAAAGGCCAAAACAAAAAAGACCAATGAAAATGCATTTCACTTTCGGGTTGGCAAACAAAACAAAACCGACCGTATTATTATGAAATCTCGAGAAAAAGGAAAACAACCAGAGTCGCCCACGCGAAAATAGCAATAAATTCAAAGATGCAAAAAAGATGCAATTGCAAAGGCGAACGTCAGGCTTCGTTTCTGACTTTGATTTTGGCCTTTTTCGTTTGTTTGGCTGCAGTCCGAGTTCAAAGTTGGCGATTCATTTTAAATCATTTTATTTCCCCCGCGGTAATGTCTTCTTCGCCGAGGCATCTTCGGCCTTTATTGCACTTTCATGCAGCGGCCAGAAAAGTAGGAAACAGACGGGGAAAGTGATACAAACACGGGTTTTGTGGCCACTCATCCTCACAAATGGCCTTTTCATTCTCATTTTCATCGCCAATGTGGCCAATCATTGTGGGAGTTGCTGGGGCGGAAAGGAGGAGGGCCCCGAGTCTTGTGCGGCTGTCGGAAGCTTGTTGGCCGATTTGACAAGCTTTGGGGCAACGAAAGGTAACAAACATGCTCAGCCCGCAGGGTTAATTAAAACATGTGCTCCGCCCCTCGCAATCGGGGTGCCGCATGCAACGTAACAGCTTACTCAAAGTGATGCAATTTCTGGACAGATGGATGTCCACCTTCTGCGACTGTAAACATTTGGTGAATAATTTATGAAGCGGTCAAGACATTATTATCTCTGGCTCTTCAAATTTTCCGCCAAAGTAAAACAGTCACATGCCAACCAATTTGGCCAAACTTCTGCCAAAGAAAAACAGTTAGCGGTGGGCACAGATTTTCAACTTGGGAGCCGGCCCTCGTCCGAGGGTCGGAGTTCCTTTTTCACCGTCAAATTCCGAACACTTGCGCATGTTGATTCTCTTTTGATTCTCTTTTGAGACATTCACAGCTTTTTGTTTTTGGGAATACTGCGAGCCAAATGAGCTATGAAGTGCCCACCGATGCCTTAAATAATTCCGCATTAACTTCTCTTGCTGTGCAGAGGGCAATTATTTCTGGTTCGTACTGCAAGCACCTTACAGTAGCCGCGTACTTTTGAAGGGGAGTTTGCCATGGCAATTGTACGCTTTTACGCCGTGCTTACCTTTTTTCGGCTACTGTTGAAAATGCCGCGGGACATGGCGCAAAAAGTGTGTTAATCCCGCCCAGCGGTTATTGGGGCAACCCAGTTAAAGCCTTCCCACTCCCATATTGTTTTCGCTTCTTTGCATTTCATTGCCCGTAGCCGGGATTAAGTTTCATTATTTCCAGCTTAATTATTTTACAAGCGGGCATTAAAAAGCAGTGGAAAAATGTATAAACTTGCTGTTTTTGCCGCTTTGGCTGTCGACAGCTGCGCTTTTATCTGGAAATTGCCCACGGGCATCGATGCTAGGAAAATTTGCACAGAAATTAATAGCAAATATTTTGCCTTAAGCCAAGGGCTTAGCTGCCTTAGAGCAGCACACGGCCGAAAAAAACGCAGCTAAAAATATTCCTCAAATTTAAATGAATCCGAATCTTTTAGGCCCCTGAATCTATCCTTTTCCGGTTCTTTTCAGTGTAAGGCTGACTGGCAAGCGGGCGAGTGGGTGCAAGGATCGCTGGATCTATAAATAGACAGCGATTGCTATTTACGTGCATGTGTCCATGCAGGTTCCTTGGAAAAATGCTGTCTAGGACAAGTTGCCCGGGCCGTGTGGGTGGGGGAGGGGTCCGGGGGGACACCGAGGAGCAGCTGAAGAGTCTGGAGAGGATTGGCGAGGAGCGGAAAGAATTCGATCCCATGCATCATAGACAGATGCTGTTAAATTGATAGCGTGCACTCGTCGTTTCTGTTGTCTTTGTTGCGTGTCTTGGGTTTTGTGTTAAATTTGCAGCGAAGGCAGCTCAAAGCCTCAGCCATTTTGAGGTGTGGTTGGGCACCCTACGAACCTCACAAACCTTACTTGGTTAAAGTTCTAACTCACCCCTGTATCGGTTAATACGCAGCATGTTGCAAAGGGTATTTTATTTACCTGCAAAGATACAAAGGGTTGAAGACAAATTAGTATTTAGGCTAAGAAAAAGTATACTTATAATAGATGTGTGATATTTAGTGAAAATGGTCACATATTGAGGTATTATCCGTACAATTCCCACTCGTACTCTCTTGAAGAAATACGAAGGGTTGGATATATTTTATCATTTTAGGTCTAAGAAAAAGTATACCTATAGTAGATATATTATTTGCTACAAATGGTCACATGTTTAGGTATTATCGGAGCAATTCCCACTCGTACTCCCTTGAAAACGTCACTCGGATTTTCTCTGGGATAAGGTCTAGGTCGCGCAGTCTAAGGACGCCCACTTGGACCCTGAATATACAGAAAACCCTCTGCAGATGGGGCATTGAGCTCCTTGGCGATAAGAGGAAATTCCTTTTATTGAGTGGCCTGTTGCTCCGCTCGCTCCTTGGCCTTTGTTTGCTGATTAGCCAGGAGATTGTACTCCAGCACAGGGCCAAGTCGATGTTCGATGGGTGCGGCAGGGAGTGCAATTGCAAAAATTCCAATAAACTTATTTTTAATTTCTCCCAGCTTATTGGGTATTTCTCGACCCACACATTGCATAACCCGGGCCATGAAACCCATCGAAATCAATCAAACTGAAGAGCCGAAACCTCAAATGGCCCGAGCCGAGACTCATCTCCGGATCAGCTCATCAATTCGGTTGCCGCTGCTTTAATTATTGACAATTTATCAATCTAACGGCGAGTGTTATACAATTGAAAACCCTTCAGCCACTTTCTTTTTCCCCATTCGTTTCCATTGCCAAAATTTTTGTCTGCTCTTTGTTTCCCTGAATCGAGTGCAATTTGTTTTAATATTTTTCAAATAAATAAATAATGCGGGCCGCGGCGAAAATGGATTCGAAATTTCTTTGAGCATTGGTTTATAATTAATTACTTGACATTAGCAACGGCGCTGGACGCGATTGGTGGCAATTTTATTCGGCTTTTTATTCGTGAGCTCTTCAATTTTTCTTTTCGAGTTTTTCATTATTTTTATTGCGGACCCTCTGGGCGCTGTGGTGTTGTCTCTATTTGATTTGTATTTTTTTGGGGTTGCATGTGCGAAATTGATTAGGATTTCAAGTGCGAACACTTATTTCCTATGTTTTTTTGGAAAAATATTCAATAAAAGTAAAGTCATGCAACTTAGACAGAGAAAGAGAAAAAATGTAAAATTACAGAATTAATCGTCAAAGCTGCGCTCTATGAATTTTAAATTGATTCTTATAGGCCATCGAAAAGTAATTACTAATTCTCCGTAGATCGGGACCAATAAGATCCCTCGATTATGCCGAGATGAAGTCTTAATTTTCCATAATAATCACCATGGATTTCCTCTTGCTGCGTGCCACTAAAGCTGGATATTATCGCTATTTATAAGATCCGCGCCACGATCCCCCGGTTTCCCGCATTTCCCGCATTTTCATGGCTGCGCTGATCTGCTATCGCGGCTAATTCAGCTCAAAACGCCGCTCGGCAATATTTGATCATAATATTTAATGATATTGAATCCCCTGCCGGGTTACGAGGCTTTCTGGATGCGCCTCCTCCTCCTTCTCCTCCCGATTCGCTGTGCATGTGAAAATTATATGCATTATTAGATATTATTTCAGGCGATCGGCAATGCTCGGCCGCCGATGCCGAGGCAAAACTTGCTGCATGCAACCAGCGCTCGCTGGGAGCCTCTTGTTGCACACATCACTGGCTAACGGTACGTTGCAACAAAAGACAGAGGAAGACAAAACAAACATGTGTAAGCCGCTGCTAAGCAGCCTGCCGATCGGGCAAGCCGTCTATATGTTTGCCATGCCATATGCGCAGTGCGCACAGTGTATGTACATCTTTTCCTATCGCCGCACCGGGCGAACTCCTTTAAAGTTGCCCAGCAAGATTTTGAACCTGTCGTCGTCATGACTTGGCCAAAGTCAAGTTAGAAGAACCAGCAACGGCAACCAACACGTGATTTAGTTCCTGTCGCTGCTGCGGGAAACTTGTTGTCCCCACAAAAACACACTCAGCGGGAGCGCCTCCCCCCCAGAGATACCCCCTTTTCCCGATCCACCCATGGCTATACTAGTTTCAGCCTTATGTGCTCGGTTTCCATAGCCGGGGCACTGGGAGAAATACTCGCACATCGGGACATCGGGTGAACTCAGATTTAAACTGGGCTTATAATTATTTATGCATTCATAAAACTCCCATCGAGCAACCTCGCTTGTCTCTCCCACTTTATTGGCTATATAGCGAACACATTTTGGTTATCGGTTCGGCAGCGTTCCCCCAGTGCACTTGGATTTGCCTCCAGTGGTGCACTTCTGCTGGCCATGGCTTAGCGTGCCTTATCTTTGGCTTAAATAAATTTAACGCTCGTGTATTTCTTTTCAACGCTTCGGCCAGGCCACACTCCCCACTCCCCACATGCACCACCCCCTCCGCCCACTGCACACCGCCCAGTAAATCAGCATTTGGCTGCAAATCGGCGACGACACACTGCCCAAATGTCCTCGCTGCCACACATTGCGGCCACACTGGTGCCTGCGAATCTGCATGCGAATCTGGATGCAGCTCTGGGGCTGCTTGGGATTTGTTGGCATCTTGTTTCGAGTTTGCTTTTCTCGATTTATGGCCACATTAATAAAATTTACAGCTAATAAAATATGCAACGAGCTCCGCTCACCCACAACTCAAGTAAATAAAAAAAAAGTCAACAAGAAACACAAAAAAAGCGACTGGGAAAGTTTGTTAAACTTTTTCCAGCGCTGCCTCACTTTTACCTATTCAAATGTATTGCTTTATTGGCTTTTATTTGACTTCCGTTTTAGTTATTTTTATTGCTTTGCCTGCTTTTCATCCGGCTCAATATTTTCATTATTCGTCGAGTATTTGGCTTGGCACTTGAGAAATTTTGGAGGCTTTGTTGTAGATCTAGTTTTGTTTTTTGGCAATTGAAAATTGTTCGGGTGAAATGGAGCAGCAAATGAGGCAGGTAAATGCAATTGAAATGTTAAGGATTTAAGCGCAACTTTTAAGGAAAGCACTACAAAGCCTCCCATAATTGCTTTATATTCAAAGCCCTTGAACTTCCCGTGACAATCGTGTGGCAAAGCGTGCAGCATTGCAACTATTTCTTACAACAAATTGGAGGTTGAAGCAGCAGACAAACAGAAAGAAAACGTACATCGTTGAATGATCTTCGCCCCACAGCCCCCACTCTGCGGTAACTTTCTATGAACCTTTTTTCCGCGGCATTGCTACAGCTACAGCTCCCCTCCGGCTGTTTGAATAAAAATTGCGCAATATTATTTAACAACGGCAACCGGCGCATCACCGCAGATGCTGCAACAATGCAATTGATTTTCTCTTTAAAAAGAGAAGCTTTGCCAAACAATTACAACGGTACTTGAAGAATCGAAAAGACTCGGCTGCGGGGGGAGGACCCAAAGATTCCTCCTCGAGCGAGGCAAACAAAACGCTTAGCAAAGGTCACAACATTGACATTGAACGAGCCACAAAGGGGCAAGTGGGAATGCGCGGAGAATTGGTGGAGGAAGGGGCCCGAATGCGGGAGAAGATTGTGAGCAGACTGTGTGTGCCTTTTACCAGTTAACTTTTGGTTAAATGTTGTTTAATATGCAATTACAGGAAAAGATCTTTTCATGTTTGACAATCGTTGTCGTCCCAGCCCCTCATCCTTTTGGATTCGGGTACCGTTGTCCAAAGAAAAGTAGATGCTTCACTTGATGGAGGCTGTGCCGCGTTTAAAACTAAATTATACGATGACAAACGAAAAGAATTTTCCCCCATGTGTGAAAAGTTCACCAGAACTGCACGCGGAGAAGCTTTTCAGTTCTGTTCCGTTCCGTTTCGTTTCGTTTCGTTTTGTTTGCCTCACCTCACGAATCAATCATTTTCTGTCAGAATTTTCCCTTTTGCGTCACACATAATTATGCTGTAATTGATATTTTCTTGGCTCAGCACCTTCCTCCCATCTCTCGCCGGCTTTCTTCCATTCGCTGCCTTTCAAAGGAAATCAAAATTTGTAACGCCTTTTGATGGGTGCGTTTTTACTCTTTACTTTTTTCTTCTTTTGGGGTTGCCGCCTTTTTGTGAGGTTTAGGAGGGAGTTTGGGGTTTTCGGGTTTGGGGCACTTAGTTTGCATAGAGCGGAGAATTCCTCGCTTCTTCGGGCTACGAGTACCGTTAGGCGATTGTTGGAGTCAATCTTGGAAACGCTTTTCGTCAGTTCATGTCAAATATTTGATGGAAGAATCGATTCTCGGAGGGGGAGTGACTTTTGGGGAAACGGATAACCCGTTATGACATTTGGGTCGGGAAAAGGGGAGAATTCAGGGGAGGCTATAGTCAAAATGGTGGAGTTTTCCAGAGACAAATGTTCTGCCTCTGCAGAATAGGTTGACTTTTAAATAATTTCCAGCCCAGTTGTTTCCCAACTCTGCTCCAATCTTGGGATTTTGCTGGATCACTTCCATCCGGCTCAGCTCGCCAGAAAACATTCTAAACGCTGTTACCCAATCAACTTTGTCGCATCGTCAAAAGGCATAAATCATTTCCTGCTCACAAATAGGTTGCCATTGCAATGAACATTTTTGGGAACCCTAAACGAAGCTCGATGCAGTTAATTTTCCCTTTTATTTCTTGGGCTTGGCCAAACACTTTTCCCGTCATTCACACGACCTTTCAACTTATGACTTTCCCAGTCGGCTGCCGGGGCGACCGGTCCACAAAAAATGAACCGAAGGTCGTGACTGACTCCCACAAAATAGGCAGCGACCGGGGGAAAACGAGGAAAAGCTCATTTTAATGATCTATCATTCCCAAATGATGTCCATTCCGGAGGTGTTAAAGATGCCCCAAAGACAGCCAGCCAGCTCATCGGGAGATTCTTGGGGGGAACTTTCACTTTCGGTAAACGGCGATTCGTGGCAGGGTGTTGTACTTTTGATTAAACGGCAATTACGACTCGGAAATGCCTACAAGTATCCAAGACTCAATAACATTAGGTACTCGTAAGTAGTATAAATTGTAGTTTGGCAAAACAGCAACAGTTGAGTGAACCCTCCGCCGGTGACCGACTTTTAAGGAAACAATACGCTTGTCAGAAATGTCTGCGCATTCAGTTTTTATTTACTTTTCAAGTAGCACAATCCGATTCAATATCAAAGCTCTCCAAACGCATTCCTCAACTATAAATAGTTTTGACATTTTGCCACCAGAAATATGATACAACAAATGGCAATCGCAAAAGTACTCGCACTCGTACAAGCACTCCAGTAATAACATTTTCGAACTTCAAGGCTGATATCCAACTCGAGACAAGATATGGCGGGGACGGCAAAAAGGCAGCCAAGTAAATTTATAAAAATATTTATCAATAAGAAAAATTAACTTAAACTTTGGGGCTGTCATGTGTGGCGGGGTGTCGTTAACCCTCGGCTGCCGAACAACGACTGCTGGCTGCCCAAATGTCACCCTGACAGTTGCAAATTGTCAACTGTTCCTATCGAGCTAATTACAAAGCTAACATTTTGACATTTCGCTCTGACAGTTGGCTGGGAGCCGGGGACTTGGCTTCGAAGTTTGCCGGGCTTGGGTCGGGGGGTTTCTGAGTGCCCTTTTATGGGCCAAAGCTGCGGGGAGAAAGATCTGCTCGTTACTGGTCGTTTCCTGCAGTGTGTTTATTTTCGTGGCTACTGGTTCCCGGTTTCTGTTTCTGGCGATTTTCCACCCCCACCCCGGCCCTCAAGTGTTGACAGTTTTCCTTGTTTTGTAATTTCCCATAATGAATGCATTATTCTTTCTCGAACAGTTTTCCCTGCTGCTTTTGTTTGTCATGCTGTTAGAACCGAACCGAGCCGGGCCGGGCCGGGCCCGAATTATTGAATTATTTGCTGGTCATGTTTAAGGCGTAGCCTGGCCAACAAATTGAGTCTAATGATGGATAACCCACCGAAACTGGCCACCGACATGGGCAGGGGCGAATTTTCATAAAGAGTTACTCTCGGGTCGTTCGGGACTCGATGCACTTGAACAATTGGAAACAATTTTGAAGATATTTTCGTTTCTCCATTGTGGTCAATGACTCCACGAGGGCCGCATGAAGTGAAAATGTCAACAAATTGATTGGAAACGTTGGGATATTCGAGATGGCAGGTTCTCAAAGAGAACCAGGCTTGTAGTTATTATACAATACGAGTATATTTTCCTTTTCCGCAAGTGCCGGGAACGGCACTCCAATCCTATTAATTTATCCCACAACGTTGCTCCCCCTGTGCAGATTAAATCCCGGACTTCCACTGGCGACTCCTGCTCCAATCAGCGACAATTAAAATCAATTAAAACGAATGCAAACAAACAAACAAGCCGTCGGCCTCCGCCGGTATAGTATGTATCTCGTGCCTTGTATCTCCGTGTCCCTGGGCGGCTGTCAAATCAGCGGCGCGCCTCGTTTGACATTTCTATTCAGTCAGTCAGTGAGTCAATTGTGCAAAGTGCAACTGCTGGAGCGGAGTTGGCGCAATTAAAAATTCTAAACAGGCGGCCGGAGCTTACGGCCCCGCCATCCGCACGCCACACTCTCCATCTTTACCCCGGTGCCCGGTTCCACCGAAAAAGAGTGAATGACCAGCGCGAAGAAGCGCCAGACCAAAAAGGGAATCGAGGCGTCACCGCAGCGAATTCAGGCGTAGTTTAATCCGTCAGATACAGTAGCTGGGGAGGCAGTAGAGCAGAGGAGGAGCCCTCCCCGCCCAGCCTCCATCCGCCGTCGTCTTCTTATTTAGCCACACACTTGGGCTTTAATGTGCGGTAATTACGAAAAGTAAACTTACAAACTGAGGAGGCCGCAGCCAGAAAGGCATGAAATAATCGCTGGCCTTCGCATTAGTCGCGGTTCGCGACTTGGCTGTCGGGTGGTCGCCCATCAGCCAGGACGCCAACCCACAGGTGGCCAAGAAGAACAATCTTTATACCTTGTACATTAAGGTTCACGTCGTTCTCCGAGATGGTAAGAGCTAGAGATGAAATTCCTTTGGCTTTAGGTCCATTATATGTGTACGCAGATCGAGTTTATTAAAAACACGCCGCCTACCGCCTTCGTAATGTGCATAAAACTTTATTTTCGTCCAGGATGGTAGTAGCTAGACATAATTATTTTACCACTTTTCAAAAATTTCTAGAGAAACATGTACCAAGTTGTATAAAAATCGGACAATAAACAGTGAAGATGCTTACCGTCCCTGCTCAGTATCGATGCCGCAGGACGACATTTACTTCAATCATTTTACTTCAATCATTGTTATTTGGAGTTAAAATAATTAAACGGAAAAGCTGATAATGATAATCGGTGCATGGTATCTCTTTGTCGAGAAATCTCGACTACAACGTTTCTACTTGTTTTCTCCTACGATTTACCTACACCATATGCGACATATACGAGTCTGTACAACTTTCTGTCGGGCTTGATTCTCTTGCAACTTATTCGCGTATATTTTGTGTGTGCTTTTTTAAATATTTCGCCTTCTCCTGGCGTACATAAATAATTCCGTACGTCACTTCTTTGACAGCGGGAAGGTGGTGGCCGAGGGGGACAGAGAACTCTGGCGTGACTTTTCTGACAGCTGCCCCAGAAGTGGGTGAGCGGGTTAGGGCGGTGCGGTGTTTGCTTTTGCATAAATGCATAAAAATTGTTTGCCATTGTTTGGCATGCAGTTTTCTTTGCAACTACTTTTTTGGGTTCCGCCGGAGCTGTCAAAATATTGAGCTGTCTCGCTTTTTTCGGCGGATATTTCTATAGAATTGCAGCGGGCAGTGTGTTTTATGCGGCTGATTTCTGGTTTTGAAGTGTTTTATAGTACAGACAGGATATATCTTTGAAATTGAAAAATGGACTCCGGTCGGGGGCAGGAAATCGGAATTTCATTCAACACTCAATGGGAACAAATTGGGTTTTTGGTTTTAATGGAAAATTGAAGGCGGACCTTAATCGAATCGGAGCCATTTCGGTTGCAAACAATGGATAAATTCAAATTCGCTGGAGCAAATAACCCTCGAACTCGCATCCCAAGCGGCATTCAATCCAATCATCCTTTGACACTATCTCTATCTGCACAATCTCGAGCCGAACAGGAACCCAATTGTGCACACATTCCGACAATCCATCCATCCGTCCGTACAGCTGTTTGTCCATCCACCGCTGTTTGTACTTCTCACAACATTTGAGAAATCACAGCAAACACTTCCCGGGGAAGGGAAGAGTGGTGCACGTTGCAAGTGCCTGGTGGAGGGGATGGAAAACTGATTCAATCATCGGCAAATGCAATCTCGGGCGAGAGGGCAAAGGTCGACACGTTAACGGACGGACAACGGACAAAGTGAAGAGTGAGCCAGCGCGCAAACAACTCAACTTTATGCAAATATTTACTCCAAACGTTCGACCAAAGTCAAACCAGACACGGAAAAACTGTCAGTGGAAAATTTGATCAACTCGCGCTATTTTACGCGTACTTTTCTCCCATTTTTTGAGTTTACTCAGTCCCTTTGACCGCTCAAACGATGCCGCCGACTTTGTGTTTCTTTTTTATTTCAGTTTTTTGTCCCCCACTTTTCCGAGCTGCCGTCATGAGCTCTAATTTCCCGACAATTGCAGCGCCCACCCACTCCCAAAAAACCAAAAGTTTTATGATTTAAAGGCTTTCGTTCCGTACCTCTATGCCGTATCCGAATCCGAATCCGTATCTGTATCTGTATCTGTATCTGCAGACGTATCTATGCCTTCATATCCGTTTTTATAACCCATTTCCCTCTCGGCCACTTCAATGACATTTTAATTGCTTTATTGCCGCGTCTTTCTCTTTACCCTCTATTCCCCACCCCTCTTTCTTTCTTTCTCTGCGGTGTGTCGTGTGCCATTGCCTTACACTCATTGCCTGTCCGTCGTCCGTCCGGGTTACGTCACTTGCGTAATTGCAGTTATTTCTTGCGGTGTCTTTCCTTTTAAAACGGGGTCAACATTGTTTGGGACCTTATTTTCTGTGGGGAACTTTTCCATAGCCGCCCGCCGTTGTTAACTTCAAATTATCGGTCACCTTTTGTCGGCCTGCTGTCGCACATAAATCAGATAAAGCAAAAACACCAACGCCCCCGCCCCCGACCACGCGCAAGCGCACGCAATGTTTTAATCGAAATAAATGGACCAACATTTAATGAGCCTCTTCAAGGCGCTGGAAAATTGAATGTAAATGGTGCTAAGCTGTTGGCCCAGGCGGTTTCGCAATTCTTAGATTCTCAAAAGCTAATGAATCTCTCTGATTGTAAACTTACGCCAATAGTTCTGTTCGGTTTAACACTCAAATTTCCATTTCTCGGTGGCTGGCCGTTTATCTCGAATTTCCTCCGCGTGTTCGCGAATTCCTCGCGCCGAGATGCGATCTCCTCCTATTGTGCTCGTTCGCTGGCGAATTCCTTGAATTCCCGCCGCTAAAGTGAAAATTCTCACAGCGCCCGAAAGGAAAACACTCGCGCACCGGCGACGGCGATCACTGTGGCAGGGGCACGAACGAGAAGCCAGAAGCCGAAGCGGAAACGGGGGCAGCGCAGACCAGGTGTGTGTGTGCCGGCGCGGAGCTGCAGCAACGGAATGAAATGGCAACACGCGCTGCGGAGCCACGAAGCCGCGCAGATCGCAGAGATCGCAGCGATCTGCAGGTAAGTGCAGGTAAGCGCCTCGTTGCCGGAGAGCGGGAAAGCCGGTTGGCCGGCTCGAAGCCGGGAAACGAGAGCAGCCACGATCGAGATGTTGCGAGCAGGTGAGGCAACATGTTGCCAGGCCGGCAGCAACATGTGGCTTGCATTCAACTTGGGAAGCAAATTCAATTTTCAAATTAAATATAAATTTTTATCTTAAAATAAATTCAAAGAGGTGCTACGAGTTCTCCTACAAATTAGATTCGTGGGAAGGGTGTAAAATGAAACATTGGATTATCCGAATATGGATATTTAAACAGTTTAAAGCCTATTTATGTTTAATTTTTGGATATTCCTACAAATCAGATTCATCCTACAGACTCTTTGCAATTAATGTTACCCTATGATGCCCCATGGAGCTTACGTAGCCCCAAAAATGTGCTCTGAAAACCTAAATCATGATTTCTTTCGTTGTATGTGGATTTTAAAATTAAACATAGATATAACAAACATTTCAACAAAATAAAATTTTTGGTATTCCCACAAAGCAGATACTTCCAGTGACTGTTATCAATTATTTATTATTGATAGACTTTGTGCTGCCAAGTCGGAAAAAACTGTATTTAGCGAAAACTGTATTCCGATCTAAGACATATTTTATAAGAAAGCTTCTACAAAATGTGTTTTAAAACAAATGTTATCATATAACTAATAATTATAGGATTTGTTTAATTGTGTGCGGGTTGAAAATTATGTTAACAATGGTATTTTAATTTCAGGCCTAAATAGCATAAATTCGAACAAATGGAATCCAGTAAATCCAGTGACTTTAAAGAATTTTTTATGCCTAATGGGGGTTATGTTGCAAAGATAGTAACCACATGTAAACTTCAAAATATAAATCTAAGAAAATCGTTGTCCACACAAATCATATAATTACATTCTTATGTAATAGAATGTCTCTTGGCAGGCGGAGAGCTTATCTAAAGAAAACATTAAATAGTTTTCTTGATGCAACGTTTTCTTCTCAGTTATCTATCTTTAAGCTGGCATTAGGGCAATCTCAAAATCTGAAGCACTCCCCCTTGAGGAACTCCCAGGAAAATTGCACCCATTCGCCACTCAAAATACCCAACTACTCGTAATTGCAATGCGAGGCAAAGACATTACTCATATTTCGAGACTCGCGTCCTCCGCCGGCATCGCAACCGCTAATTACGGTCAGAAAACTGTGATAATTAAATGCAAGAACCGTTGCGCGGGTAATGACTGCTAATCATAAATTAGAAGGGTTGAGATTTCCCTATTTCTGACAAAACTTCCGGGTGCCGATGCAGATACAGAGACCCGAAAGTGCGGTGCGAAAATGCAAACACTTTCCGTTTGCACTGCATCCGCCATTCCCACACTCAGAATCCGCAGACTAATAATCGCGAAAATATGAACCATCTTGCGACTGCCAGTCGGCTAATGAGAGCACACCAAACACACTATGTTACGGCTGGTGTCTGCTGTGTGTGTGTGCTGTGCCTCGGAAGCCTGAGAAGATTTTGAATTGTTTCATAAAACGCAGAAGCTGCGGTAATTGTGTCAGGCAAAAATGACACTGCCACAGCGGGCAGATCGAGGCGGCGGCCAGATCGAGATGAAGACATTTGCCGGAGGAGGACCTGGCGGATCCGAATCCGAATCGGAATCGCAGTCCCCGCGCCGCCGGCCGTTCAGGTTATATGCTAATACGCGGCCAAAAGGATCTGGGTAATGTAATTTATGCCTGGCTTATTGGCAGCTTCTTCGGCCGGGACGGACCGAGCCGGGCCGGGCCAGGCCGTTGATTTGCATAAATTTCATATGCAACATGTGGCCGGCGAGTGGGCGCAGCTCCTCTCGAAAAGGAAACACTCAGAAATAGACATCACAAACCGAGAAAATTATGGAAGGAGGATGCCTGTTGGGGGCAGCCGGGGAAATACACATCGTGTGTCAGAGAAATTTCGACCCAGTTCAAGGAACAAGCAAATGCCTACACCAAAAGAAATAAATATTGCCACTAAATTCGGGGTACCAAGCATTGCTTGGGAGCAATTAAAGGGGGTGTCCGTCCCATTTCTGGCAGTGCTTTCCCGCTTTATTTTTGGCAACATCATCGATTATGATCAAAAGGCAACAGCATCGATGGCTCGGCCGTTCGATCGCTCGATCGATCAAAGCAGGTCACAACTGAAAGTAAAAAGCCACCGACATGCGATCCACACACAATCCACTGGGCGAAACAAAAAGCGACCCGAACCAGGATGAAAGGAGTGAAGTGCAGACAGTTGGGGCATTCTGACCCAATTTCGCTTTTTAATGGGGTGCCAAAGGCCCCGGCTGCCCCGGCTGCCCCGACTGCCCCAGCTGCCCCGTCCCATTCGCCGGTCTTTCTCCTTTTTGGGGAAGCTGCAGCCAAGAGATCGCATTGCGATTGAAAGCGATCCATCTTTATTATGATTGCTCTCTGGCGATTTTCACGCTCAATTAATGTTTATGACAAGTGATTGTGTCGCGGCGATAACTCACCATAAAGCCCCCAGACCCAGACCGAGGCCGAGACCGAGACGGGGAAACCTTTGGACTCTCGCCAGAACAAGATCGCGATCGGCGGATGGATGGATCGATCAATCGATCGCCGGAATGGGGATCGCTTAAATCACGCGCGGAATCATTTGAATGAGAATGTTGCGGCTAGAAAGTTGGCAACTGTGTTGCTGATTTTTTTGCTCTTTTTCGCTCTTCACGATTTGAATTTATGTTCATCGCCGATATTTGACATGTGAAAATCAAAGCTTGATTGATGCCGCAACCAAGTGCAGGCTCCTCCGATTTTCCCCGGCTCTGGGCTGGGTACTGAAATGGCAATTGGAAATGCACCTATCGCCTTTTTATTTTTTATGTGTTGGTCGTGTTTCGTGTGTGGGACTCGAGGCGGAAATCGGCTTAACGCGTGCGGGAAATTAAACTAGATTCCCATCTGGTGGTTGCAGTGGCAGTAGAAAAAGCGAAAATCGCTGCCACCAATGTTGGCTGCAATGGTTAGAGTGATACTGCAACTGAAGAGGCTTTGGCGGTGTATGATTGCTGTTTAAACTGGGAGGTTCTCTGCACACACCATCTATTAAGCCAATTTCCCTTTTCAGCTGGTGGCCCTTTAAGCCATTCCATGGGTAATTCATAAAAGCGGCAACGAGCGTTGGCCAGAACGCGGTTTTCCCGCTTTTCTATTTTCCCACCGTCTTTTGCCGCTGGCCGAAAACCGCAGAAGCGACGAAAGCAGTTGGAATCCGAATTGGGCGATTAAAACTCAGTTTAAGTTGGCACTGGGATAAATGTATTGAATGAAGCTAAAAGGAATTCATTTAAAACTACCTCAATTGTGGGTTTTAATTGTATGATAAAGCTGAAAGGTTTTCCATCTCCTACTTTATTTTAAATTAAAATCAAACAATTTTTTTTGGTGCACCCTCGACGGGTGCATATAGATTCGCGCTCTTCAGTGCGCCCACCCACACGGAATCTAAAACCGCAGTGGAAGCAGCCAAAGTGTTTTCCCCCGCCAGTGTCCGGCTTGTCCGTCCCGTGTCCGTTGTCGCTGTCCGTTGGCCCGGCTGGCGGAATGTGCAACAGTTGGCAGCAGTTTGCCGGTTGGTCATGACACGGCAATGGCCAAGTGAAAGCAGGTTAAATGCAAATAAATTGTATGGGTTGCCTGGCGCGCAAAGGAGGCGAACCGGCGAATCGGCGAGCGGGCAACTGGGCTATACTTGAAAACGTACTTTACCAAAAAATTTCCGACTATCTGGGCTCCCCCTCCTATCTGTTGCCAAAAAATTCCTTGCTCTTTAATTTGATTACACTTGATTACAATAATTATTTTGCAAGGGTAAATGATGCGGTCAAGTATCCCTAATGGGTTTAAAATAATGTACTTTGGGTAAACAACCAAAAAACGGGGTTTCATGGCACTTTGATTGCTTGCAGATGCAAAAGATGCCCAGATTCGCAGGTTTATTGTCTTAAATTTATTTCAAATCTATTTCACACAAATGTTGCGAAGTGAAAACGGCTTTACGGGGTATTTATGGCCGGGCCGTAGCACCCAGTGCTCGAGTGTGACAAATTGCTAGTGATCGCGGCATGAATGAACAGCAGGATAGCAGGACAGTTCCCTGACCTTCCCACATCCTCCGGCACTCAACGTCCACCGCTGGCTCCTACCTGTTCTTGTTCCTGTTTCACTTTTTTACCCATTTTCCCCGCAACCGAGGAAAACACTTAAACTGCGTCGCGACTTGCTAATGAGTTTGTCGCAGGACGAGGACGGGCCCAGGGTGCGTAAGTGGAGGGACAGGGCTCTGAATGGATGTGAAAGTGTTTGAAGATTTATGATATGAGGCAACCGGCCAGCGGCAATGGCAACAGCAACCTGCCACCCAGCAACCTGCAACCTGCAACCTGCAACAGTTGCAATTAGCTCTCTTCGTAAAAAGTGAAATGTTCTCAACGAAGTGCGGACAAGTAGGTAACGAAACTGCGTAAAGCAGGCCACTTGATAAGGGCCAGGCCGGGTCCGATGAAAATAAAACACTTTAACGCTTTGGCTCCATAAATCACACAAGACGAGGACTCCACCGACGACGACTTGGACATGGGGCCACGGTGTTCAGTCATCTGGAGAACGGAGCGAGGAAAGGGCAGACACTTGACTGTCACAACAGCAGCGGCCGAATATGAGTAACTGCCATATAATAATGTTTGCCGAAAAAACGCAACGCAACCCGGCCTCTTCATTTATCAAAAGTGAAATGCCAGGGGGTCTCAGAAGAGGCAACCAGGAAGCACACAGAGAAAAAGTACGAATGAAGTATTAATTTATTAAAACAGGATGCGTTCCAACTCCCAAGTTGGGCAACTAATTAGGTAAAGTATAGTTGACACCCCCACTGCCTGGTGAAAGTGAAGGAGACCCACAGTTTTGTTTTCTCTGCACCTTGACGGGGAAAGGAGGGTTCGTTCTTCTCCTCCTTGCAGCTGCAGGAAATGGGGTCAGGAAGTCCGTCAAGTGTCGAAGGAGATCCTCCCGGCCCCTGCTCTTGTTTGGGCTACCCAAATGGCTCAATGGACTGTAATTTGAGTCCCGTGTCTGGAAATTGGCAAGGAGTCTCCTCTTCCCGTCTCCCTCCGGTTGCTCACTCTTAACTGGCCCGAAGGTGTTCGAACGATCGCATGCAAAAACAAAATAAAAACGCAACAACGCGCACGACACCATGGACCTCATCTGGAAAATATGCAAACAACAAACGCCCTTTCCTCCGATTGATGCTGGACTTTGGTACCCAAGTACGAGGAAGTACGAGGAATTCTCCTTAAGAAAAGAGATTTAAACTCGAATTGGCTGGCAAGTCGAAAGAGCCTCGTCGCAGGGTATAAACACACACAACATGCATTTAATTCATTGAGGAAGATCCTAACCAGGCAGCAGGCACAGAAAGTTCTGTGGGTGCGTGTGTAATTTAAGACTTTCTCGCTTGGGTAGGTGTGTGCCTCACATGTCGTGTTATTTGTTGGGTCGGAAAAGTCGTCGGGGGAGGCGAGGGTGGGGGCGTGGCATCTGCCACCAGATGGCCTGACATGGGTTCTCGGCGGAGAGATGGCCGGCAAGCTCTCGCAGCTGGGACCGCTCGTCTTACCAAACTTTTAATAGGTGGTCGCACCTCCAGCAACAAATTGGGGTTTCAGTAAGGTCAAGAATGGGCAGCAGGTTGTCTGAACATGGAAAGCAGGAGGAATTTTCCAACAAATGCATTGGCAATGGATACTCCTTTGATTGCAAGCTAAATTTTAGACAATAAACAATTGATCTAACCCATTAGCACCTCCACAAAGTCTGCAACACAATAGTAGTTTGCCCCATCGATGCACCAGTTTCAATTAAGCCCATCAAGTAGAGGTAACGAAGTAAACGACCATGGCGCTGCAATTTCACATTTTTTCAGGACCCCGAAATGGCCAAAAATAGACGGAAAAATGCACAACGTGTTTGTGGGAAAACCGTTGGGAAATTCGCATTCGCAGCATGCCCCCGGGGTTGGGAACTGTGGAAATGGAAAACACAATTAGATGACCTAATAAATATGCGCACACGTGACGCGAACCACTGACAGAGAAAAGAGGTAAAACACTATTTTGGGATAATACAAAAATTTGGCTGGGAATTACCTTGACTCCGGTGTCGTGACTCGGACATGAAATGGTTTACTCGAGGTTGGAAATGTGTGCAGACTGCCTAGGGCCTAGGGATTTGCCAATAGCCCTGACACCCTCGCCCAGGGACCAGGGACGAGGGACCTGGCCTTTGTTTCCCGGTGTCGGTCCCACCACCCATGGAGTGGGTCGCCTTTATTGGTTCACTTCCGAGCGAGCGAGCGTGACTGCAACCGAGTCGCTGGTCATGGGAAAGTGTCCCAAGGAGATCGCGGCCGAGAAGGCTGTTGGGGAAAGTGGATCTCCAGTATCGATGAAGGGTTACATTATCCACGATCGGCCGCTGGATCCATTAGCACCCACAGCCGGCTGACCACCACCCAAGGAACCCACGCACTCGCGGCCGCCGTTTGGGCCCGAAACTCCCACCAGCCGTGTGGATTCTCACTCTCTCTAATTGGCCCACTTAGCGGCGACAGCCGGGGAAACACACGCTCTGTGTCTTGTCGAAAGTCAACGGGACATGTAAAGTAAAAGTTCGTTTCAATAATTCTGCTTGTAGAATAATTACGGCCAAGACACCCACATGTGGGCCTAGTGGAGATGGCCGCAATTTAATTAGAAAACAAGACGCAGAACGTCGATTAATGGGCACCGCCGAGTGCAGTTCGAAAGGAAGAGTTGCACACTCTCCATTGAACATAAAAACGGAAAACAGAAAAAAGAAAAACCAAAATGAGCCAGGAGAAATGCCAAAACCACATGCGGTTCGGCAATAACAGTAAAAAAGTGTAACATATATTTATCAACCAAAAAGCGACAGCAGAGCAGCCAAAAGAGCTACGAAAAATGGAAAATAAAATAAAACTCTGAAAGCTCACAAGGAAGTCCAAATTGTTGGGGCCGCTGGGGTGGTGGGGAGGCGACCCGGGGGGAATGTGGGTCAGTCGCAGTCTGGCCTGTTCAAACAAAAAAGAGCATAATAAAAACACCAAACAAAAAGCACAAAAAAGAGCGAGCCCGAAACGAAACCGAACTCAACACGCTTCAACATTTTCGATGATGATAAATGAGGCAGATGAACGCCAACGATAAAAAGACACCGCGGAAAGGAAACAAACCGACGGGAGAACCAGAAAAGAGCAGCAAGCTGCAAAAAGCTGCGGCTATTGCAGCGGCATGAAAAAGGAGCCAACTCCGCTGCCGAGGACCCCGAACTCCGGAGGAGATTGTGCTGTGTACAATGAGTCTAAATGCGAGTTTAAATGGCAGTTGATAAGCACTGAATGGGCAGATCGACCAAGCGGTTTCAACTTTCAATTGCCGAGAGGCGAGCGACCAGACAGGAAGAAAACAGACTGAATAAATATGTATTACAAAAATATGGAAACATCATTACATCCCCATAAGCTTGATCACATCTCTAAAAGCCCAAGACAGCTGGACTCCAAACGGTCCACCAATATATAAATCCATAGCTGTAGTGTTATGCATCTAGTAACAAACAAGGTTTAAGCCATTGTACACTAAGGTTCCCATTTTTCCTTGATACTATTATACAATATTAAACAAACCAACACGAACAGAATATTATGTGCCATATCAAGGTTGAAAAGCAGATACGAATTAGCTCTGAAACTCTGAAAACTATGTACATAATATATGTGTATAGCTTATTATAATTCTAATTACAAAAAATTTTCTTTTAATATCTGACTAATAGGTTTTTTTCGTAACCATCTTTTGCTTAGGCAACCCTCGCTGGGGCAAGCCTAACATCATGAGCTAATGTAAAAAGCCTCGACCATAAATCGCCAAAGCGCTAAACTTCAACAAAAGGAAGCGCCATAAGAAAATAAAACATCCAGAGTGCGCAGGAAAAAAGAATTTGGAGCAGATTGCTTATCAGAGTCGTCGAAAAAATGGCAACAAAAAGTTCGCACAGACAGACGGCGGAGCGGAATAAGCCTAGTTTTAGAAGCATTGGCCCCAAGTTGGCCCCTCTGATTGTGTCAGAGCGATAACGAGCGGAACTCCGGCCCGCTCCGCCACATCCCCGGCCCTCCCGACCCTCCTCCCGACCATCCCGACCCTCCGTCGCTGGTGGCGTGTGAAAGCGCAAATTCTGATTATAAGCCCCCACTGGAGGGGTGGGTGGGGGCACTAGCCTCTGACTAGTTGTAATTTATAGACTAACCCGGCCAGACAAATGTCCCTCGGAATCTCTCGGATTAGAGTTGCCCAAAAAAAGGCAACTTTTCGCCCGAAATTTGGGTTAGATTAGGAGCTGGAGTATACTCTGTTGCCCTGGTTGTTTTTTTCCGACATTGCAGGCTAAAAAGAGATCTTGCCAGACATATTTTCATTTAAATATTCTTTATTGTTGCGGTCGAAATCTTTATTAAAGAGATTTTCATTGTGGGAACAATATGTTGAAGATCCATCTGGAAGTGGGCTTTGCAAGAACAAGAAACACAGCACATGGACGACCGCTTTCCTTTTTGTTTCCAGCATCGCTGGCCCACACCAGCGCGGTTTTCCCCGCAGCACTTTGCGCGCTTTTCATTTTCACTTCTCGGCATTAAATGTGTTGTGCGTTCCTCTTTTTTTGGCCATGATAAATTTGCGTGGTTTGTCCTGCGGCAAGCGGCAAATTATGGTTCTTAAATTCAGTGGGCCAAATGCTGCGGCTCCATCTGCGCCGGCTCTGGGCACTACGATAATGTTTGCAAACACGAAAATGAAAACGGTCATAAAGCCGTAAACGGTTTCGCAGGCATTTTGGGTCGCTTTTTACTTGCAGGACTTAGCGGAAACAAATTGCCCCGGCAATTGCAGCAGCAGCATCGTGGCGAGACTGATTAGAGTGTTAGCGACTGCAAGCTAGCCCTGTTTGTTGACTAAAATTCGCAAAATTGGATGGCAAATCTTCGAGTTTATCTTTGAACATTAATTAACCAACTGGTAGTGCACAAACACTGCCTCCGCTCGAAGCAAATGACAATCTGTGGGCCGACATTCTGCCCTTTCCCAAAATCCTTTCGCCTAATTGTTTTCCCCGTTTTTGATGGGCTCACGGTCTAATCGAAACCCAAATCGGGGCCCCGAAATGATGCTTCACAAATTGAACTGTGAAAAGCGGGCCACGCCCCTTCGTGGCCGCCCACTTGACACAACGCCATTCGAAATGGGCCATTAAAACGGAGCGAGCGGGCAAAACTAAATAAAAACAAAAGCAGCGGCAATAAAAGCAAGAAACACGGCCCAGCCGATGTTGCGCCCACTAGCCGGGCTCAGAGAATATCCAGCATGGGCCAATGTTTATTTATCACACATTTTCCCAACCGTCTTGGCCACGAATCGGGCGGCCCAGCCAGGTCCTTGCTGCAGTGGGAAGACCTTTCACTTCACTTTCCGACTGTCCGACTGTCCGACGACCCAGGCGCACACACGACTCCTCGATATTTATTTCTGTTTGTATTAATATCGGCGTGTTTATAACTTAATAATGGCTCAATAAAATACGAAACTCGAAGCCCGCGAAGAAAGGGGTTTCTTTCCATTTTTCGGCTGCGGGCGGTGGCAGAGCTTTTCTTCTGGCCACGATGCTCCAGCTATTTTCCTTTCTCGAATATTTTTCTCGAATCTTGGCGTATCACGAAAATGGGAGTGCGGAATCTGGAGAAAAATTATATTTAAATGCTTTTAATGCTGCTGAAACATGGGTATTAAGTTGACAAAACGAAATATTTGTTTCATCAGACCCATTAACTGCTATTCGGTTTTCTCTTTTTCCGCTTAATGACAAAGATTTGTTTGAGTTTTCCTTAGGTGGTTAATACTGTCCCCAGTACGGTAGCCAGCAAACAGTGTTTAGTCTGAAGTTGCTCCTTTTCTCTGGCGCAGCCCCCTCGTTTTTTACCACAAACTTCCCAAAAAACGTGAGCGTTTTGGATGTCGGGGAGCCGCGCGGGCTGGGCGGGACGTGGAGTGGCCACGGTTTAGAAAGGCTAATGGGGAGTTTAGACTGTTGTTTTTGGGGCCTCGCAGTGCTTTTTTCATTGCAAGTTAATCAAATGAATTATTATTACAATAAATAAGCATATTTTGACAGTCGGTTGTTAGCTAAATGGCATATCAACTGCTCCCAGCCTGCTGGAGGGGCGGTGAGGGGATTTGGCCAATTGAGATGGCTGTCAGTGTTGCTGGAAATTGAAATGTTGTTTTAAATTAGAGTTAAAGTCCCGCGGCGAATCAATTGTGGTTTTACCAGCAAGTCTTTTGTGTGTTTCTTAGCGGAGGCTCATCGGGAATTGGTGGGAATTTTTACAGTGTGTAAATTTGATTTTATTGCCTCGAATTCGGACTCGGATTTGGATTTTTCTGTATCATTTCTCATACATTTCCCTGGGAGACTCTCCGCCTTGGCAGGCATCAGGCTGGAGCACATGCATTAAGCTTTAATCTGTGACTTTCTAATGCAATTTCGGTCTTGCACATCATTACAGGCCCCAGGACGAGGAGTGGCAGTAGCAGGAGTGGGCGTCTTGGAGGACCTGGCCCGCTGCTTCCTGCTTCCCAGCCCACCGGTGAATTTATTGTTATTTTCCGCCGCGCTCGACTACTGTCCATAATTTCCCAGCAAATCGTCGCTCAGCTGTCGCACTAATCTCGCTCGCCCTCCCAATCTCCCAATCCCCCCGGATACTTGAATATTTGCATTTGGGATTCGGCTGGGATTTGGGATTCAAATGGCCACTGGGTTGGGTCGGGCTGGGCTCGGTTTCTTTGTGGTCAGTGAAGCGCAGCCAAACAGTAGAAATCAAAGGCAAACACACCTAAGAAACCGATTGTGGGAAATTTACTGTTTAACGATGAAAATCTCGCGCATGCTGATAGAAGTGTTTACCAGTACAGTGGGTTTTCCCCGAGCTTGTTCCTAGACAAATCATTTATTTGTGCAACGCACCTCCCAGCCCATTGGTGTTTGTGCAATTGCCTATTAACAAGTTGCCAAATGGCTTTTGCCACATTTGGCTAATGCCACTTATTGGCTTTAGGTTAGGTCTCTGCGTTTTCTTTGTATTTTCCATATTTCCAATTGGATGTCAGTGTGGGCCGTCGTCACGCCCACAATCTCGGTAGCAGCCGCTGCAGTTTGACAGCAGAGATATACGATTTTGTGTACCTACTACCAGCAATGGGAAACTGGAACTTGGCTCTGGCTCTGACTCTGGCTGTGGCTTTGGCTTTGGCGCTTGCTGGACGGCATCCAAAACGGGCGACTTGAGTCACTTCTGGTTCCTCCACATGTGCCATTCAAATGCCAGCCTTTCATGTCGCTTCTAATTGTTTTATGCAGGTTACTAGGTGAGGTCCCCGGCGAACACGAAACCAATTAAACCCACTAATTACCGAAACCGCAGCCAATCCGATCACCGACTTTCTGTCCACCCCCCATGTGGATCTCCCGAAACAGAACTGACAGTTTCCGAATCTTGAGATTGCCTCAAAAGTTCATCGCTTGCGGATGAACATAAATCTCGACGGCGCCAGCATCGATCGGGTGGGAAAAACATCGGAATTGTGACTGTCTGGGCTGATGATCTATTGGCAGCTGATAATTTATGTTTTCACGATGCTAATCTCCGGCCAAGGCGAGCTTTTATGATTCTGAAGGGAACCTAAGGCCGCTTATATGATGGACACACTCGTATTTCATAAGACCTCCAGGAGTATTTCAGACACCAATGTTTTACTCACTTCGGATGAATGAATCATTATCCAAAAATACGCAAACATTTCACTTCGCACATACCTGCAAAGAGACGAAAAATAAAGACCAAGGGGTGAGTAAATATGTCGTTAAAGCGCATCTGTAGAGCTCTGAAAATTGAAAATAAAACCGAGAGTGCTTCTTATTCACCTTTGATGACGGGATAATTGCAAAACAAATAAATAAATAAATAACGTGCCAAATGGGAAGCGGCGATCAACACTTGCCAACGAGTGAAGTAATCAAAGGCAGCGAGAGGTGACGCTGTTGTTTACATTTCAATTGTTTTTGGCTACAACGCGCCGGCCCGAGGGCCGAACAAATTGCGCAGGCGCAGAGGCCGAAAAATGCGGGTCAATAAATGCGCAGCCGCCGCAAAGGCTTTTGCCGAAATTATGCAACCACCTTTATATTTCTTACGGGTATCATTTTTTCGCCCGGTTGGCCTCGAAGCCGCTTGCCAGAATCGAAGAGGCCGCCGAGGCGGATCAGTCGGGCTGTTCATTAATTTCATAAACGCAAAAAGAAATGCAACAATGAAACCGAAACCTATACTTAAAAATAGTTGCCTGCGCTGCGCTGCGATCGCATCCGATCCCCTCGTGCCGGGCGATCTTCCACTCCACAGCCATTTCCATCTCCATCTCCATCGCCCGGCCGGGCTCATAGACAAAAGGCACATTTGGCACTCCCCTGCCGGGAGGGGCGGCGGGGAAGGGTCTCTGGCCTTGGCCAAGGCGTGTGTGATGATTATGGCCTAATGGTGGATAGCCTGTTGGCATGCCAGCAACTGCAGATAATAACAACCAAAACAGCAACGCAGCCACACTCGAAAAACAACTGAAGATGCGCCCACCAGGTGCCTTGGAAAAGGGCTGCAAGAACATCGATATTACATTTGATGTCATCGATGTTAGGGAAATTATCCGATGTATCGATGTTTTTTTAAACATCAACGTTTCTAACGTAGATGATTTTGCATCTTTACATTGCAACACAATTTTAGTTGGTTAAAAATTAGCCAATGTTGAAAATCTATCAAAAGAGCACGTAGAGTTATTCAAGTAGTCTGCACGGCATAAGTTATTATACATTTGCAGTTTTATTTTTGCTAGTGTAGCAATGTAAGTTGCTGTTTGTTGGTGGCTGCGGTTTTTGCCGCGTTTGAAGCAGCGCGTAAAAAATGGCAAATAATTTTTGCTCTGTGGCTGATTAGTTGAATGCCCAGTCCTCGTCCCAGTCCCAGTCCCGTCGATGGGATGATGATGATATGGGTGGGGTGCTCCGGTGCAGATAAGATAGAGCAGCCAGGAATGATGATTGTAGTGCACTCTTCGAAAAAAAGGGAATACCAAACAAACTTTCTAAAAGGCAGATTCAAACCAACCAAGGAAACCCAATGGCTTCGCCAATTCCAATTTTTTACCGCCCGCTTGACCGATTCCGCTGAACTATAGATCTTGATCTTGTGCATTATGGAACACTAAAAGCTTTTTAAAAATAGCCCTGCACTCATAACTCAGTCGCCGGTATCGCCGCCAAGATCGATTACTTTGGCTCTCAGATCTGCAGCCAGACAAATACAAACGTTGCCACATTCATTTCGATTCTGGCTGGTTTTGTTCTTGGCTTTTTTCTTTCATTGGCCTTACCATTTTGTTTTCGGCTTGTGTTTTTTGTGGTGGGCGTTTTCCTTTGTCCATTGCAGATCACCTTCCCGCCGCACCCCTCAGGCCCGTGACGCTGACAAATTGTTGGGCATATCGGTTCTTAGGTTTTCTTCGCTTGCATGTATACTGTGGATTGGGGCTCTGTTCTATTCTTTTGTCCATGTGTAACAAATGAGCCGCGCTTGGTGCCACAGCTAAGTCCGAGAAAATCGAGAAAAAGTCGAGAAAAAATCACGCCCAAAGCCCGGACAAGCGTACGAGTGTGCTGCACTCAAGGTCGTTTCATTACTCAGCGGCGTCCTTGGATAATTACACACACGCGAAAGAGACCCCAAGAGCCCGGCAATAATAACCCAGCACAGCAGAGCGAGGAGGGGTGGGCGGGTGCTGGCTCTTAAGCTTTTACCGCAGCTTCGTTTTTCAATTTTAGTCTTCATAAAAAATCGCCAGGCATACGTGGCAGACAGAGATGGCAGTCGCGGCGGAGCGAGACGGGGACAGTCCTGTTCTTCCACGCAGGCGCAGCGCAATCCGATCTCTCGTTCTTTCGCCCGTTCTTCGGGCTCTTCTCTCTCCGGTTTTTGCATTTTCTGCAACATTACTTCCTTTTAGGCTTCTAATCGCTGGCTGACTCAGCCCCTGCCACAGTGGTCTCCCGCATAGACGGATTCGATAGAAGAAAATCTCTTGATATTGTCTAAAAACTCAAGAAGGCTAAAAAGCTATAAGCTATGCTTAAGATTCTTAAATTAATAACAAGTCTGGTTCAGAATTCTTTTTCTAAACAGATATTCTGATTTATATTCACAATCAAATTCTAATCAAAAGACAATAATACACACTGATATCCAGATGTTAAGTATGAATCATTTGGAACTCAAACAACAATACTGTTTCAAAAGAAATCGCAGTTTATTTCTTATAGACTAGAAATTTTTGTTTAAAATGTTTACCAATTTTAAGACATTTTGGCAAACTTATTAGAGCTAATGAACTTTATGTTTTGGTTAAAAACCTACAATACTCAAAAGTTCTGGCAACACAAGAGTAAGCTTGCAATGCAATCATTCAATTGAATAATTCACTCAATTATAGCTCAATAAACTCTTATCGAAAAATTCCCTTTTTTTCATGCTTCGATTGGGCCATAGCCAAGTTGCCTCTGCTTTACTGACCACTGTGGCAGCCGCAACAGCTGGAACACACGTTGGCCTGTGCATTCGTGCGAAAGTCCGTCCGCTGTCCACAACTGCCCCACGTTGCCCTGCCCCTGCCCATGCCCCTGCCGCCAACTAGCCATCCTCCCGGTCACAGTGCCTATATATTTTCCGCAGCTCGCTGGCTGGCTGACTGGATGGCTGGATGGCTGGCTGGCTGTTGGAGAACGTTTCTAGTTTTGCGTGCAGTGGATTGGAATTGTGGACCGGGCGTAGATCGCGGGGTTCAATGCACCGGCCGATTCCGATTCTGCTGCGCCGCAGCTGCGCAGTCGCCGAGTGCATTTTGCTTGCCGCAGGCATTTTATGCAATTTTTCCTGCAACCGCTGCTCTTGCTGCTTCTTTTTTTTTTTTGTATTCTTCGACGGCTATAGCTTTTTTATGCGCTTTTATCTCAAGGAAGAAGTGTATGCACTACCTCTGGGAGGGGATTATTTTATTGTAAATATTTGGATATTCAGGCAGGCAAACTCATTTATTATTATGAGCAATACCAAAAGATAAGGACAATTTGTGATCTTATCTTCTCTTATTTAATTTTCCAACAGGTCGTATACATAATACTATCTTGAATACGTTTGAAAATTTCTCGTTTTAGATACAATTTCTAGCGCAATATTTAGTTGTGCTGATCCCTGAACCCAATAAGCCATATGTCCCAACAGGAACACCAACACGCTCTCCCCTTTGGCAGCAATTGTGCAATTTTAGGTTTCAATGCCAGAGTCTTTGGGTCGTAAACCCAAGAGATCAGACTCAGACGGCAGCTGTGCTACGCTTCCCGCAGCCTGCCCTTGCCCCTTCTGTTTCTGCCCGGTCTGGGCCATTGTTAGCGAAATAACAATAAAATGTGGGTGGGTTGAACTTGGACCTCTGGCTGCCCCTCTCCCTTGCCCCAGCGCCTCTGCCCACACAATCCATAATTATGGGCACATGGCGATCCTTCAGACGAATTACTTTCAAAATAAAAACCTTGCCCGGGCTAGCAGCGGAGAGGAAATAGCCGCGCTGCAATGTCAAAAGCACAAGAACAAACCTAAAGGAACCCGAGGAGAAAGAGGAAAAGTCCCAGGCAGTCCAGAGCCAAGATTTGAGCTTATTCAAGCGGAGCAAACGCCAATGGGCAGCTGCTTTTCAGCTGGGAAAGGCAAGGAGTGAGCGCAGAACAAACGGCAGTTTTATGTCGCCGGAAGCCAGGCTAAAAAAATATATAAAAAACCACTACAAGTGTTGGAGGTAACAGAAAAGTACGGGAAAACGCCAGGTTAAGTGCACTTATTTATAGCACATTCGACCACCGAACTGCTTACCTGCTTCCCAACAATTTCAGATAAAAATAGAGGCATGCCAGGGACTCGCAAGCTTGATCCTTGAATTTAATTGCTCGAAATTGAAAATTAATAAAACCAGCACTTCGCCAATTTTGTTTGCAACAACTCGAAGGCACTCCAATCAGACTCAATTACGAGGCACAGCAATTTCCCAAAGGAACACCTGCCGCCGCAAACGACTCCTCCGTGCAGGTTGCCCCTAAAAATCATCCTGCACCAGAGACCTGCGGAGGCTGTGCGTTGGCCTTTCCCTTTGGCATCATTATGCCCATTTAATTATACCTTTTTGCGAGAACAACAATTTCCGAATAAATCACTCAATCAAAATAGAGAAAAGCGAATGCTGCCAGACGGACTCAGCACATGACAGGACAGTTTCCCACAAATCGCTCACAGCAGCAGCAGCAGCCGCAGTAAAACAGCCAAACAGCCAAACGCCAAACAGCAAAAGCGAAGAAGCCGAAGAAGCTGGAGCTGGAGCTGATGCCTATGCCGGGCTGCAGCTCCAGACCACATAAATACATCAAATGTCAAAAAAGCGAACTTGGCCCGCAGCCTGCGCGGCAAAACGCTCGAATAGCAGCAGCAGCAGCAGCAGCAGCAGCGTCTTTTGGGGGGCTGGCCACATTAAATAGCAAATAATAAATTAATATGCCGTAAGTTAGTAATTACAAGTCGAGTCTGAGATTCTCCCCGGCTACTGGATAGCCAGCCAGCCAGAGCCGGCGGCCTCCTCCTGCTTCCTGCTTCTCGGTTTTATCTCTGGCATCGGTTTGTCCATCTCTGTAATGTTCAGTCCAGTCTGGCGCCCCCAAGGAATCCCATTAAATGGCACTCGAGCCCCGGATGAATGTGTTTGCTTTGATGCGAATGCGAAGGCGAATGCGAGGACTCCTGTGACTGGCTACTAAAACTAGGAATTTTTGGCAATACTTTTGAATACTCTTCTAAGGAAATGGAAGTGGCTTCTTTTTTTAAAAGACCTTAAGGCCTAGAGATAGCTTTCTGTGACTCCCCATGCAATTTCCACGACCTGCACAGCCTTAATTAATTTAGCAAAGTTCCACAAAAGTTTGCATAACAGAAACGGGGAACCGTAACCGCTGCGGCAGCAACTTGTTCGACAACACACTCAGCATTTCCAAAGAAAACCCCGCAGAAAGCTGCTTTCCGTCTCTCTGGTACAAGCTGACAGCAAACATTCCAGACAAACAAATTGTTCCTTTATTTGCCAAATGCATTTCGATTGCTTGAGTGCAAAAGAAGGAAATAGAAGAAGAACCTCTTGTTGAGTCATTTGTCAACATTTGCCGAGCGTATCAAATATCGGTTATGAGCGGGGGAAATGCAAGTAACCCAAAGTAACCAACCACAACAAATGCCAAGCAATCACTAAAGCCCGGAAAGGGAAATAACTTCTAGGGAAGGAGTCAGAGAACGTCAAACATAGTTTGTCGATACGAAATAGCTGCCCGTTACTTGGTTAAAAATCACCAGCACCAATCCTAAATCGGTTGCCATTATGAAAAAGATACGAAATACAAGTACACTCGCACTCTACCGTTAGCCGGGAGAGTATCTTCTTCAGCACTGGCCATAAAACCCAATTAAAGTGCACTTGCAACGCACAAGAACTAGTAAAAAATGGAAGTGATGGAGCCATCAGCAAATCAAGCACTCGAAATGACTTAATAACATCAGGAATCATCAAGAGGCAGCCAAATAACCGAGACAAGGCCTGGGCGGAGATCCCCAAGATACCCAAATGACTTAATGCGAGGCGAACTGTAAACGGGGCCGGGGAAGCACATGCAACAAGACATGTGATGTGAACCCACATAAACCCCGAGAGCCGGGCCAAGAGGCGACCGGGCAACTAAAAATCTTGATCTAGATCAGGAAGGAAATCAAGAGTCGTTATAATTGATTAACTGCAACAGGGTGCAGCGATGGTGAAGAAAATGAGCGGAGGCAGCCGCAAGAGAGCCATAAAATGCAGATGAAGAAGAAACCGAAACAGGAAGACTTTTTTCCCAGTCGGAGAAAAAATAAAGAAATAAAAATGCAACCCACCCAACGAAGAGATGCATTGGGCAGTCACGCATGCGCCGAGTGTGTGTCTTCTGAATCCATCTCCTTTTTTCGCTGGCTTGCTATTTTCGGATGCTGGATGCCAGAAAGGGAAAACAACCGTTGACTTGAGCGCATCGTTAGAGAACGGCTTCGAATATTACGGTAAAAGCAGCCGCTGTCCTTCTCTGGCCCAGGCGATTAGATTGCCTTCAAGCGATGCCTGGTTACACTGCGTCAAAAGTAAGCAGTCTTGGTAACACTAACGCGGCTTGGTGACACCATTATGAAGCTTTTAGTCCTTTGAATCAAGTAGCTTACTCGCGAAACCAAATTAATACCTATAAGCCTAATGTTTTTATCTCCAACTAATATTAAAATTTTGCTTATAAATTTCTCGCTTTGCTGTTGTTTCAGTGCAGCTGGTTGGGTGATAACTTGGCCGCTGGCAGAGGTCATAAAAATGGGGGGATCGGCAACGAAATGTGGGCGGGGGACGGCTGCAATGGCTCCGCTAGACTGACAGATGCGTGCAAGTTGGCCATAAAAGAGCCCAAACAAGCTGAGGAATCGAATCGAGCCGTGGAAATAATTTAGCTGACACAAGTCCGGTGCACGGCGTCCAGTGTTCACTGTGTCCACGGTGTCCAGTCAAGTGTCCAGTGCTGGTCCTCGTATAAGTATTCGTAGTCGTATTCGCATTCGTCGACGTCTGCGTTGTCGTTGTCGTTGTCGTCTTAAGGAAATGCATTAAATGAGAATCGGCCAGACTCTGGCTCAATAGCCCAGAGGCGGGGGCAAGAAAAAATAAAAAAGGGTGGATTGGCGGGGTGCAAGCTTGCAATTTTACAGTTAGAATCGTCGGTAGCCAGCGGGCCGAGGGATTTGGCCAAGAAAAGAGACGTACCAGACGTACCCAGACTACTGGACAATAAAATCAATCGTTAGGTTGGAGCTGCAAGCGAGAAAACGGCTTTTCTCGGCCCAACCGGTGATTATTGCTTGCGATAACTCCAAATTGGTAATTGGTGTTTTGAACCTTTTGCAGGAGTACCCCGAAAAAATACTAGCAATTTACAGATATAACCTAGCGGACGCTGAATCAAAATAGGCCCACTGTGCTGGTCAATATAAACAAGGGAGTACGCTTCCGCATATGTAAACAAACCAAGCGACCAATCTTAAACAAAGCAGAACGGAGAGCCGAAGAATGTATCGATTGGCCGGCCGAATGGGAATCGAATCGAATCCTAATTAGGACAGATTTAGAAAGGTAGATAAATATTATAAAGCTATCAGCGGACGACTGGTCGGTCGGCCCGTGCACGATGCGGGGAATGTATGCCAATCTATGGCCATATTTTTTATAGATTTCCATAATAAATCTCCGCAGTCAATTGGCCAGAAGAGCAGGCCAGACGGCCGCCCGAGGAGCGAAGAGGGGCAGGAACCTAAAATCTGTCCATGACCTTCTTTGGACAGAGATGTAGAGTGAAGTGCGGAAAGTTCTGGCGGACGCAGGGGCTGGTGTGGCGGCGGGGATTTGGGCACGACTTTGAACTTGGTTTGGATTTGGTTTCGGTTTTGGTCTTTTCTTGGGATTTTCGGATTCGGGGATCTACATGGAGGACAAATTGTGCCCAGCATTTGGCATGCAAAATGCGATCTCGGCTATCCGCTCGACTCTCTAAATCTTAAAATTATATGCTGGCCGAATCGTGCCGGGGAAAACCTTAGAGATTTTCTTTCACTTTGTCGTAGGAACCAGAAGGTGGGCTCCTGTCCCTTTCCGCGGCTTTCGGCTGTCGGCTGTCCAACTGAATGAAATAGAAAGAAGATGATCTCCAGCAGCCGGGCTGGGGCCTTTCTAGGTCGACTTTGGCCAACGATTAGTGGCCAGCAATAATTCCATCCTCTTTCACCGGCATCTTTCCATTTTATTTTGTTTATAATCAAAAGTAAAATGATTGCGATTTCGTGTTTTGGGTTTTGACTTCTCCATTTGTCCATTGGGCACTGGGCTATTGTCTTTCTTTCCAGGAAGATGACCCAGTTGCTTGGCTCTTGCGGTAAGGAAAGTTGGAAAATCACTTGCTGAACTTGATCAACCAAAGGCCTCAGACATGCGTTTAACTACTTCCCATTTAGAGATTAAAGTTTTGCAGGCATTTCAGAAAATATTTCAGGAAATTCAAGTGCCATTACCTCACTGAAATATACACTTTGCACCTAACACTTCCCCTAAACCTTGGCACACTCCCCTATTCGTGTGAATGGGCTTCATGAAACCGCAAACACCAAGATTTATATATTCATGTGACCGCAACAGCTTAAATAGGCTTGACATAAACCCCAACCCGTCCAACATTGCGTATGAGTAATATAAACAATCAATACACTTTTGCACGTTGCCACTCATTCGTCAATGAGTCAAGTCGATGACAAATTCTGAAGTATCAATAATTTGCATTCATAAAAAATAATAAAAAAAAACGGAGAAAGGAAATAGCTATGAGTTACGATTTAAAATTTAATTTACTTCTTTAGAACATATAACACTTAATTCAATAAAGTAATTATTACTTAAAGAAATCACAATTTTGAAATATTTTTTCGATCATTTGCAGTCACAAAAGGTAGTCCAAAAAATAGCAAAGAAAATATTGTAACATAAAACAAAGATTTGTTATTTCAAGAAATCATAGCTCTTGGACATTTTATGGGCTAAAAAAACTTGTTGTTCTACCTTGTTTGGCTATCAAAGCAGCTCGTCTCTGTAGGCGGTACATTTTTTGGTGTAAATTATTGTAGAACTTTGCGTTTCAGAGGAAAAACTTCACAGATCCGAACAGTTCATAGCTGAGAACGATTTATTGTTTATTTATGGTTATTGAGTTGTATTTATTTCGCTTCGCACTCCACTCGCGGGGATCGTTTCGGATCAGTTTTTGAGCTTTTTGTCAGTTTGTGGTTGCCTTCTGGCTGTTGCCGTTTCGGACCAGGTCCAACGCCGCAGAAATGGGCAACAGAGTGTTCGAGATTTGTTGAAAGAACCGCTTGAACCGCTTGAGATGACGTGCAAAATTGAACTGAACTGAAAAGTGAACTTCCTGCTGCTTGCGAAAAAACTGGCAGCCGATGGCTGCGGAGCGGAGGCCGGGGTAAAAAACGAAAAGAAACAGCAAAAAAGGTTATATCTGGAGATCGAAGAGGCGAAGAGTCTGCCCGTGTAGGAGTCTGCGGGTCCCGCGAAGCAACTGCAACTTGTTTGGCCCTGTCTTGGTCTCGGGCTGCTCGGCTCTTGGCTGCTCTAGCCTCCGCTTCAAGAGCAAATCAAGTTGAGAGAACTTTTTGCAGCGGAGGAAACGGCTAAAAAAGCGCAGCAAAAAGCAGCCAAGAAGGTAAACAAAACTGGCCAAGAGCCAGGGCAGGCAAGCGCGGCGAGTGGGGCGGGCGGATAAAGAAGAACTTGTTTCCATTGTCCCTAGTTGGAGCTGTCTCACAAAGCCCGTGGACTTAAGAGATCCCTACACTGCATAACAATTGTCCTTATTAGAGACTTGCTTCCCAAACCCTATTTTGCTAACCTCAGGTGCAGATTTTTTGGTTGATATCAATAAGATACTCTTAATATTGGCAATGTTTTCCATCATCCATGAACTTGACGCTAAATCTCCTATTTTATTTCAAACTGCTACCGAAGCTACCTCATATTTATTTCAAGTGTGGAAGAGAGTATCAACTCCAGTGCGATCGTCTAAGAGCGAAGTTCGAAGCGAGCCTGTTGCCGTGCCGTTCGAACATGTTCGACCTGACGCCGATTGGCAGTGAACTTGGATCGAACTTGATCTTGAAGAAGAGCTCTAGGGTTGTATCAGTTCTTATATGAAATATCCAGCAACCAAAAAGTTTTCCCACAAATATTTTGAACCATATAACAAAGAACAAGTTGTTTTAGCAATAATCTTGTCAAACGACAACTCTAGTTTGCTCTGCACTCATTTAATTTCACATTTCGACTTGTAGTTCTTCTAAATCCGACCTTGTAATGCCACTGATCTAGTGATTAATTTCCCAACTGACATTTTAACTTTGGTATTAAGCACCTAACTAATGATTACCAAACAACCCCCATGTTTTGCTAACTTCCCATCGAGCAGACAAAGTAAATCAAACAAACTTTGGCAACAAAGTAACTCTGCCTTTTAGCCAAGTAGACTTAGTGAAAATCCCTTAAAATCATAATCACCCATTTGTGCATTTCCTAATGCCGTGCCACCCCGATCTGTAAACCGCATCATAAACAAAACGCTCAAGGATCGGCACTACTGTTTGAGCGCTCCTCGAGATCGCTCACATTTTAACGAGCCTCTTCCCTCGGCCTTAGAGACGACAATTTTATCCAATTACGAGCGGAAAACGAGAGGTGGCCCCTCCACTCCCCAAAGACTGTAAAAGTTGACACATAAAACGAGATAGGTGGCGATTTTCGATGGCATTCGAAATCAATAATCAGATCGTTGTCGTTGGCGCTGCGTGTAAACGAGCCATCCAAAAGCCATAAAAATTAGCCCATGGCCCTTGCACCCAAATCGGTCGTAAAAGCGAAGAAACCGAGGCGATCCTCGGCGCAAATGTGCCATAAGCCATAAACCGAGATTTGATAGTTACATTAGCCAATAAAAAGCCGATACTACCGAGAACGTTTTCCCATTTTAATGCCCTCGGAATGGGACAACAAAGTTATGCCCTCCGAGGGTTCTGACTTGACAACTCAACCTGGACGGCTGACTGCCAAAACCGAAAACCAAAACAGAAAAACCTCGAAAACTATAAAGCGTGAGAACATATTCATAGGTAGATTGAGAGATCTTTATCTATCAGAAGTTGTAAATCTTCCCCAGCGTCAGAGCACGGAGGCCAAAACACAGGTTTGGCATGTAAATTCGTGTTTTTGCTGCCCGCTCGTCGCTACCACAACAAAATATTTTGTCAGTAGGGGCAAAATAAATGGCTTCGATGGCAAACTTTGACCCAATTTGATTCGGGCAAGGGATATATGCGTGTTCCGCCGATATCTGCAGAGTCAGTGTTGGATTCGATCGCTTTGCTGGCAGTTTGTTGAACTTGATTATGTTTTTCGCTTTCGGGGGCGTTGCTTGCCATAGATCTTGTATCTTTTTGTGTTCAAACAAGGAAAGTTTGTTGAGTTCTTTATTAGACGTGGCCAATGCCAACAAACAACAATACAACATAATTGGGTAAAGTGTGATTTAGGTCTTGGGCTCTCGAAATCTAATTAAATTAGGAGATTATAAAAATACACTTTTTGCTCGTTCTTTGTTGCGCAATCCATCCAAAGATTGCCTTGTGCCAATTGCCACTCAACTTGAAGTGGATGGACCACAGCGAAATACAGGCATACTATACAAATGATATACACCCGGCTCCGGGGATTTGTTCCTCGTCCGGCTCTGTGGGTCTGTGGCGCTGCCTCAATGGTCATAGAAAAACATTTCACGAATTTTTGTAGCAAACTTGAAAAAGGCAGCCGAAAAGAAAACAAAACCCCACGAAAACCAAACAAAAGAAAGCTTCGCCCGGGCACGCGGCGTGCGAGGGAGTGCGATCCGTCTGTGGAGTACAAAATCTACTTATTTTCGCATACGAAAATCATTAAATGCGAACATTGAACCGACCGCGTCTTCGACGGCAACAGATATACCCCGAAAAGTGTGGTGATGGTGTGATGGAGAGCCCAAAAGTCACGCCGAGGGTAAGCGTCATTGGTCGAAAATAAATCCACAGATGCGTAGATTAGCCCGCGAATCGATGAAAGGGGAAATTAATCAAGGAGTTTGCTCGAATTTGTCACACAATTAAAATAAATTATTTAAGATTCCCAATCATTAATTTCAATTTATGAGCCGCCGAAAACGATCGAACGGCAGCGGCGCCGAAGAATTTCAATTGGCATTTAATTGCGTTGAGGGGTTAAAGAATTCATTGGCGACGGCCGCCGACCGACCAATCGATACAATTCGATTCCAATTTCGAGTGCGACTCGGATTCCACTTTCGGTTCCAATTTCGTTTTCGCTCCGGAATGCCCCCAAAGCAGTGTGACCTTCAGCGCTCATTGATATTTCGTTCCCTTTATTCGCTCGCCCATATCGATATTTATTGTGATTATTATTGAATTTTCAATCGGGCGGGGCGGCTGTTCTTTTTGGTTTTGGTTTGCCGAATCCTAGACCCAGAATATCAATTAGAAGTGATAAATGGTTAAACGATTGGAGAATGCTTCGCATACTTCTGGGTCTGAGTTATTCCAGGAATTTCAAAAATAGACATGATTGCCAGGTTAAAAGTATTGAATAATATCGTTCTAATTACATTTCAATCCTTTTCTAGACTAAACTTCGATGCCAGTTGTCAAATGTGAGGCGGTTCCTGACTCTTATCAGCTTATATTTTGTACACCCGTCAACTTCTCGTCCACTGTCATTAGCGCGATCGTTCGCTGCTTCTTAATTTCGAGATATTCTTCATACCATTATGGGCAATGATCGTGTCTAAATGAAATCTATTTTTTGTTTCCTCGCTCTGCGTTCGCACAAAAAGCAGCATTTTCTTCTCCGGAATCGACTCATTCATGGCTAATTTGGCATTGGAAAGAAGACGGGAATAAAGCCGCACTAATGCGATTACATTACAGGTCTCAGACCTGCACCCCTTGCCCGCCGCAAAGGCGGACAAAGAGCCGCTTTAATACGAGGTCCAACTAATAATAAAAGTGAAAAAACAGAAAAAAACACCAACAAATTCATACCAAAGTCGGTGACCACAAATAAAATAGTGTACGAGCTCGAACACAAAGATTTATATGGCCAAAGAAAAGTTTCTAAAGTCAATGAACGTTGCGTAATTTCAATTAGGTTTTTTCGGCGGGCAAGCGCTGCTGCTGTCTGTGTTTTCATCTCGGAAATGATGGGAATGAAATTGCATTTAATATTTTCCGAGTCGAATGTAATTAGGAGGCTAAACAGACTTAAACGAACTAATGACGCCGGGAGGTCGTCAGACTTACCCAGCCGGTGATATATAGTATGTCCAAAGATAGGGAGAATGTTACCAATAAAAGCTCACCTGAAATGATGGAAAGACAAAATAAACAATTATTGTAGATTGCATAAAGAATGGCTTGTGAACTCTAAGATTCGATATTTATTTATGGTTGCCAAACCGCATTCTGAATCGCTTTCGCTTTCCCAATAAAGTGCTTTTATTTTTTCCAGTCCCTTGCCATGCGTCACAAGTCACAACCGATTAGGCAACAATGCGGTCGGTCGGACATTATTGACTGATTTTTCAGCCTCGAATTTTGTTCCAAAAATGTAGGAATATTTGCCGCATGTATGCAAGGCTTTTGCATCATAATTCGCTGTGACAGCAATGGACATAACTCTTTTCCCTTGTTTTTTTTTTTTTTGACTGTTTTGGCTTAATCTCGGGCCAATGGGATATAGAAACATAATTTATAGTTGGAGTTGTAGTTGTCGGCTTATATAAATGAGAAATTAATTGCTTAATTTAGTGGAATGGATTGCGAGAGTTTACACAAAAAGGCAGCAAATGGAAATCTTCGGCTCCCGGGGCCCAGTTGGTCGTCTGACAGTTTTATCACATTATTAATAAGAAATAGAGCCAACTGGCCGGGCTGGTGGCCGATACCGGGAATGCACAGCGTAGCAAGCCTCTTTATTTGCGGAGTTTCCGCTCCGCGCTGGGCCGATGCCTTCAGACGGTTTTCTTTCACCCGAACTCCACCGCCGAGTGGTGCGGTTCTGTGTGCGCATCTGTCAAGTTTTCCACGCCCTCGTCTGGTCCTAAACTGTCAACGTGGCCATAATTCATAATAAAGCGGCTGCGGCGCCGTCGATTCTTGTCGCTCTTGTTCTTTTCGATTTTGTTGCCTTTTTTCTCTGTTCAGATCTCTGTATTTTGCCTACGCTAAAAGTCCACAACAGCGCGGCAAATATGCAGAACACTGAGCAGCCACAAAGCGAGCCAGGGGCCGGTGGGGCCGGTGGGGCGGGCAGCTCCACTCAGTCAAGTCAACAAAAGGCATTTTGCCAACAGTTTGCAAAGCAGTGGGAAAAAACCGAAGCAGCGTTGCTCTAGATTCTAGAAATATGCCCCCAAAAATTCACAGGAATTCAGAATAAGATACCATCCATGGTAACTCTCACGTGAACATATGCAATGTCCTTATGAAACAAGTAGAAACGCTGTAGTCGAGATTTCTTGACAACGAGATATAGTGTACCTATTTTCATGATCAATTTGTGAAAATACAGTTTTTTAACAATTGCTAAGGCGGAAAGGGGCGTGGTTAAAATTCAAAAACTACATATTCTGTGAAACTAAAACGCACGTAAAACAAAAAGAATTGTGTCTCCAGCTAGTACCATATCGGAGATATTTTCACGTATGTCTTATGCACATTTTAAAGGCGGCTAGGGGCGTGGCAAAAATAAACTCGGTCTGCGTACCTAAAGCAAAAAGAATTACGTCTCTAGCTTTTACCAACTCGGAGAACGACGTTTTCATACATACAGGACGGACAGACAGGCAGACAGACAGACGGACATGGCTAAATTGTCTTGGCTGTTGGATCAAGAATATATAAAATTTAAAGGGTCGGTACATGATAGAAACTAATATTTAGAACAGGCCTGTTCTGTGGGCAATTGTGTATACCCCGATGTATCTAAGAGTAGACACTATATTGGTAGGACGCTGGCAACTGTTGTCACCGGTATATAAAGATACACTATGTACATAGGTGTTGTGGGACTATATTTGCTGTCTTATCGGTCAATGTTTCTGGTCCAGAAGCGCCAGCAAATTGTTGAATAGTCAACACATACCTCTGCAAATTTTTATTTTGTGTCCCAGCAAACAAACGGAAAGCCAAAATGAATAAGAGATTTACAGTCGAAATTGGCTTGGATAAATAAAAGCGTTGAAGTGGCTCTAAATGGCCTGGTTTTTAATGGAAAATATTGTGACAAATTTAATGCGCAAACCTTAACGTTTTCTGCTAGAGCCCAAGCCACTTTGGTCCCAGGAAACCCTACCCATTCGATAGCCATCTCTCATCGGTTTCCTCAATAGAGCCTTATTAAAATTATTTGCCATTCCCGGGCTCCCCCATTAGCAATTCGCCTCGGCCAATAATAAATTCAGAATGCTGCAAACATTTCGCAGCGCCGTATCAGTGGCACTGTCAGCCGGAGATGCAACAACCACGGGGAAGAAATGCAATTACAAATAATATGCAACTTGGTCGTTTATCTTTATCTTATTTATGAAAACGACAACAAACCGACAAATGCAATTTATGTGTTTGTTGCCGTTGAATGCAAAGGGCGACCGGGGGGCCGAGTGCTCTTCCACCGCTTCTTCTCCCGTTTCAAGGCAGCTGCCGCGGTGGAAGCCGCAGCATCCCAGTAATGCTGCATAATGGACAATCGACCGGAGGGATACACAAGCCTCTATGGCATGGTCACACAGACACGGGCGAGGGGCGGGTCGCCGAAAAGAAATGAAAAGCGCTGCCCAACTTGGAGAGCCAGAAGTGGCAAAAATTGTCGGGCATTAGAGATACAGATAGAAGGCCAAACGAAATCAACAAATAAAAGCAAGTTGGATGAAAGAATCGAGGGAGTCTGGACCAAAAATACCCGGTAAAAACTATCAATAGTTCCAAAGAAACTTTTAAAATAGATCTATCTAATTTAATTTAATGGAGTTCATATTTAATGGTTGCTAGCTTCTAAATTTGGAAAATCTAAGCTAGAAGAAAAATAATACAAAAGTTCTTATTGCTGGAGTTTAAAGTATAAACCTACCTTAAGGTAGAAAGCTTAAGGGGGTTGAAAACCCTTTAATATGTAACAAAAAACAACCAAAATCTTATATACCCATCTACTTTTTAAAACAGAAGAATTCTGAGCGATTTGTTGAAAATATGGAAGCGCTGTCACGGTGGTTTCTATCATGCAAAAAGGCTAAAATAGAGTAAATGCACAACGAAAATTGTTAGTTAGCCCAAAGATTAAAATCGCTTCATTTAGATCCAGAAACAAATCGATAAAGTTTTGATATATTCAAATGTTTAGATTTCTCTTAGGAAATTCCAAACTATAAACTGTGAAAACTGGAACCGCGACACTGTAAAACTCGCAGGCACTGCCCGGCAGTCCGTAGTGCATCATCGAGGGGCTTTGAGATTGGGGAATTGGGGCCCGGACCAGGGCTTGGCATTGTCCAGCTTTTCGGGCTGGGCTCCGAAAACCTGGAAGTAGGAAGTGAGTGCTAAACTGCAAAAAATGAGAAAAATCCCTTTTGGGCTCGGTGCGCTCCTTTTCCCAAACGAAATAAACGGCGCGCACCACGCAAAAAATCAACAAAAATAAATCGCACTTTATGGAGGCAGCAGCCACATCCGAGCTTCAGCAGCAGCATCAGCAGCAGGAGCTTGCAACAAATATTGCGTTTAATAAGCGCAGAGCGCGTAGGGCAGAAACAAAAGGCCATGGGCCCAACCTGTTGCCCATTGCAAAGAGGGATTGGACTTGGCTTTGGCTCTGCTCTTGGCCCGGCTCTTGGGCTGGCTCTCAGGCCGCAGCATCTTCTATTGATAGTCAATGACATTTGGTGTTTGGCTTGTGGCACCAGCAGCAACTGAAGTTGCTGCAGCAGCAGCAGCGGCAGAATCAGCAGCCGAGAGTTGGCCATAAAAAACAGCCATGGCGGGGCAAAAGCTTCTTTGTTGCTGCTGCTGCTGCGGCGGCCGCTGCCGTGACTGCCATTGAAATCCTATAAAAATGTTATCTTAATGGTTTTTATGTTAGCGAAAGCCATTAAAACAACAAAAGCCCTGGGACGGGGACTCGCAACACTGCCACATGCAACAGGCGACTTGCAGCAGGCAGCAACCCTGCAACTTCGCCTTCCTGCAAATAAAGTAGGATTTTGCTCAATTGTACGATTGATCAGCAACAGAAGGAAGAGGCAGGAAAAGGCCCAGGCGAGGCCCAGGGGACGTGGAAAAGGGAAACTCGGGGAAAAGTTGCCAATCGCCGGTTTTAAATGGGTTGGGCCGCAGTTTAGGGCCCCCGATGCAGATTCACAGTCGCGAGCTTTAACTATTTGCCCGATCAATTTGAGGGATACGGCTGCTAGGGAATGCAAGTGAAACCCCAAGGTAGCAGCTAAAGTGTTCTTGTTTGAGGTTACATACGAATTAATGGTGGAATTCCTTAATAGCATTAGCAGTGCCCTTAAAAAATCATTAAGCAAAATTAAAATGGTCACACTTTCAATTAGTGTTGCCGCCCCCTACCTACTGTCTGCATGCAAGTGGCAAGTATTTAAGGCCACTTCGCCGTTTACCGCACCGAAAACCAGAACCAAAAGTGCTTCTGTTCTAACCACAAAACCGCAGCAGCAGCCGCAGCATCAGCATCAGCATCAAAAGCGTCAGAAGCTCAACGGTAATCCGTTCACACGCTCCCCTCCCGGAATTCCACCTCATCATCAACCGACAAAAATTCCACTTGAGCACGACAGATGGCCAAAAAAATACGAAAAAATATAAAATAAAACCCGCTCGAATATATAAAGTTCATATATCCGAAAAGCCAAACAACCTACCGCAGTGTCAGACGGAGCTCAGCCAACAATACATCACAAATGACAACAACGGCAACAAGAGCAGCGCTCATCAACCTCAAGCGCAGTTTGAGAGCCATTGCACAGAGACAAAAACTAGAGTTCCCACTTTAATTTAATCATGTTTAATGCAAAATTAATTATTTGGCAACCAATCAGAAATCAGATTTTAAATAAGTTTAAAAATTCCAAAGAATAATTTGCTTTATGTTTATAAATTTGCTTTATGTTTATACATATACTATGTTAAGAAATAGGACTATATTTTACAAATGTAAATAACCTTGTTAATCTAAGTAGAATTATTGGCTTAAAATTTAATAGCCACCATATAAACAGCAATGTAATGTAGGATCATATCTTTCATTTACCCAATGTGGCACATTTATTATCATTTAGCAAGTTTTTTATTCAAGTGCATCTGCTTGAAGCTGCCTCCGTGATATCAGCTTTCGTTTTTATCAGCCACATTTTCTGTTGTCTTTGGCGTAATTAAATAAAAGCCAACTGTAAATATTTGCAGAAAGGCTATACGGAAGCTTTTTAAATCATTTAATATGCATGGGCTTATTGTTTGTTGTTGTTTGAAGAAAAAGGGTTTACGGGCAAAAAAAGTGAAGCGGCGAGACGGAGATGTGTGTAGTCATATTGCAAAGTGAAGTGAAGTGCGACAGCTGCCGGTTTCAAGTGGCCACCAGAACACCAGAACATCAACAAAAACAGCAGCTTTAACAAGCTGCAAAAACTCGTGTTTTATATTTTTTCAGCATTGTACACTTTTTGCTCCCGCAGCGGTCGCCACTCAGTCCAAAGTCTGAGGCACGACGAGCAACCTGTCAAGGAAGCTTCGCCGAAAATCAACTCTAAAATATTTGGCAAACACAATTTAACAATAAGAACAAAGGCAAACACGCTGCGATGAAGTGGAGCCAAGTGATGGGCTACGATAGGTTCGTGATGGATGGCCAAGGCGAAGAAGAGTTTTGCTTTTTATCGATAGCAATCGCACTTTGTGCTAGCGACAGAAGCCAAGAACATGTCAAAATTAATCAATTTGGGAGATTGTTTAAAGCTAATTTGCAGGCTCTGAGTCTTTGCTTAGCCCTTCACACCTGCTTATTGGTTTTTCCCAATTGTTCGCCAAACATTTAACGCCAACAAAGTACTCAGCCCCTCTCCACAATCCGCAATTACTGGGAAAACCTCTCGCTTGTATCCAAAGCTAATTGCAGTTCCCACTAAATGCGAAAAACCTCAACAACAAACAGACCCTAATCCCAAAGAGTGGGATTTGGTTTCGGGTTCGGGTTCGGGGAGCCAAGAAAAACGGCTTCATTCACCAGTAGCATCAAAAGCTATTTAAAGTCTTTGACACTTCATTTACAATGAAAATGAGAGGCCCAAGCCCGGGACCATTAAATGCATTTCGTGCTAAGCTCAACAAAAGGCATCGGCACACAGGCAGACGCAGAGGCAGAGGCAGAGGCATCGGCAGACAAAAAGCCATCAAGAACGAAAAATAAAAAACGAATATCCAAAAAAGCAAAAATAAAGTATTGCAAGCCATAAACCTGGAACTGAAACCTGAGCAGCGTATGCTGGTGCAGAACAAAAAGCAAAATGTACACAGAACTGAGAAAAAATAAAGGAAAACTAAAACTCTGGCCCGGCATAGGAGTTGGCAAGTGGCGGGGGTGTCGGGACCAAGTGTCGCCCGGGATTCCTGGAACTGCAGCGCAGCACTCGCATTAGCAGACCAACTTTTTTGACTGATTTCAGAAAAGGGGGGCAAAACAGGGCTCATATATAAATGACCATTAGCCCAGAGCTGGGGCTCAAAGAGCGTGAAGCGAACGACATAAAAATGCTAAATTGCGTAACACGGGAAACTGCAAAGCTGCACTTGGGAGCAAACGCACTGAAAATAAACCAAGAGCTTTTAGAATATTTTCGATGTTTTTCCTTCAATTATTTTGGGATTCAAATGTATAAATGCTGTCAAAATTGCCATTAAAATTCCCACAAAATAAAGACGATACGAAATAATTTTAGGGTGCATGTATTTCTTTAAATCTAATTTTATTTAAAGATCTTGTTCTCCAAATTTGTTCTTTAAAATTTAGATTTATTCAGATCTTCAAAATAAGGTATAAGTACACGCATCGCAATCTTCAACTTCAACTGGAAACTATGCCACATAACCACACTGATTGCCCTGCATTAGTCATCCACATCCTGCGGCTCCTGACGTCTGCATTTCATTGAAATTTTGTCGGGCTGAGCCCCTCCAGTCCCTGCAGTTCTCCGAACTCCACCCGCAAAGCTAACGCCGTAAAATAAGAAACAAAACAATTCCGATGCGAGGCATTAAGGTGTGAAGCACACGCACTGCAGAAGGAAAAACAGAAAGACGGCGCCTGCCGTTTCAATTTACGAGTGACTGGCGGAATGACGAAAACGGCCAAGCGACAGTTTCACTGATTGACCGAGCGACGGAGTGACGGATGGAGGGGACCTTTAGTCTACGGGGCTGTGTGTGGTCCTAACTAAAAGGTTCTTGGTTTTGGAGGAACGACGAGGTGAACTGAGACAACTACAGTGGTAACTGGGAGAGGGTAAACTTTAACCTAGGTCAGGGAAGATTTTAAACTTATTTTTTATAAAATATATATGAATTGTGCCATTGTAGGTCCTATTATTTAATTAATTAAAGCTTTAGCTTGAGTTAATACATTTTTTACTGTACCATTAGGGTTTCTCAAGGATCCCTTGGCCTAAACATGACTCATACGGCATAAATTCGCAGGAAATCGACCACACAGAAACAAAAGATATACAAAACCGCCTAAATACAACCTTTCAGGTTGCCACAACGCAGAACACACGGACAATATTTGGCGGTGTCTCAAATGGGAGCCAAGAACTTCCTCCGCTTCTCGGGGACCACCCAGGCGATATTTGAGCAATTTTTGCTGAATGAAAATTGAATTTGAGGCACATAAATTATGGGGTTAGCCCCGAATGGAGGCGAGGATATTAGCCTGGGAAGAGATTTTATGCGGAAAGGAGAGCCATCAGCATCAGCATCCGCATCAACATCATCATTATCTTCATCCGCGTCCTCGTCGTGGCTACGAGTGTATCGTCATTAGATAAAAGGGGAAGATGACTCCGATAAAGCTGCTCTTTCCCAAGAATGACCTCCGACAACTCGGCGGTTGCGTGCACTTCGCTTGGAACGTGGCAACTTGGCCACGGCCCTGGCCCCGGCCCCGGCCCCGGCAAAAACAAAACTAAACAGAGACTGAAACAAAGATACACGGGTACGTTGTTGGGGCAGAGCGCAGGGGCAGAGCCGCCTAGATGGCCAACTGCAGATTGGCGACTGCAGCTCATCAGGCATGCGTCGCTCGTGTGATCCATCATCGCTCCAGACTAGACCATAAATATTAATAATGCCTGAACAAGCGCCAACTTCCTTTGAAACGGAATTTGGAATTCTAATTAAGGCAGCCAGCAACTTTATCGCCGCGCACTGCAAGCGAATGCGAATTAGAAGGGTTTCCCCATCCCATCCGTCCGTGGGCAGCACGTGCTGTCCACAAGGTTTCTCGGGAACAATGGTCCTCATTAAATTGCAATCAAAAAATTATAGAGCTAGGAAGTTTCATATATTTAAAAGGATCCCAAAACACTGGATCGGGTAAGCAATTTGAAACAATATTAATAATAATTTATTCCGAACTTGTATTCGTACTCTTGGCCTTGAAATATTACATAGTTGCAGAGCAGTATTTAGCTTTAATTTCGCCCAAAGAGAGACCTATTAAGAATCTCCGGGATGCCCATAAAATGTCCTGTGGATCCCATTGGTTCCGTTAACATGGCCCACGATCGGCCCCCACGCTGTTAATGTTAATCGGCGCGCTGCTAACATTTCTAACAGCAGGTGCAACATTTCCGCACCCAACAACAAGAAGCGCAGCGCAAAAAAGGGGAACAAAAGCAAAAACAGATTGTAACCCCAATAAGGAGCAGGGCAAATAATGCTCGCCAGCTTTTTGTTTGATTGCTGGCGCAGCAGCAGCAACAAAGTCAATAGCAGAGCGCCCGGCGGAGAGCAGCTTCGGAGAGCTGTTCGTGTTCCTGTTCTTTGTATTTTATTTAAACAATTTACAAGAAAGCAACATTCCAGCTGCCTTAAAATGGACAAAGCCCAGCCAGCAGCCGCAGCCGCAGCAGCAGCAGCCGCAGCAGCAGTTGCAGTTTGCAACAGAGGCACAGACAGAGACGGGGAGACAATGGCGAAATGTTGGCGCGACAGCAACATTTTTCTTGGCACCATCGCAGACAATGTACACAAGGGAGATACATAGATGGCCATGGCAGCGGGGCGAGCAGCGCCTAAGACAATAAACGCGTTTATTGACTTTGTCGGTGGCAACTTGCAACTTGCAACAGGCAGCCAGAAGCCAGCAACTTGCAACAGGGCGACCTTAACATTCGAACAGCGTTTAACAGTTAAGCGGGGTTTAGCGGCTGCGGAAAATGTTAATTGGGTGCAATGTTAATTGCATTCCGCTATGCCAGCGGGTGCGACAAGGACGCCCTGAGGTGGGAAAAAGCCAATACCCACAAAACTGTAGCAGCAAATTACATAGAAATACATTTTATGTTCTGCCTAAAACACCTTCTGAACCTTTAAATGATTGCTCAACCAGCTCGATTGTTCCCCATTGGCCTTCCCGGTCCGCAAAGGCCCAAAATAAACAATAAATTATGAAGCACGCTTAGCGCCCTCTGCCCAGTAACAGCAAATAAATATTATTATCGCGATTTTTGGCTCCCTAAAAAGCCGGCATTGTTATTGCCGCGGCGTGGCTGCCTTATTTCCACTCTTGAACTCTCCGGCCAAGACAACAGAAGACACGCAATGAAGACAACATCTTGAAAAGGGTCAAAACATCAAGCAGCTCATGATGGAGCAGTCGAGCTGTGGAGCTGTGGGGCTGTGGGGCTGTGGAGGTGGCAGCGACTCCGGGGATTTGGACTCGAGCTGCGAGAAATGCAAAGGGACTTCCTCCTCTGCAATCCTTCGGCCTTTTGATCTGCGCCAGTTGATACCAAGGAAAAAAAGCTGAAGCGGGGCGGGAGTTGGAGGGGCTTTATCTGACGCTGTCTTTATAGCTCTATACAAAGCGAAATCAAATGAAATGAGAGATTTGCAGCACGCGAGATTTATGAGCTGGGACTTGGAGTTCCTGAAGGAGAGGCAGAAAACCAAAAAACAAAATAAAACTCCATAAAAAGCCCTAAAAAAGGAAAATTTCATAAAAATGTTGATTTGGGGAGTTCGATTTCGGTTTAGGCTTTACGAAAGTGGTTCCGGTAAACAAAGGGTTTTAAATCAATACAAAAATTGGATGATTCGAGATGTAGGATTATTCCTTCAATTCAATTTGGATGCTTGTTTTACACCCTTTTCCAAGAGACTCTAACCTTTTGTTTGGCCAGAAAGCGGACTCCTTCGTTTTGGCCATTAAGGTTTCACAGCCATTGTCTCGCATCCATATAACCGTAAACTTCACGCAGCCACTTTGAGAGAACAAAATGCCATGTAATTAACACCAAAATAACTGATTTTCACCAGCGACCAGAGGCGGGGGGCAGGGGCGTGCCACGTCGAATGCTTAACGTAATTAGCAGGCAACAGGCGCATCGGAGGAGTCCCAAGGAGGCTAGCGAAGTGCACGGCGTCTCCTCGTTCTTTGTAAATTATTTGCGTCGAATTAAGGCAGCAAACAAGTCTTTGACGGCCACGGCGACTCTAGAGCTTTTCGTCTACGTCGCCGGCGCACAGTGGGCCCAAATGGGAAAGTTATCAAACGAAAGGTTTCCTGATCACTTTGGTCACAATAAATTGGGTTGCCCAGCAAAAGGGAAGAAACATGATGTATCTATTATAATGAATATCTATATAGGTAAGTTAAGAACTCTAAGAAATTTGAGAGCATTAACTATTCCTTGCAAACTAACACTTTAGATTGGAATACTATATAGGAAAAGAACCTATAAATACTTAATATTCAGAGTAAAATAACAACGCTGAATTTAATAATTCTATTACTTAAGCTGAAACTAATGAAATGTGACTTCTTTTGAAAGCTACAGCTCTAACAAGTGGTTCATATAAAAAACTTGAAAACAAATATATTAAATTAAATATCCAGAAACACAGAGTGCAATTATTTTGTTTATTAAGTTCCGGTGTTAGGTTCAGTTATTATTATTTGTTATCCAAGAATTTGTAGATCTTTGTAGAGGCATTAAAATATATCAATCTTCTATAAGCAAAGTTTCAGAGGATAATTTTATGTTATAAAATTTGTTGTCCAAATATGTCTAAAACATTACACATTATCTATTCAATAGTATATTTATTCTAAGCTCAGCTTAAGAGGATCATGTAATGTTCTAAAATGTGTTGTCTGAGAGTTTAAAGATCTTTGTGGAAGCATCAAAAATATTATATTGATTTTCTCAAGGCACAGAGTGTAATTAATTCAAGCTCACCTTAAAGGGATCTGTTGATGCTCTGAAATTTGTTGTCCAAAAATGCCCGTAACCTTGCAATATCTAAAACCTTTTTGCTGATCCAAGTCTCATGAAAACCTTCTTCCCATTATTCGATTAGAGCTGCAGACTTTCGGTAACCTTCAACCCTTTTGGCCTCCTCAACCACTGTTTGTTGCAGCAAACAGTTAGCGGAGAGGCAGTGATTGCCGGCCATTTGTTGTGCTGCGGATCCAGCAACAATATGGCGCCACTAATTAGAAATTCTTAGCTGACAAAAAAATAATAGAAGCAGTAGGAGCAGCAGCAGCAGCAGCGGCAGCGGAGCACCAAACGAGGCGAAAATATTTTTGTCGCCGATGGAGCGACAAGGCGACAAGATCTCCGACAACGGAACGGGAGATCTTTCGACGTTTAAGGAAGTGCCAAAGTGACATTAAATAGTTCTGTTCTGGCCTCCGATCGGTGCGTTGAATGATGTGACAATTGCCGCAGGCGGCTGTCAAACTGCGTGGGTTTGAGAGGCGTTGCGACCGATGCTGCTGGTGGAATCAAAACTCGCCTATAACTTTGTTATTTGCTTCTGCGGGTAGAGCAAGGCGGCTGGACTCACAAGGCAAGGTCCGCTTTTCGGTTGCGCAATCTTCCTAAGTGATCCCAGCGAGACAATGACTGTGTTTGGCCGAAAAGGCCAGAAAAGGCTTCCGTTTTGGGCCGCTGCAGCGGCTGCTGGCCGGTCGGTCGGTCACATGCTTATGAGCATTTAATTAAATGCAAGAACAAGAAGGCGAAGAAGTCCAAAAACTGCATACTTAATGCATAGAAGAGGAGACGGCAGCTGCATCGCCTGGGGACGCTGGCGAGTCCCAAAAGTTGCTAATTAAAAAGGCAAACAGCGGCGGCCGAAGAAGGGGCAGCGAATGCAACAGGAAGCAACATCAAGATGCAGCACGAACGAAAATGTTGTTAACCTTTCCCGTAGCCGTGGCTGCGGCGACGACAACAACAAGGAGCCTGCCAGCTCCAGCTCCCGCATCCCGCATCCCGCTCCCGCACCAGCCTGGTTGTCTTTTGACAAGCCAAGGAGCAAAATGCTATCACCAGGGACCTAAAAAGCAACAACAGCAGCAGCAGTTGCAGCAGCAGAAGCACCAGCAGATGAAACCGCCTAACGATCAATAGAACAAAAAACAGAAGCGGCAGGAGAATGGGCCAAAAGCAGCAGGCAGCAACAGAAGCGGCAGCAATAGTTGCAGCCCCAGTAGCAGCAACAACAGCGACAATGTTGTTGCAACATTTTCGTGCAGTTGACATTCGTGCCAAGGTGGCCGCCGCAGCAGCAACGAGAAAAGGGTTTTAGGTCTTTCAAGACGGAGTTGGCTATACTCTTTCTAGAAAACTATTTCTAGAAAACAAATTTACACCTAAAAATTCGTAAACAAAGAGAATTATTAAACTGGAAACAAAATTACAGCTTTGTTTCCATTTATGAGTCCATTAAACCCATTCAAATGGTATAATCGTGCCGCAAATTGATGTACTCCTTTGCAGGGGCCTCCGTCAAACAGCAGAGGCCAAGCTCATGCAACTCTCGAATCAGTCGGCAAACTGTTGCAAGTTCTTAGAACGCGCCACATGCTGCGCCGACTCGTCATCGCGTCCCTTCAGCGAGTATTGAACTTGAATTTAAAGTGCCGCTCCCCGACATCCATATCTGCCTCCTAAGCCCCACTCGCCACAGATCCTAGATTATTCCGGGCAGCAAATACTTTAGCATTTAGCTAATATACGACTCCCCTCCATGGTTGTGCTTTAAATACTTTAAGGTAAAAATTGTTGCAAACATTTTCGGTTGCAGCAAAAAGTTTCCCCTAAATATTCCACACAAAAATTTGCCTGCACACAAAACTGCACCCTGAACAACAGTAATAAATTTTTAACTTCCAAAACAACTGGCATAAAATGCCAAGCAAAAAATGTCTGGTTTCGTGGACCGGGGCGGGGCGGGAGCAAGGGAAATTGGATTTGCACGCACAGAATCTTCCAATAAGCGATAAAATTAAATTTGCGTATAAAAGTTTATGCAACCCGAAAACGAAAAAAGGACCTGCTGCAGGGGTAGGACTTGCAAGCGACTCAGGCAATTGCAGCAGAAAATTGCATATGCTATTGCCGACTAGCTGAGTGACAGAAAAAAGGGGCAATTTCTATGCTAAATGCACAGAAACAAGGCCAAAGGGTCCGGGCCAACTGCTGGGGGGCCGGAAAATGGCCAGCAAAGACCAGAAAATGCAGCAGCCACCCTACAAAGAAATAAAAAGGGACCTGGCAGGAAAATTGAAAGAAAAGGCAATGGGAAAAGTGCCTCAACTAAAATGCGCCAAAGGACAATACAATTGAAAAGTCACGGAAGGAAAATAAAGCGTTAAAAGGGGGGCACAATGTCCTAAAGGATCTCAAAGGATTTTTAAATCAAGCAAAAAGAGTGATGTAATATTCTATAAATGAATCCCTACATCCAATCAAAATCAACTTAAATTCACCCTCAATCTCTCGCCAGATGCATATCCGCAATTAACTTTAAATGCGTACTCCGAGAACAATCTAAAGTTGATTCCATAATCGACTTCTTGCATCGCCAAAAGACTTTTCCATTTTCCCCTTCTCGACGGAGCTCACAAAAAGGATGAAACTTCAATTCCACTGCCAAAGCATTGCCAAGCTATGATGGCCCACTCAAAGTAGTTCAACATGAAGTTCCACATTTTCTTTGCTTTTCCATTCCTGCCTCCTGCATTTTTTCAACCTTTTTTCTCGTCCGGAGGACCGCCCACCCAAGTAGCAACTACTTTTTTCTCCCCTTGCCTCGATTGCTCGTTGGTATCCTTTTTGCTGTATTTAAAGCAAATTAAACAAAATTGCGCGCAATAAAACTTAATGGCTAATTAAATGGGATGGGCTGCCCCTCGGAACGTCCTCCCGAAGGCAGGTTAAGGACTTTGGGGCGGAGGAAAGTGCAGCCCAGTGGCACGAGCAGCTGCTTGCCACGAAGCCCTTTTTGCATAATTCACGATGGCAAAAGTTGAGATAGAAACTATTCTTTTTTCCCTCCGGCCGGCCGCTTGTGTTTTACAACACAAGTGCCATTTGCTTTAATGAAATTATCCTGTTATGGCTTTATTCATGCGCCAGATGTTCATTTGCGGCTCTTCCCTTCTGACCAAGTCAATTCTGGTCGGCAAACAAATTCAATTCAATGTGCGCAATTTTATAAAATTTGTAACCCAAGGATGCCGGCGTGCCTCGCAGTAATTGGCTTGAATAAGTTGTCTTACATTTTTGTGGCTTGCTCTCCGAATTCTTGGACACAATGTAAAGTGCTCTGTGGCAAGGAAACCTCAATTGTCTCTAATTGATTGGATTGGAAGTGTGCTTAGATACAAATTCTGTTGCAGTTTACCTGGGAGCATCAAGTGTTTTCTTTGCCTTACCTGGAATCAAAAGGAGAAGTGAGTATTAGTCAAAGCAGTGGTTGCACAAATCGATGAACTGAATAAAACAATGAAAAAGCGCATTCGCTTGGACAAACTGTGCGCTACCCATCCCCAAAGCCCTGCGGGATGATCTCTGGCTGCGACTCCCTTCTCATTATGTCAAAATCGTACTTTGTCTACTTAACATTCTTGGACAAAACTTTGGAGTAGCTCTTGCTGATCCATTCACTGCTTCCTTTTTATAATTTTAATTAGCCCGATGCCGGCTATCTCCGGGGCTGCCTGCTTACGATTTCCCCTCGCTGGCCCCGAGCCCAGCCGTCAGACCCTTCCTTTTCCCCGGCTGGCTTGGGCCTATCTCTTCGGGATGTCTTGGCAGTCGGGCCCAGATAAGCGCGTTAAATTTCCAAATGGACAGCAAAGTGTCGGCCCCGAGAGCTCTGTAATCTGCATAAAAAAAAACTAAAACTAAAAAACGCTGCACAAAAAAGAAGAGCAGGGAAAATGGAACGAAACTGAAGAACCTCTTGGGTAATTAGTGCATTTTAAACGTCTTTCGGTATTTGGCCCGGCCAGAGGCAGCCACAGAATTGTGGTGCAAATTTTCCAGGCTATTTTAAGAGTTATGGGCATAGATAAATGGATTAGCCAGAGTCCGAGGGTATACGAGTACACAACAATCTTGCGGCTGAAGGGAGCCCGAGAGCCGTAAAGCGCAAAACGTGGTTCGAGTCGGACAGATCTGACTAGTAAACGCAGTCAAACGTGCGATAAATTCTGAGACCAAACCAGGGACCAGCGACCAGCGACCAGTGACCAGCGACCAACGCCAGAAATAAAAGGAACAAATGTTAATTGGTTTGTGTCAATCTTGGGCTCGCTCCGCTGCCTCCCGGCTCGCAACTCTTCCGCCCTGGAGAAATTCATTTCGGATTCCCGGACAGATGAAGTTGTTTAGCTCCTAAGCTGCAAACTTGCAGCCTCGCGGTGGTGCTGGTGCTGGTGCTGGTGGTAGTGGTGGTGGTGGTGGCGGTTTTCTTGGCTTCCTTCCTCCTGCCGCCCAAGATTTTTGCAATTTTCATTTCAATTTCTGTGGCGTGGCTGTGGCGAGCCGCTGAAAGCGAAATGATGTTCGGCCCATGGTCTATTAGGGACCGAGGAGCCCCACCTGCCCACCTGCCCACTCTGGCACTGCCATGCACCGTGCGAGTATATTGTACATCCAGCGGGCTCCCAATCGGACGCTACTCCTTCGTATTCTGATTAGTTTGTTCATCAGGCTCGTGGGCTGACGGAAGTGCGCGTGGCGTTTTGAGTGGCAATTTCCTGCAAGAAAATATGTCCGAGTCGGGTCACTTAGAGCCACATCTCTGTCTGGCAGTGACATCTTGAGCTTGCGGCTCATGGCTGGAAAATTCTGTGGCGCGAGAGCTGCCTCTCATCATTGGAGGAGGATCCGGAAATCGGTTTATCACGCTGATTACTTTCAGAGGAGAAAAGATTAAAGGAAGTCGTTTCAAGACATCCAAAATCGAATTAAACTGGTAAGCAAGAACTAGCCAACTTTGAGTGTCTAATAGAAGATTTTATGCAACAAAACTAACAACACCCATCATCTTACACCATAAATTAACCGAAAAAGAACGTTACAACTAATTTGTCAGGCTACAGAAATGACTTCCCGTGGGCTCCCAAAAATAAAAGACCCCCAGACAGGAACACGAACTGTCGTCTCCTGCCCTCGCTCTACCTGCATTTGAAAAATGATCAAAAAGCGAAAATGCCGAAAACGAAACTGAACCGCCTCAAACCCGACCCCAAGCCCCGACCACGACTCCGGACCCGACCCGGCACGGCCCCGTTTCAGTCAAGTCAAATAGGCAATGGGGCGGCGATGTGCGGAGATGTGGCAGCGTGGCATTGCCATTTTCGGGTCGCAAATCCCTTCAACTTTTGTTTGATGTCCCTTAACTGTGTCCCCAACCCATTCTCCATTCCCCAATTCCCAGCCAGCCCTGCCGTCGGACGCGTCGGATCGCTGGATGCGGGCTGGCAAAATTCAAGCGGTCTCCTTGAACCGCTCGCCTCAACTTGTTCCAAATGTCCGAAACTGTCCAAAATGTCTGTTCAAACTGTCCGGGCGCAGCTTTTATGGCCATCCAGTCGGCCAGAGTTGATTGCACTCCCTTCAGCGCGCTGAAAGAAACCGAAGCGAGCGCAAACAAGAAACAAATCTGCTGTTCTGGGGCTTCGACATTTCGTTACCCGGTATTTTGGGTGTCAACCAAAAATGTTGCATACTTCCGGGGCTCCTGGCAGTCCCCATTTAATTTAATTTTTTATTACTTAATAATTAAAATATACTTAGGGACATAAACAAGATTTCAACTTTTTGTGAAGAAGCAAGCATCTACATGTCTTAATACCGTTGATTAAAGTTTCATATGTATGAAAAATTGAATACAAATCTATGCTCTTTTTTTGGATTACTCTATTTTGGTAAAAATCATTTACAACTGCCAAGGGTGCAAAGTGCCGAATACCCCTGTTTTTCCCACGAGATCCCGGGTAATCTTACCCAGCCCAGGGTGGACAGAAACTTCTGCTGATGCAGATGATGATGGTGGATGCTTCTGAGTCGGGGACATGAGTAATTAACACCCACGTGATACAGTCGAGTGGGAGCTGGAGCCACTGGCAGCCACTTGACACTGAGCCTGGCGGTGGCGCAAGTGGGTGTGGGAGGTGTGAAAAGGTCTTTGCCACTGCCTAGCAGCCATTTACATGCTACATTGTTGCCCCCGGGCCAGGCAGTTTGATCAGCCTTAGAGATGACAGGCTGACCCTGTACATTATATATCACCTGGAGGTCTATATCACTAGAAGAATGGTTATCGGAGCATTTACTTGACTGAGAATGTGACAGTGGTTTAATTCTTTATGCAAGATTAGGGAATCTTGGGAAGGAAAGGATAAATACTTATCAATGGGTCAATGGTTCTGTAAATATATCAGGTTTTCGTTTGAAAAACTTGAACCCATCTGGCGACCAAAATTCCCCGCAATTCCTCGCGATAGTTCCCAAATTGTATCCAATCTGCCATCACTGGCCCGTCAAGTGGCCTCGGGCAGCAAACAGGCCGCAAGGAGCTTCCCGCCGCCCGTCAAGTGTGTGGTCTTGGGTCTCGGGTCTTTGGGATCTGGGATCGGGAATCTGGAGTCTGAAACTGGGATGCACTGCAGTGCGACGTCGCTGATACGCACACTTCACATTGAATTTCCATTTGCTGCTGGCTGACCAAAGTGGCCGGCCCTCTTGGAGACGGAGAAGGAATGGGAGTCGGAGTTGGAGTTGGAGATGGAGATGGGTTCTGGGTCTGCAGCAGAGGCTGCTGCGTTGATTTCCATCGATTTTCTAGACACTTTGATTGTTTTATTGTTGCATTAAGTGCTCGAAGGGGCCTCGTCCGGCGGCGACCAACCACAAAAATGCAATTGACACTTTGGTGTGAAGTGCTTAGTAGCCAGGCTCGTTGCTGCGGGCCTTCTGCCTGCTGCCTTCCCGCTGCCTGCTGCCTGCTGCCTGCTGCCTTCTCCCTGATTTCTGTTTAATAGATACATTTGCATCTGTGAGATGTGCGTCTCGCTCTTGGGGCAATATGATGGGGCTTGTTGTGTCTGCCGGGGCAGGCATTTTTCTAGCTGGTTGCATGGTTGCAGTTGCATTGCCTCCGCTTGAGTGGAAAATTGTTTTTGGTTAATTCCTTAGTTCTACAAACGCCAATGTGGATGTCTGGCATGTCTGCGCCGCAGTGGCACGGGCGGTGGGGCAGGCCTTTTTGTGGCATGCTGTGGGTAATGGTCGGTGGTTTTAGCTGCTGCTTATGAAAGGTCCGATCGATTAGCGGGATGGCAAGGATTCTGGGCTTTGTGGCTACTTATGGGGGTACCTCCCTATTGGTTTCAAATTGAAAACTAAACATCTAACTTCAAGGGATCTTAAACGATTCTATTGAAATTAATAGCTTTACAGAAATTCTTTGAAGTTGCAATAAATTAATATGACGGTTAAATATAGGCAGTTACATTATTAGGTTTTTGGCCATTTCTGGTTGCAAACTTGCGTAAGTTCCCTGTCATTTTCCCAGTAAAATCCGTTGGCCTGGAATCCTCGCAGCCTGCTTAACCCACTCAAAACCATCGACCATTCTATGCTAGGCACTCATGCACAATGCCGGTCATGACAACATCAGCGATCCAAACGCAGGGAGGACGGCAAGCGAATGGTAACCACTTTTCACCCCTCCCAGGACCGAGCATCAACATTTTCCACCACCAGCCCCCTTTATCGAGTGACTTCTGCTCCGCATATCTGCACTGTTGTATAAATACACTCCCGGCTATAACTGTCAATGTCAATAGGTTGCCCCTGCGCCCCTGCCCCGGTCCCTGCCCCATCCCTTGGGCCCCTTGGCTGTCATTCCACTATCCTGGCGATTGCCAGCGCAGGATGTGACTGAGACAACGACAACACAAACACGGCGTCGAGTAAATATCGTTCGCAATCGAAACCATGGATGCCAAAAGCCTGCCGGCACCCACACTGCAAAAATAATAGCAAAGATCCGAAATATGTGCCTTTTCTTTACCAAGTATTAAATGCTTACTCAGCCATAAAATAGTTCAAGTTTGAAGAAATACCTTAAAAAAATTAGAGCACATAGCAAGCCATTTTCCTCAGTGTCATTGCAGTTATGAGGTGCTCCCTTGGATCGGAACCAGCCTTGCGGACGCGTACTCCTTGCTGTCCTTTTCAGCGCTGCGGTTTCGACCGATTTTGCGATTTTGCGATTTTTCGCCCTTTCATGTTTGCATAACGCACCCGGGCCGTGGCACATGCGTTGGATAATTGCCCCAAGAGTTGCCCCACCGCGAGACGGGCATAATTTCGCACGAAAATTATTTTTATTATTAACGCCCGGGCCAGGATTCGGGGACGGCGAAACCGCAGAACCGAATTTCGAGTATTTGCGGCAAGAATTCGATATGGGTGCATGGCCGTCGCAGGTAATTGGGTGAGAAGAGCCGGGGCGATGGTTTTTATTGTTTTGCGGTCAGATGCCGCGATTTAAAGGGACAGCCCAGGCGGCAAAAGGTTATAAAAAACAAAAAAAAACAAAATCCTTACAGCAATATATGTATATTTCTTTAGAGAAAAAACGCATTTGCAAGTATGGGAGCATGATNACAGCAATATATATTTCTTTAGAGAAAAAACGCATTTGCAAGTATGGGAGCATGATTTTTATTTTTCCGTACACCTCCCACCGACCTGGGACTTTTTTCGACTCAAATTAATTAAATTTCACGCTTCAGCAAAATATCCGTGCGCAGTTTTTATGTCAACGTGGGCATGAGAGTGGAAATAAACGCTTGCTAAATAGTAGAAGGTGCGAAAATGAGCCACCGAAGCTGAAAATCACCTAAACCCCATGGCAAACCTTGCAAAAAATAAAGCAAGTTAAGGTCCAGAAAACAGATGCGAAAAAGGACGAGAAACATATGTATTAAATTATTACAAAAATAAAGAAAATAATTAATAAGTTAAACGACAATCACGACAGTTATTCGAATACTGCTCAGATAAAAATGTCAAAATTATGTGGTATTATTTGTATTTTATTTTACTTCTAGGACCCCGGATCGTCGGTGGCCAATGGGGTGGCGCTCTTTGTATCGATTGCCGGAACCAGAACCGGGAAATCTGCGATATCGAGTCCGATAGCGGTTGGAGCTGCGGCACAGAAGAATCGATCTATCAAAACGAATATCGAGAGCACTCAGGGCCCCATATCTCGTCCAATATGTCCACTTGCATTCCGCCGGGTCTCGATGTCACAGGTACAGTTCGATTGAAAAGCCGTCGAGGGCCCCAACAATGAAATTCCTAACTCGCAGATCCCCGAGCCGGTGAATTGGTGATCTGCTGCGTTTGGTCCCGTCAGCTGGGTTGTCAGGTAATAGTACCGACGGCCTCTTACACACCAACGAATTGCAGCTCGTGTTACGCCAGTGGAGTGAGCATGTTTAAAAACCTTTCCCCATGTCCCTGCGTCGATAGCTCGTCGGATCGCAGTCATTATCAAGAGTCAAAGCGACCTAGGCTATTGTACATGATTATTGGTCCCTTCTGCATATTTTACGGAAGCAATTGGAGTTGAAACCTTGCAGTTTTATTGCCTTAGATTCTTATAAAACGTCAAAATTTTATCAATAAAAATGCTTTTTGACTGAAAACAACTCGCTTTGAGACTGACTTGACGTCTCCCCTAGACAAGCATTTATTAAAAAAAAATTAACAATGTCAAAATTTTACATGTGCCTTTTAAGTGTACTTCTTTTCAGTCACATTCAAGCACAATTGAAAATAGATAATAACTCTTCCATTTGTGTTGACTGTACATGGCCTAACAAAGACTGCCATGTGAAATCAACTGGATACGATTGCTGGAGCACACCGTATGGTATTCCGGACAATTTGAATCAACCACCCCGACCGGCAACCACCAAGGATCTCAGTTTTTGCATTCCCGACACTTTGAATATTACAGGTTTCAATGGCCACTTAGTCCCTAAATCCATTTCGAATTAAGTTATTTTCTCCAAAGTCTCAAAAAATAGGTTTGATATTTGCTGCGTCTGGTCGCGCAAGCGGGGCTGTCAGATGTTGCTGCCCAGAAACGATCTGTCCTCCTATCCTTGCAACATCTGCATGCCCCATCAGCATGGTAACCTAAAAAGCTGCCCCTGCTCGGCGTCGTTCACTCCTGAGAGTCTTTTGCTGGTTCTGCTTGGGATTGCGTTTGAGACCTCTGTTTTATAGTACTGAATTGATGCAAATTCTCGTGGTTTCGTGTTTTCAAGACGAGATTGTAAAATTGAATTAAAATTATTATAAGGTAGGATTTTGGTTGATAAAGTCGATGCATTTTATAATAATCATTGAGTGGCAGCTATTATGCACTTTGCTTTAATTAAGCTTTTTGAAATATCGTTTTTGTCGCTTATCCGTAAGCTTATTTACAAACTTCGGGGAAGGCAGAGTCGAGGAGGATGCTGAAATTTTTGCTGACAGAAGGCGTTGCTGCGCATAATTATGCAAGCAGACGGGGAGCCATGGACCTCACTTTCGGGGTAATAAAGCAATGAATCACTGGCAGACTCCAGACAACTGGACCTTCAGAGGTTTCCGCCGCCCCACAAGCCCTGCATCCCCTCTCCGGGCCGTCCTAAAAGCCGTATCCTGCAGACCTCGAGAGCGAAAATGTTGACGCATCGTAACATCGGTTATTTGTGGCCTTGAGCAGCAAATGCGGTAATTGAGTTTCGTGTTTTATGATTATAGTTTGCTAGCTTTATTAGCCGCTCGAAAAGGGTTTCGGTTTCAATAGAAATGTCTTCGCCGCGGAAATTGCACTTCGAGCTTTCGCACTGATCGTATAATTAGAATGATGGGGCGCTGGCTCTGCAATCCTTTGGCCCTCCACTGTGAAATTGAATAGTTTTCTAGCCCCAGAGTCGTAAATCACTCTATTGCAGGGGTACAGCTCGAATGGGACCTCTAAAAGTTTTATTTTCGCCCATTTTATGGACGCTAGAGAATGCACTTAGGGCAAATCATTAATTGATTATTAAAAGGAAAAAGGCATAAACGTCCAAGGTAAAAGAGACTAATTTTAACATAGGTGGGTCCAGCAGAATGGGAGTACCCTGAAGAGGTGGATATGCAAACTAGTTGCTTGTGATTGCTGAACCCCCTTCTGGGCACGACCTGGAACCGTCCCAAAAAGGTAATTACCAGCACTTCGCACCATGACCAATTCCCGGGTTCACAGAGACATCATGACTTTGCTGCCATTGTTTTATCGGCTGGCGCGATCGACGCGGTTGGAAAAATCACATGAGCGCGAACACATCATAAATGTCAAGCCGGCGAGAATTATGACACACGGAGGTTGGAGCACAGGGAGAACTCTGGAGCAGCGGAGGAGTGCTGGAGGAGCGGATGGCTTCCCTGGGCTCGCGCCTTATGAAGTCATATGGACTCGCAGTCGGAGTCGGGGGTCGCCTCATATCTGCACTCGAGATTTCGTGGTCCGTGACCATTTGGAAATGTGATAATTGCAGGCAGTCCAGGCTGTGTCCGTACTTACAGCTCGCACTAGCTAGCTGATAGAATGCCCAGCTACACTGGACAAGAAATAAATTACAAAAGCTCAGTTGAAAATTGATTTAGAAAACTTGTGGGCTTTACTATATACTATAGAAATGTTTGGGGCTCAATGATGTCTCCGCAGGCTGAGCCATTCCAAGGAATGGCTGACATTTAGGAGAAACATTGCTAATCACTACATAAATTTAGAAACCTTAAAACCTTTCCAGTGCACCAGAAAGGAGCTGGGGCAGCACCATTGGGTTCCTATGTGCCGGGGCATGTGTACTTTTCTGCTTTCAGCTTTCTGACACAAAAGTGCAGCTGGGCTTGGCTCTGGCTCTGGACCCGACTCCGAATTTAGCTCCCTCCCCGTGCTGCTGGGGTTCCTTTTTGGCGCGGACCCTGCTGCCACTGCCACTGCCACTGCCACATCCCACCGCCAACGACTTCTTTTGCCCCTTATCTGCGCAGCTACTGTTGCACTTCGCGCATTTAATGTGACAATGTCACTTTGTTTGTGCCCGGCTATCTGACTGTTAATTTCCAAGACTCCGGGGCAAGTTCACACTCTTAATTGGATTTGAAAGTGCAGAGCCGCGGAGAGTTGACACCTACTTTTCCCCTTCCCGAGCAGAACTGATTGGGCCTGGCTCCCGGGAAATGGGGTTAGCCCCGAAAGGTAGCCCCGGCCGCCTGCGGATCCGTTAATGAGTTTAGCTGCGCCAAATGATAATGCCTGGGAACGCAGATCGCAGATCGGCAGATGGGAGTGTGCAGCCGTGCTAACGGAGGAGCAAAAAAAGCCCGAGGTGTGACGGAATCCGAGGTGGTTTAACATTTTCCGCTAAATACTTTTCAAAATTAACGTTAAAGCCTAAGAACTCACTTCGAAACTATGGCGAAACGTGTCCATTTCTATCAATAAGTTAATTGCAAATGGCGAAATCGCTGACCCCAAACTGTTTGACAATGCCACAGAATATCAAAAAGTTGCAGCCGCAAATGCAGCCAAATGGCCAACAGATTCAATAGGATTTACTGCCAAAAGGCATTTAATTTGACATCTGACGGAGAGTTGGAGGTGATGCTCCACAAGGGGCAGAAAATAACGACAACTTTAAAATGAGCTCGGAAAGCCAGAGCGGATGAGTGACTGAATAAATAAGTCGAGTGATTGAGGGATGGCACTGAAAGCCCTTTCATGTCAAGCTGCAGGGAAATTGCACTGCATCGCTTATGCATTCCGTATTTCAATATGCATATTAAGATGTGTAAATATGAATGTTGGTGGCATAAAAAGGCGCCCTTTGGCCCCAAAGAATTGCAGAAGAGTGCCAGAAAAATCCTCTTAAAGGTCGATCGAATAATTGGGAAAATAGGGGCCACAGTTTGCACTGAATTTCGATTATCTAACAGCCGGCAACACTTTTGGCGCAATTGAAAAAGCCGCAAAGCCGCACAACAATAAAATTAGCTACAAAATCTAATCAAAGGATCCCGAGGCGCCAATTACAACAATACGCCACTGCCAACAACAGCGACAGCAACAAATGAAACAGCATGTAATTACACGAGGAAAGCCGGCAACAACCAGCAGCGGGCAACACAAGCAACAAAGGAAACAACCAATTGAACGGAACAAACTGCAGCGAAAATCGAAATTGAAAATTAATTTCAAATTAATTTCAAATTCACAAAAGCAATAAATATTGTGCAGCAGTCGTGACACACAAATGCGAGGCGGGGGCCTGGCTGGGTTCCGGGGGTTCAATTGGTAAATCTTGAAAATCGTAGTGACCAAATAGAGAGACAACTCAGTCAATTGGAAACAGCAGGAGGCCAGGTCAGAATCAGGAGCAAGCGGGGTTGGGGTTCACATAGATACACTACGATTATGTGACCTAGGGATCTGGGTTTCTCGTTTGGGAAAAGGTTGGCAAACATATCCAGAGCTTGTATAACCTATAACCCTTCTAGACCGGAAAATTCAAAGCTACTCGTATACAATTTCACATGAAACAGAGTATCTGAAAACCACATGGAATTCGGATTTTGCTGCAATTTCATTAGCAAAAGACATTGGAGTGACCAAAAGCGGCTGCCTGTAAAGAGGCGGGGCACCCAAAGCAATTATTCGAGAACTCTGCAGCTGAGTTGCATGTCAGTCAGTCGGTCAACTTCAGTTGCACGTTCTGAGTCCCATTTCAATCGGATTTCCAAGTGCGGGGCGATTGGGAAATCGCTAAGCGAGCGATTCCAGGTGGAGCAATGGAGATGGATCGATTTTATTTACGCCGTTGTCTCAATTATTTACCATTGCGATAGGGACGAGCTTTTGGCCATATGGTCATCGTAAAAGCAGGCAACCCGGCGGCAGATAAGCCCCTCATGGACTCGGAACCGGCCCTATCAATGCAGTTTGCTTTCTGGGAATTAACGAGCCAATGTCACACCACAAATGAACGAGTGTACCACGCACACACTGTAATTATGGAACTCATCGCGCCATAAAGGAAAATCAACACAGAAATAATAATAATATCTTTTTATGACGCCCGGCGAAATTCCAGACAAATTATTCAAGGTACAAATATGAAAACGGCGCAAAAACTATGCATATTTCTCCGAACGGCTTTAATTGCAAATTTGCGCGGTCGCATAAAATAATGGAGCCGTGGAAAAAATACCCGTACAAATATTTTCATATGCAGGAGGAGCGATCCCAAACGCCGAAAATATCCATGGGAAAAAATAGCGTATTTGTTAAGTTTTATCAGGCGGCAAGTGAAAATAACACTAAAAGCAATGGGCTTGCGCCAGGAATTGAATGGAGCAAAACAGGGATACAATGGGACAGCGTTTGATTTATAAAGCGATTGGGCAGGAGGAATATTAAAGGAATATATTTGGCATATTTCACTAAAGTATCCTTTGTTTAATAACATTTCACTTGACTTTGGATCTCATATATCTGCCGTAGGTTCCATCTAAGTGATATGGCTTCTTTAACAGCCCGTACCCACTGTTTTCTGGCATATGCAAATGCAGTGCGGCTTTTGCTGGCAAATTTCATTATTATTTCACACCCCGGACAGAGATCCAGGGATGTTGGATATATCCATTCCCGCGGAGCCAACGCCACCCCGCAAACGCATTTTGGTATGTAAATATTTTGGCGCGTGCTCGAATCCGAGGGAAACTATCGACAGGAAAATGACACGGGGGATGAGACCCCGGGCAGGGGAGGGGAGGAGAACTGGTGCCAATATTTGCCAGTTTTTTGTTTAATTAAAACATTTTCCCCAGCTGCATGGGATTCGAATTTTCGCCATAAACGAAATGCAAATTTCCCTTTTCGGCGGCAAAAGGGGTGCAAATCCAATCCACATGAAATATTTAAGCCAAACAATTATGGCACAACGAAATGTCCGTAGGATTGGCCAAAATATTCGTTTTATTAAGTTTCCCAGATTCATTTCGTTTTTGTGGCCATCGTTACCCTTTTGTTTATCATTGAAATGGAAAATTGTTCCATGTTTGGCTTTGTCAGCTATGTTTTTTTTTTCAGCAAAATTCTAATTATACTCGTACGCAGATATTAATTGGCCAGGTAGAATTTGGAAGCACACTGTTTTCATTACCCCCATCGATGGTGGAGAGTAGGTAATTAAATTAAGCCCAAATAAGTTTACAGCCCAAACCTTCTTTAAACGCCAAAGATAGTAATTTAATTAGGAACATTCTCTGCCTACACAGGCGTTCCCCTTTCGTAATTAACTCTAATCTTATTAAACGCCATCAACTAACAAATTGAAAGATAAACTCAATTTACATGGCATAATCTGTCCAATAAAAGCAATTTCCAAAACCCAAATAGCATTATTCCCACACACGCGAAAGGGAAGGGTGTCGTTAAAAGGCCAACAAAAATTTTATAAAAAGCCGAAACCGGCCAAACAAAACTCCAGCCATAAAGTCCATTAGTGGCCGTTTTGCATACGCAATGGACCGCCGGGGGCTGCAGCATTTGCGGGGGCGTGGCAGCTGGGAGAAGCTAAAATTGCGGTCAATGTGACAACTTGCCGCAACGGTTCCGGCCTCCGGAGCTACCAACTGCCGCGCTGCTGTAAAACTCATTTGGTGTCCGATAATTGCGTGCGTCCTCGGTTTGTGGTTGGCCTGTTCTGGGAGTCTGTCAAAAATCAAGCAACTAAACAGCGGCTTACGAGGGGTTAGGGTTAGAGTCGGGGGCCATAAATCCCAGTCCCCCCAGGCCCTGCATCCATAATGGGAAGCCCCAAAGTGTTTGGTCAAACTTCTGATGAAGTTTGCTGCACTTTATTGGCAGGAATGACATACAGTTGAGTTGTAAAATATCTTTTCCATAAATGAGTTGAATGAAAACGCTAATTGTCAAGGCTTGGCTTTAAATTCAAGATGAATTCAGCTAGTTGTGATACTCCTTGGACTACCCAAACCAAAACTGAATCAAAAGTGTGTCAAATTCAATCCAGAATGCCACTTATTTCTATCATATTTACGGAAATATTTACCCAATTTAGTGAGAACTTAGTGCCGCAATTTACTCCACCCCCAAAAATGAATCGAAAAGTCACACAAAATCAGATTTCCTCGCTCACTCACCTGATTCGTTTTCTCTGTTGAGCGTAGTCGCCTCCTCGACGGTGGGACCGACATCCTTGGGTCCCTCGGCCTGCAAGTGCACTCCATCATCGTGGGGGGCACCAATCATCGATTCCCCATCATCCTCGTCGCTCTGGTGGCTGCCGTTGACGACCTCGATGACACTCTGCACCGAGTCCATCGATGAGGTGGCAGATACCAAAATTGGGGTGGTTATTGGTGTGGTCACCGAGGAGGAGGAGGACCCGCTCTGCAGGCCATTCGACGCCTTGTGCGACTCCTTGTCCGACCCCCCGTCATCGGGCAGTTGGTGGCTCTCCAGCTGCAGCAGCTCATCCAGAGGCAGCTCCACCACGGCACTCACCTCCGCGGGCATTAGTGTTTGTTGGGGTTGTGCGACAACATTGGGCAAGTCCACGCTGGCCAGGTTAATGATTGGTGGCGGATTTTCGACGGGTTTTGGCTCGCAATCTGCCCGCTTCTGCTCGACGCCCACAATGATGCGCTCCAAGGGCTTTGGAGGCGGCTGCGGTTGGCTTCCTTCCAAGCTGCTGCGTCTTTGGCTGGGAGTAGGCTTTGACCCAGATCCGGGTACGGTCACCTCGCTCCTCTTGCTCGGCACTGGCGGCGGCGCTGTTTTGGGCTTCGTCACAGCCGTTGAAATCTTCGGTTTATTGGTGGGCACCGGAGGCTTGGGCTTGGGCTTCGGTTTGGGCGAAGGTGTGGGTGTCTTTTTGGGCTGAATAATGTGTTTGTGTAGGACATAGCCCAAATCCTCCTCTTCCAGGGACGGGGAGATCACCTCAACCTGGGTGGTAATTGTGACTGGCGTGATGTCGTCCTTCCGGGAAACAATGACTTCCTCTTTGGAGATGTTGACTTGGTTGGTGGACTTCAGGATCTCCGTTTTCTGACTGGATGTCCCTGTGACTTGGACCTTCACCTCCTTGACAATGGTTTGCTCTTTGACTTGCTGACTTTCTGACACTTGGCCATCGCTTTTCTGCAGGACTTTGACCTCTTCCTGATGCGAGACCTTAGTTTCCTTCTTGACTTCTTGCTTGTGGGCCACCGCAACACTCTCCTTGATCTCGTTTTGAGAAATTTCAGTCATTTCTTCGAGTTCCTGAAGCGCAACTTTTACTTCCTCTTTGATTTGCTCTTTAACAACCTTTGGAGTCTCTGGCAAGGGGGCTTCCTGGACATGCTCTATGACTGGGTTCTCTACTGGGATGGATTCGTTTACCACATTCACTTCCTGCGGCTTATCCTCCTGCTTGTCCTCCTGCTCGAAGGCACTCAAGTCAAAGCCTTGCTCGTCGTCGGCCAGCTCCAGTTTGTACAGCTTTTCGGCTTCCTTCTTGACCTTTTGATAGCTCTCGATCAGCTTCTGGGCCTCCTGCTCGAGGCGTCGCTCCTCGTCGGTTTTCTTCAGGAGCTTGGCGCCCTTCTTGCCAGCCACTTCCTTGCTCTGCTCCAGCTTCCGGGTGACCTGTTTCTCGCCATCCTTCAGCACCGTCAGCGTCTCGCTCAGCTCCCGCTCCAGGGTGGGTGGGGCATCGGATGAGGAATCCGCGGAGCCCGCTCCATTGAGGACCTGCTGGGCCTCTAGGTACTCCTCCTTTTCGTTCGTCTCGCACTCGGTGTAGGTGGTGAGACCATCGCTAGCGCTCAGCTGCTTGCCCCGCTCGGATAGGGTCAGGGTACCGCGCTCGATACTCTGGTTATCCCGAGGACTCTCCAGCCGCTCCTTCAGGCTCGACTCCTGGGTGATCGTGGCGGTCAACGGCTGCTCCTGCGTCTCCTGCTCGTCGCCAAGGTCGAGCAGGTTGTCGTTGCTGCTGATCTTCTTGAAGCGGGCGCTGCTCGACTTCGAGTTGGCACTCGTCACCAGCTGCTCCTCCCCAGTCAGTGCGTCCCGGGTCCTCAGTTCGCTCAGGGTTTTCTCCTCGCTCAGCACCCGGCGCTCCTCGTGTACGGTGGTGGTGCTCGTGACTACGGGCTCCTCCCTATCCTCGTAGGGTTGCAGCTTAAAGGCCACCTCCGGGGTGAGGGATACGGTTGCAGAGGAAGATGAAGTGGAGGAGGAGCTCGTCTTGGTGGTGGTCACCCGTGTGGTGGTCGTGGTCTTCTGACTCGTCATTGTGCTGCTAGAGCAGCTCTCCTCGTTCGTAGACGTGGTCTCGCTGTGCTGCTCCTTCTCTGCGACAGTTCCGTTTGCGTCATGGTCAGCAATCTTATCGTCAGTCAGCTGGGTCACCCCGCCAGCACTAGCCTCCATTTTGGACACCTTCTTCGGCTCCTCCGATTTGACAAGGTTTCTGGATAAAAAGAAGCAACGACAGTCGATACAAATGCCTTAATTACAATTATGAGCTCTTATCGGAGACAGCCGATATATGCTAATTGACTTGTTGCCATCACACCTGCTCAGGGAAGTCCAGACAGACGGTGCGCTCGATCGATTTCGAACCTGCGGGCAGCGATACCAAAATCAAACTGATTCCGGCCCGGCACTTCTAACAACTCCAACATTTTGCTATTTCCCTTATCGCGGCCTGTGGTAAACACACCGGCACTTTGTCTTATCAGCCTTTGTTTTTTATTTGCCCCTTTTTCCCTCGATTTTTTATATTTTTGTGCGGTTTGCCTCCCGCGTACTTGCCCCCCGATTGCACTATGAGCTGTCAATAGGTGTGCATTGTGATTGCACAAAATTCCCCTTGTTTCGGCTTCTATTCTATTTCAATTAACAATTATTAAACGCAAGAACTTTCATGCTTTTCAGTAATCTAACACATCGGTTTGCAATTTGTGATAATTTAGTTGCCAAAAAGTTAACAGACCGCCACTTTTTTAGTCTAATGACCCACTAATTCCTTTTTTTTCACATTCCTAGGCCCCATAAACCGGTAGATTAGAAGCTCTAGATCCAAAAAGTCTTACTCACCCATTAGTTAGGGACTGCGGCTCCAGGGAGGAGAACTCCTCTTCCACCTCGCCGATGGTGGGCAGCATGTTCGAGTGCCAGAACATGTTGAAGTAGGCCTCCGAGGGACCTGGCCCATTGATGAGTTCCGGGGGACCCAACTTTTCGCCGTCCTCACAGATGTACTCCCGGTTGGCGGCGTCTAGGTCGTCCTCGTCATCCTCGCCACTGCTGGAGCTGGAGTAGCAGGTGGTGTCCTGGTTGTCGTCCACGATCTTCATGCACTTGCCAACCACCAGCGGGGGCGGGGATTCCCGGGAGAGATCCGCTGCCTCGGCAGCAGCAGCGGCCAAAAGGGCACTGATACTGTTGTGCAGCTTGAGCGACTCCCTCTCGCGCTCCCGCTCCTTCTCGCTGTCCTTCTCGCTGTCCTTGTCCTTGTCCTGACTGTGCACCAGATCGAACAGGCTGGGCAGCTTGTCCTCGTCCTGGGCCTTGTTCTCGTACGTTTGGATCTTGAAGCGGATCTCCCGGTGACTCGTCGTGGGCGAGGGTGTGCCCACCGGCGTTGTCCTGGGTGTAGCAGGACTCTGCTTGAATGTCTGCATGGTCAGCTTGGGCTGCTGTTGGGGCGGCGTTGTGGGAAGAGCCTGAAGCTTGGGTATCTGCGTTTTCTGCAGCGACTGCACCCGCTCCGGCGGCTTGGGCTTCGGTCCCTTGGGCGACCGCCCATTGCTACTGCTACTGCTGCCATTGGAGCTGAGGCTCTCCAGGGAGTTGGAGCTCCTGGACGCACTTCCGTTGAGCAGCACGGGTATGAAGGTCCGTTCCGGGGCCTCCGCAGAGTTGGCTCGCTGCAGAGGGGGCCGGGGACTCGACTCCTTCGACTTGCTGCGGTACAGGTTCAGCTTGAGATCCGTGTCCGACTTCTGTTTCTGCAGCAGCCGCGGAATATTGGAACCCGGTGACCCGTTGGTGGGAGGTGAGACGGGCTTGGCCACGGCTCTTTGCGGCGGCGTTGAGCTGATCACTGGAATCCGGGACTTGCTCTGCGGCGACTGCTGCTTCACAGGCTGCAAATGAAGCTTGATCTCGCCCTCTGTCTTGGCCCGCGAGAAGTTCGACTTGGGTATCTTCGTGGCACTGGGGGTTGCCTCCTTCGGCTCGTTTGTCGGGGTCTTTGGCGAATCCAATTTGGGTGCAGTGACCTTCTCGTTCGTCGGCGTGACGGGCTCCTCCATCGTGGGCACCCGGGGCGGGGCCACCTCAATGGGCAGCTTACTGGGAGTGGGAATCTTCCGCGGCATCGGGATGATGGAGCGCTTCTTGGCCTCCACGGTGGCCAATTGTATCCTGGGCTTTGGCGTGGGCGTCGTCTCCGGGCTCTTGAGCACGACATTCTCGTACACATTCACCTTCTCCGTCTTGAACTCCACGTTCTCGTAGTTGTTGCCGGGTATGAGTAGCTTGGGATGTCCCAGTGGCTGCTCTAACGGCAGGAACTCCTGCTCCAGCAGAGTGAACGGCTGCAGGACCTTGGCCAGCTCGTGACCATTGAGACTGCTGTCTGAGGAGTAGTTCGAGTTCATGGAGAACTTGTCGATGACTGTGGAGATGGTGCTGGCGGTGTCGTCCGACTCTGAGCCGGCCTTGATCGATTCGGCAAAGAGATTGATATAGTACTCCGCATCTGGAGGCGGTGTGAGCGGCTTTTCCGCCACCAGTTGGGCGGGGTTCTCCTTGGAGTTCTGTCGCCGGACTAGTTTCCTGGGCGGCACCGGCGGCGGTGGCGGGGGCTGGGCATTCAGTGTGATGGAGAGCTGCTCCAGCTGCTGTTGCTGGAAAGGATCCTCCTCGCTGGGTGGTTTCTGGCCGTGACCGTTGCGCACCACCAGCTGGATAGCCACGTTATCCTTGAGCCCGCGCACGCAGTCGATGCGCGTCATCTCCTTGACGTCCCGCCCGTCGATCTGAACGATCTCGTCGCCCTCGCGCAGGCAGCCCCAACTGGTGGCCACCTTGGAGGCGGGACTGTCGGCGGCGCAGGACTGGATGTACAGCTTCTGGACGAGTTCGGTGCTGCGGGTGCCGCCCTGAAACTTTAGCCCGAAGCCAAGGCGTTCGCCTGGCAGCCGAAACACTGTAACATCCTCCTGATCCTGCAACGTATCCTGCGTTCCCTCCTCCTGACGACGCTGCTGCAGCAACTCCATCTCGTTGATGGTCAAGACTGTGATGAAGGAGGAGTCCTCCGCCACGGAGCTCTGCCGCTTGACTAGCTTCTTCAGGCGATCGCTGTCTTTGCCGCAGGATGTGGGATCGTCCACTTCCACCACGGTTATGTAATCGTCGGCCAGGGTGGCTGTCTTGGCTGCGGTGCCGTTAGCTTTCGTTGCAGTGGCAGCCATTTTGTGGAAACTGAAATAAAGAAATACAAAATAAGTATTTGTACAAATTCTATACCATTACTTTATTTATATTTTAAAGTAATCAATTATTCAAGAGCATATCCTCTGTCTCTGCCCAGTCCTTATCACGAAACGACAGCGATAAATAAATGCACCGATCTTCACATTGCTGGAAAAAATAGAAAACTAGACCCGCGCAGGCCTCTGGCATTCACGAGAAGCACTTGAGGTCTATTTAACTAAAGATATCAATCAACACCTCTAACAACCGATATCGCTAAGGACCTTTATTTTGAGGAGAGTTCATCCGTATCATCCTAACCCAACCAATTATACAAGCCCTAATCAAGACAGCCTGGATTACACATAAAGCCACATTTTACCAAAAAACTAATTTGACATCAAACTCTGACACTACCATGGATGGTGTGTAAAAATGCTACATTGATCGGACTACGATCGGGTGGTGAACTCGGCTAGACCTTCGAAATCAATGTCGAAATCATTGGTGTAGGTATTGGTATTCACCACAATGTCGAATGTGGAACTTAAGTAGACTCTTGTAGTAACATGTAGATGTAGATATAAAGTAAAATTCGCCAGAGTTCAAAATTTTGTAAGACTTTGAATCCGCTTTCAAAAATTAAAAATGTGATAAAAATAGTGGGATTTTTTGGCAATGTTAGCCGCAATTTAATTAGTTACAAAGCTAGAAATGTGTACAAAAATGCCTATAAATACCAAATATTTGCGCCTCTACTTTCAAATCTAAAAAAAATGAGAGACGGTGTTGGCAACTGACTTTAAAGCCATTCAACCTTTCGGCCATAACTCTTGCGCTTCCTTCCGCTTCGCTCACTCATCTAACTAATGGCCGTTGGTATCCCAGGGAGCTCTGTTTTTTCTTCAAACAGTTTTTCCTCGGCTGCCATGTTCCACTGTCAACAGAGTTGGGAAAATTTTTATTTATGCACTTTGTAGCGCCGAAAATTCTCCGGCGGCACCTGTCAGTCAACACTTGGGATGGCACAAACAGTTAGGGGCTCCGCGGGGCCATGGAAAGCAAGCAAAAAAGAACAATCTGGGCTGGAGCAGCGGGTTCCGGATGAATACTGCCAACTGGCCCACAGACAGGCTCCGATGATGGACACTCGAAGAAATGTATGGCGAGGCCCATGGCTCCCGACAAACCAATTGGAAAATATTCCACAAAATCGCAAGTGGCTGCAAATCAACTGTTTTCAGTTTCACTTAAAAATGCCACCAGTGTTGTTCCATTAGTCTAATTTGATCAATTTTCTTAAATGCTCTACAGCAGTAACACTGCTAGGAAATATCATTATATTTAGGGCAGTACTTGACGAAATATTCCATCGGTTAATTCAGTATCTGAACTGAAACGAAGTTTAGCCAATTTGAGGATACTGTTTGCTTGAACTGTTTGCAAGTGGTTGTGGAAATGTGTGTTATAAATATTCCCCGAACTTTCGTACTAGAACTCTGCGAGCCTTCAAGTTGTGTTGAATAAATATTCCTGCTATTTGCATAGTAAAATCAACGAGATTCCAGTGACAGCCCAGATGCAACATTTAATTAATATCAAATCCCTGAAATGCAGAGCAATGTACACATTCTGCGAGTGCAGCAAACTCCGGAATGGGAATGGGATACGAGCCGGGATGCGAGCTGGGAATAGAGGATAGAGGATGGACGCCTGGACGGTTGGCATGCCATGGCAGACGAATGCCAGTCAAAGTCGCCGCTGACTGACACAGTTTGCCATTTTCGAGGAGGAAGCTGTTTGACCAGTAGATGAAGAAAAACTGCACACAGGGCGCCCAAGGGAGCCGGGCGGCCAAAGAGCCCAAAGAGCCGTTGAGCCGGGCAATTGGTAAGTGCTCGCTGTCTAATTGAAGTCAAACGCGTTACTCTGAGCTACTTTTGGCCAACACACAAAATATGCTAATCGAATCCCCTGCAAGCTCCGGCTAAGCCAACTTTGACATTATGCTGCAGAAATTGTGTGCAATTTCCAGACGAAAAGCCGAAACACCATAAAAGGGAGAAGAAATATTTCACAGGCAGCAAATGAAAATAAAAACACGAGAAATCAAAGCCAAAGAAACCCAACGGAGGAGGGCTGCTCCGACAGTCGCAGTCGGAGCCCAAACTGTCTGCCACATCGTCTAAAGGTAACAATTTATATAATGAAACTGATTTCAAATTTGTGATGTGCAGGCTGGGCCGCCGGTGGAGCGACTGGTTCGCCAATCCCATCCCGGCGCGGTCCAGTTCTCGTTCCTGCTCCCATCGTCATCGGTAATCACGGGGTGTCCGGGTAAAACAACAGTTATAGCAAAATAAAAAACGCATGCACCGGGGGTCTAAAAAACACGACAAAAAGTACGACTTACAACCGAAGTCTCGAGTATCAGGCAGGGGAATGCTCTAAACCTGAGTTGTTTCGGGGTTTTGGCTCCAAAATGCATTAAATGTTTAAAACACAAGCCGTTGAACAACAAAATTTTATGTGGGAATAAAAGCCTAAATTTTCCTGTAAAATTAGTAGTTCGAAGTGAATACCCACTCGTGTTACTAGGGATATCTGTTGGAAATGTCAACTTCAGGATCAAATTGGTAATACCTTATTTGTAGATCGTTATGGGAAACGGTTTCACTTTCCAAAAGAATCCCTAAATTTGAAATTGTATAAAGTATGAATAAAGTGACGCAAAGCCAGTAAGCCCGAAATCCTTCAATATGTGATCATATTTTCCTGAAAAGGGTATAAGAAATCCCCACGGTAGCGGTAAAAACACAGTAAATTGAAACAAGTTTAAGAACTGCCCCGACCAGTGTCGTGTTTATTGGTCACCTGTCCGCCGGGCCAGAGCCCGTCGAATGCTTTTCGATTACTCTCCCCCGAAAAATGTACTCCACAGGAGGCGAGAGGAGTAAAAAACGGGCGAGGGGCAACATGATTTGGCAACTTTCTTGTGCGCGGCCTGCAACATGTTGGGGCAGCAGCAGAAGAAACGCGAACGCAGCCAAATCATCTGTTCAGGGTCTCTTTTTTGGGCTCCTTGGGCTTGCGGAAACCCACCTGACTGGGTGACTTTGTGTGGGAGTTGGCGGTGCAAGATTTTTGCGGCGGCTTTGAAAACGGTTTGGAATTTCTTCGCTCCGTCGTTTTGCAACACGTCGCTTGGTTCCTTCTTTTTGTTTGATAAAAAGAAAGTTGACATAAATTGTTTTGTATGTGCAGGGTTTGGTTTTTTTTTGCTTTTTTGTTTGGTTTGCGGTAGCAGACACAAAGTTTGCGGTTGCCGTTTTTGTTTGGTCGTGCACAGGAAGGAAATAACTGGCACCGAATCGGGTTTTTGGCAAGTTTGGTGTGTGGGATCTTTGGTTTTCTTTTCATGTCTCTGGGAGCTGTGGCTGCGTTTTGAAAGTTCGTGGAACAAGTTAATCGCCCCCGTCTTTGTCTTGCCTTGGTTTTATGGTCATTTCAAATGCGGTTGGCTTAGAGTGACAAGGGAGTGATAAGTGGGTTGATCAGGCATGTTTCGCTTATGCAAGCGCGCGGCCTGCAACTGTTACATTTCCCTTTAAGATTGGCCACCAAAAAAGTTCCCTCTTGCCATTTGCTTGGGGCAATCTGGGGGGAAAATCTAAACGACATTGATTGCCCAATGACTGCCTCATGATTTCCTTAATTAATTTCCTGAAGAGCTACTGCTTATTAGCCCCCACGAGCAGCAATTGTTTCAACTGGTTACGAGTACCAGACTTTCCCCGTCGAGCTCCCATATAAGGCTAATCGTCCCTACTTTGAGGCGCTTCCCACTTCCCACTTCCCCCTCATTCGATTTCATTAACAAATTCACCCGGTGTGTGTTTGAGAAATATGCTTTAAATGCATTTAATTAAAAACATTTATGCAAATTGCAAGCACTGGCCATTAAAATAACAACAAAAGCAAGTGCGCCGGCGAACAATGCTGGGCCCCCCGCCGCGTTCCCGGCCCGTTTTCTCAGTCATTGAACACTGAGGGAAACTTTGGGTTCCCTTTTAATCTTGGATCTAAAATCTTCTAAATTTTAGAATCTTCTATTGGGTAGCTTGAAAAACCATTTGTTTTAGTGTTGCAGAGATTATTATATTGCATATTGCGAGCAATTTGTGCCGAGTAATTTTTATAAAGCATGACCAACTTGATAACCTTTTGTACCATATCTTTTCAAGCTTCTGTGGCCTTGAGAATAATTCAAAATATTTCAGAATATTTTAAATATATTTTCATATTAGAAGAAACATTTTCTCTGCGGAGCTGTTTCACACCATTTGCAGTGCGAGTGACCGCAGTGTCCAGCCCCTTTCCTCATTTCCCCAGCCCCGTTGGCTACTCTTTCTTGCTCATTATCTTCGTTGGGGCAAATTATGGGAAACTAGCGCAACATTTTTTATTTTCCGCGCTGGAAAAAAGTCAATGCCTATGCTAATTTTTTGCTGCGGAACTTCCTTTGTTCGGCCCCTCCCTGCCCCTGCGAGTGCATTTTAATTGCACTTTTTCCTGCTGCTCCGCAAGAAACTAATAACTGGCAATTTATTAAAATGTTTTGCAGTTGCGGTTGCCGGCAAAGAGCCGCGTTGATGCGGGGAAAAGTCGCGGCTTGTACAATTTTGGACACTTGCTAACAAAAGCCGTGAGGTAAAAAAGGGGTAAAAAGGGGTAAAAAAAATCCAAGAAGCAGCCAAGAAAACAAACCAAGATGCCGCTTTTTGCCTTGCGAGCCAAATGCGTTCGGCGAGGCGTGAAAATTTCTCTACCCAAGTCGCTGGCGATTTATGTGAGAATTATGTTAAATTAGCCAGCGAAGCGTGCGGTGTGATCTCCTCCCCAGATTTGATAAATTTATCAAAATCCAACAAAAAAAAATGCATAAAATTCGAAGGTAAACAAGTTTGTTGGCAAGGCAATGTGAACTAGTTCAGCGTTTCTGGGAGAATATTTTGGGCGACGGGTAATGGGATTAAGTTAATTAGATTATCTGGTTGAGCCATATTTAGCTTTGAGGGAATAGTCCACTTCAATTGTTCAATTTTGAAGAAATCCGAAAAAGCATGCTTGCCTTTTTAAGTCAAGATTGCGAAAGGAACTTTCAGTTGTAATCGAAATGGAAGAAACAGAAATCATGACTGAAGCAAACCCCGAAGTAACCTCTGAAGAAATTTCCACTAAAGATGAGGAGGGTGCACGGGCCCGCCGGCTTTTGGATGACCTTCTCCTGCAGATGCTCCGTATAATCCAGGAGAAGGCCATTCTCAGCCATCAGCTTGGCAAGCAGGCGAGCCAGTCCCGCATGATCCTGGCCAAGATCAGGATGCAGCACGGCCGCCAGCGAACTTCCGCCGATGCCCTGCTGCCCAGATGGCGCCCCTACAAGGCCCTGTGTCGCATCTTTAAAGCCTGCACGCAGTGGGGCTCGTCCTTCGAGTACAAGCGGCATCCCGTCGATCCGGATGAGGGGTTCCTGGACCCACTGACCAATATGTTTGGCAGCATTGTGCCCTTCAGTTTGCGAGTGGCCGCGACGAACTGGGAGCGTGTTGTGAATTTGAGTGTGGAGTGTGCCAACGTACAGCAGGAGCTCCTGTCAACGATGTCCTCGATAAGGAAGCTGCAGCACTCACTGAATCAGAGATAATTGGAAGGACCCTCCCTTTGTGCAACAGATGCGGAGTTATGTTGAAAGTAAGGATACTCAAATTACAAATATTGGTTTTATATATTGATGTACATATTCTCATTATAGAAAATTTAACCAAGCTTAAAATACAGTCAAACATAATGGAGTTGTCAACATAGTATACCAACTACGGATTCCAATTATGAATATAAAATAATCAACGCCTTTTTTGTCTATCGAATCTAATAAGACGCTTTGATAGACTTGCTTATTTGTCGTTACAACTGTACTTCTTTTCGTAATTTGTGCCAAAATAACCTCTTAAAATTATTATACTTTTAACACTTTCCTATATACTGGAGATATTTTAAAGTTTTCATGCCTCTTACCTAGATTTTATGTAATGGTTATCTGATTTCAGGGATTAGGAACCTTTTTACATTTTATTACATTTTAGTATTACATTTTGGTATTTTGTTATCATGTTCTGAGGAACGTAAGCATTCCTGAGAACATTTTTAATTTCTTAGCTCTTAATTTTAGCCCCTGCCCTGCTCATTCTAATTGCCGCATTATTAATTAGGACTAAATTAGCTTTTCGCCGAACTCCCGTGATTTCTCGTCACAAATTTTCCTCTGCCATGGCCCTGCCCCTGCCCCTGCCTCTGCCCCGTGTCATGGCAAGTTGCCTGCTGCTCTGGCTCTCGATATATAGTAACCCTTGCAATGCCGGGCATCAATTATAGTCTAGTTAAAAATAAAATCAAATGCCAGAGCAGCCAGCATTGACAACATTGTCGATTCGGCGGCAAGTCTGCCTCCGCGGCCCGAGCCAGCTCCCAGGCCCCTCGAGTGCCTCCACCTTTTGGCAAAGTCGTGGCGGCGGCGGCAATTATGCGGCATTTTCTTTGGCCCCTAGCCACAAACGAGTTTCTTTCCGCCGAGATATCTTTGTTTCGCTGTGTTTCTGCGACATGCAGCGGCAACTACAACAAAATACCAGAAATAACTTGAAAATCCATTAAACAACCGTCGGGACCGACGACCAGCCGCTCGCCGAAAGGGATAAAGATAAAAGTTTTGTCAACTCGGCAGCGAGGAGGCAGCTCCGGAGTCCGGACCCGGCCAAGTGATAACAAAGTGTCAGCCAATGTCCTTGGCTCCGATTTTTGCCCACCATAAACAAAACTTTAACTCCAACTTCAACTCCAACTGCGACTCCAACTGCGACTGCGACTGCGATTTGTATTGATTTTTGCAAAAAGAGTCTTGCCTTGCCGGGGGCTAAAAGTGAAAGGCCACGGCGCTAGGGCTTCCATAACCCGTTTCCACACAAAGTATTTGTACAATTTTTGTGTTTTTGAGGTATTTCTTTGCATGAAGAAAGTAAAACGAGATGGCGATTCAAGGAGTTGCTTGCGTGGGTCACTCCCGCTCCACTTACCCACAGAGAGCAACAAACAAGGCGGATGTGGAATGTGGCCTGCCCACATAAGCGGATTTGGATAAAGGTTCAGAGTTGCTAATAGCCGAATTTATTGGAGCACAAATAAATAGATGGATGGACAGGCACTGCTTGCCTAGTTTATGCAGTAGCAGGAGTCCCTCGTGTTGGCGGCTATCCAGTCCAGGTACCGGGAGACGCGAGTGTAAACGCCCGGGGCGTCGGGCTTGGCACAGCCGTAGCCGAAGGATACCACTCCTGCCAGGCGGAAAATGCGATCCCTGACGATCAGGGGACCGCCGCTGTCGCCCTGTGGATGTGGAGGGGAATCGATTTAGTTTGGAATGCAGCCCAGACGTGGGGCTCCCTCAAGTGTTCACCTGACAGGCATCGCGACCTCCGGTGCGCACGTAGCCGGCACAGAGCATGGTGTCCACGATCATGGACTTGTAGGAGGTGGCCCGGCATTGGGCGTTCGTGATGATGGGCACCACCGTCTCCTGCAGGACACTCGAGGTGGAGCCGCCCTCCTGGCTCAGGCCCCAGCCCGCCACAATGGCCTTCTGGAAGTCAAAGTTCTGCAGCCAGTTGCTGGGCAGGCAGGCCGGCCGGATGGGGTCCACCAGGGGAATGGGCTGATCCAGTCGCAGCAGGGCTATGTCGTGCACCAGGCTCACCGGATCGTAGCCCACGTGGGCATGGGCGAAGGCCACCGACCTGGTCACTCCCAAGTGGGTGGAGCTCCTGTCCAGCTGCAGGAGGCGCACGGACACGCCCCGCATGTCCATTCCGTGGACACAGTGGGCGGCGGTCAGGACGTACCGGTCGTTGATCAAAGTTCCGCCGCAGAACAGGAAGGTGCCGCGAATGATCTGGGCGATCCACGGATACTTATTCGTCCGCACCTGGGTCCCGCCCACAATGCGGTTCACGTTGGGAACGCCGCAGGCTGCAAGTTGGATTTCGGGATTAGCAGTTCCACGTTCTAGGCATCTGTGCCGGAAACGCCACTCGACCGGGGAACGAAAACGCGATTTATAGCACTAAATAATATTCCTTTGGGCCCTCAGGGTTTTCCAGAATCTCTTAACTCTACGCAGCATATTAATTGAAGATGTCCCTAAATGTTTATTTTCTTCTAAATGTAATGAGCCTTTGGATGGTTACTACCCAATAACTATCAATAAAAGTTGTCTTCAGATAAGTTTTCATATTTTGAAGAGCTAGCAATCTGGAAGCAATCTTGAAGCCTCATAGCTTTACATTTTCCTGGAATAATCCAAACGGTAATCAAGGTTACCTGGTGCTTTAAAGAAATTCACTGGGGTTTGATTATTTTACAATAACTGCTTTGTTGGCTAACTGAGTCGTATTGATTTTATTTACGGCATTTTTATGGCTCTCCTTGGTAACCTAAAACCATTACTAGTAGTTTACGGCACTGGCAAAGTGGGGAAATTAAGTTATTGGCCACGCGAAACACGTTTCGGCCAAAGTGTTGTTCGATGGCCGCCCAATAACCGATTCAAATTTCCAATTATTAGCCGGAGATTAGCGGAGATCGCAGATCGTTCCCCGGTTTCCACATGATTTCCACGGCACTTTTCTCGACTCGTTTTCCTTTACTCACTGCAGCTGGCACAGCGATTAACGCGGAACGCCTTGGCACCGCCGCCCTCCAGGGAACCGGAGGGATTCAGCGGACTGAGGGGGTTCGAGGGGGAGGCCGAGGCACTGGCCGGGTCCGCAGGAGTCTCGCTGGCCACGCCCAAGACGTTCGATAAGATTTGCTGCTTATGGCCCTCAATCAGATCATCAATGAAATCCGATTGCACTCCGGGCGGTGGGCTGGGTGCGGCGGGCTCCTCCGAAGTGGCACTGCCATTGACTGGCTGGGGCAGCGGTGGCATTCGCGCTGGCTTCGGGTAGAAGTATCCACGGAACGGCGGTGGTCTAGGAGGCCCATAATTATAGCCGGCCAGGCAGCTGGGGAGCAGCGCGAAAAGGAACAGAACCGCCGGCGGATTGAATTTCATGCCGAACCGATCGAAACGCTTAGCAAACGAAAACTGAGGAGCGCTGGCCCCTTAACGGTTCTTATAGGCCAACTCTAGAGCCCAACATGTCGATCTTAATATATTTAAACGTATATGAGCGAATTTATACGAAAGCGCAGCATTAACGACTTAATGACTCCTCCGAACAACTGTCCATCAAATTATTTTATCAGCCTTTGCATATTCCATCGATTCCGCGATCGAAAGCCCTTTATCAACACTTAACCCAGATTCGCATTCTCCAGCACAAAGACGGTGAACCCATTTGTCAATATATATTTCTTAGCATTCTTCCATGCCCTCGCAGAACTTTGATGTCTGCGAAGTGCTGCCAGGCATGGGTTTTGTCTTTATCAAAAATTTATGTTAATTGTCCGATCGAGAGCTTTCTTTTCGCTCGAAATAGACTTATAAAAAATACCCACTCCGCGCGCTCATAAATCTAATGGGGCTCTCAAATTTCCGGAGATTTATAACCTTGCTGCTCGATTGCAAATGAGTTTTATGAGCCGCAGAAATTGGCAATCTCTGCTGGGCAGTAACAAGACCCATCACATTCAGGCCAAGCCAGAGTTTAATGGGTTCATTAAGAGGTTAAGCCGCATGCGCGGCGCGGGATCTTCTTTAGATCGGACAACCACCAAGTGCTGACCACATGCGGGCGCTGGGGGTTAAGAGGCTAATTCTGTTTGCTGGTTCCCGGCCCCACCTATGAGACTTTCCTCAAAAATTCAATTTTTTCAAGCGAAAAATTATCGATAATGCGGCAGGCGGAAGTGCTCGCACCCAAATCACCGATAATCACACAACCCGAAGAGATTTCCTCAAACGAAAGTAAATTGGCTTCCCCAAATCAAAAGCCTAACAAGAGAGCCCCATAAAAACGTCCAGCCCACGGCCCGAAACATTCTCGAGATGATCGGGGAAAATAGAAAGTAAAAATTGAAAAAGTAAAAAAGTAAAAAGAACGCTCGGCGGGGCAAACAATAAATTGGGTCAAACTAATGAAGATGCCGATAAAGATGCGTATAATCGAAAAAACGGAGCGGCCGGGACTGGAAATACTTGTAAATGGGCTGATGCTTATAATCTGTCCGCTTGTTGGGCCAACAACAGACCGGGCCCGAATAATGACACAAGGTGCACGAACGAACGGCCGGCCCGGCCCGTGGATCTGCGATCGGATCTGACCCCGGACCCCGAAGAAAGAGCGCCCAAGTATTTGGGTCAGGCGAAGCGAGGCGTTAGCTAAGAAGAATCCCAAAGCTGAAGACTGGAAACCGAATAGACGATGATGACACCAAAGCCGCAGACTCGAAAAGAAAGTCTCCTTAATTTATTTATTTATATGCAGGCCGCTAGAATCAATGAGAAAGAAGAAAGTTCTGCCAATCCAGCATCTCCATCTCCGAAGAAACGAGTTTCTCTCCCCGCCGCCTCGGTTCTCTTCCACTCAGAACGAGACTTGGCCCAAACTTCATTGAGAAAGCCATTGAGTGGAGTGGCGATGAAATGGCAGCTTACGAAGGTATAATAGGGGAATTTAAGGCTAATTTAAATCGCATTACAATCACCTACTCCGTCCTGCTCGAAAAAGAGACTCATTCTCCGGCTCATTCTCTCGGGGAGCTTAGTTTTCCTCGAGCTCTTTTCCAGCCAAACCTCGCCCGGCCGTTTATGGTCAATAACTGTGGCCATGTTTCAGTTGTCGGTCATTGCGTTCCACTTGCATCAAACTGGGTCGCGCAGCAGCACCCGGGAGGCTGCAGCAGGCGAAGCGAGCTGCAGCACCAGCGCAGTCGATGTGGAAATGATGGCCGGCAGACACCACCTGAGAGGTTCTGAAGAGTTGGCCGAAAATAAATCAAAACGCAATCGGTTGGTGGCAAGTTTGTCAGCCAGGGTTGTGGCATGCTTGGCATGCGCTGTCGTACAAATTTGCCAGCAATTATCGCGTTTTTTGCACAGCTTGTGGTTATTGTATTTTGTTAGTTGGCCGGCTATTTGTTGGTTTATTTTAATGATTGTCACCTGAGCCTTGTGCAACTTTCTCAGGCTTCATTAAGTTTCACCCGGGACGTCCATGGTTTTGCTTATGACTTTTCGGAATCGCTTTTGGAATTGTTGGCCATCTGCGGATTTTGTGCGCATCGTGCATTGCATTTAATTGAATTGCGAGTGGAGGCATGATAAATGGCCGGGGCCAACATTTTAATGGGCTTTTAATATGCATTTCATCTGGGCTGAGCGGTGAAAACTCCGGCCACTCCGGCCACGCCGTCCGTTTTCCGACGGAGCTAAGTCGTAAACTACTCATAAGATTATTATCGGAGCTCTTTAGGATTTGTTTATTTGCGTTTTTCACTTGCCTCGCCGCCGCCAGCACTTATTCCTATAAAAATAGCCAAAACGAGTTTTTTGCCTAAGTCTTTTGTTTTCTTCTCGTTTTCTCAAGGCGCCTTGTTCATTTCCAACATGACTCAATATAAATCATACACTATACGTGCGGAATTGGAAAAAAACTCAAATATCATTGTGGACCACCTTCAACTTCGCTTGACATTTGAAAGTAGCGAACAGCGCCGAGGAATATGCAAAAACGAGTTTGCAAAAACTGTTGTGCATGGAGTCAGCCGGGTTACGCTCAATTTTCTCGGGCGCTTCATTTGTTTATGGACAAAACAAGCGGCCAATCAAAATATAATTCACACAAAACGTAAGCAAACGTACTGGTCGGCGGCTGTTGACTTCATGGGTTTGGAGGGGGGCTCCATTTACGGGCCGCCAAAGTGGTCGGCCACCGTCCAGCTCCATTTGTGGGTTCTACAAAAGCGGCGGAACTCCCTCCCGGTCGCTCCGGGTCCCCCTGCTTCCGCCGTGCGAGGTGGGTGTTTGGTATGGGCCACGCAATCGTGCGGTGAGGTAATTAATAAGCAGCCCAATTGAAACCGAACGTTGCGCTGCCCATTTGTATCTCCATCCCCGCCCCATCGAGTGTCGACCCGAGGCCGGGCATACTAAGTAGCTCGGCTCGGATTTGGCCGGCTCTATTTCATTACTGACCATACACAAGACGCGTTTCGGTTAACCGTTGTAGGGCTTCAGCCACTATCTGGGGGCTTTGCGCAAGTGCAGTGGCTCTGCCACCAAAACAAAACCAGAAGGCAGCGCCAACGAGCCGCAGGCAAGACGAAAATTAAGAGGGATTAGGTTTCAGCGGAAACTTGACTGATTTGGCAGCCTTTCAAAAAGAGTTGGCCGAAGTATAAAGGCACGGAATCATGTATAGTATGATTCGGACTGTCCAAAGCCAACATCTCGTTAGCCTATCGAATCTGCATCTGCATCTCACTGGGAATGATTCCTGGGAAAGCCTTTAAACGGATTACAAGCTAATAAAGTTTGCTTAGGACTCCTCCAATGCCCAGAAAACATTCCATTCCATTCTGTTTAGCACTCGATGTGTGCCTGCAATGCAAGCACACACACATTGTGGCGCTCTGGGTTTTGCGTTTCGAGTTTTTTGCGAGAATTTCTGCGTTTTTTCGTATTTTGTATTGGCGCCTTGCGAGGCCACTGCTGAAAGACCAGACCCGACTCCTACCCAGCAGACCCCATGCAATATTTCAGAAACGGCAACTGCAACTTCAGGTTGTCTAACAATTTTAACCCAGTTTTGTTTATTTCTTTTCGTTTCGTTTCGTTTCGTTTAGGTTTTTTGCTTTCCACATTCTTGTAGGAGCCGTAAACAAGTTTTTCTTGGCCCAGACCGAGGCGGAATGGTCTGGGAGCGGGGCAAGACTCTGGTGGCTGAAGGAAACGAAACGGAGTTTGGTGCGCAAATGGGAAAATGGCAAGATACGAGTACGAGTACTCGCAGCAATGGCACATTGCAAATTGAAACTGAAGCTAATGAAAAGGCCAAGTGGCGAGGAGGAAGCAACCGCTGCCGCCCGCTCTGTTTCGGCCCTCCGGCTCCGGTGTGTGGTCAAGCATTACGGTTGGGAAATACGGGTCAATAGGGATTTACGGTTAGACACGCGAGACGGCTAAGTAGGTGCGGAAATTGCTGGCCATCGTAATGAGAGCGCTGGACGATTAACCATCGTCCGATTCTGATGACACCGCGCGTCCATTGTGCGGCATTTGCGGCACCGATCTCGCGTGGATGCTACACCACTGCCGCGGTGGCGGTGGCGATGGCAGAGTGGGTCAGCAAGTGGCAAATGGGAGCACGCTTTGTCAAGTCGGTTACAGTTATTGGAAGCGGTTTACGGCCCGGCCAAGCGCGCTAGCAATTTCACACAGTCTTATCAATTATAATGCAATTTGTCCAGGAATGCTCGAGCGCGGTGGATAATTGAAAAGTACAGCACAGCGAAGTGAAAAATTACACGCTAAAATATGTTTTTCTCATGCTTATGAAATTTGTAACACTTTTGAGACGTGGTCATATCCGGCGTAACCTTAGTCCAGATACTCTGCAAGTTTATCGGTCACCCAAGCCTCTCGCAGGCCTGACTCATTCCAATAACTGGTTTCGCGCATTCGCACCCACATGCCTCATAAACATGTGACATAATAGCCAAAAGAAGTAATCAAATTAAAACACTGGAACTACCCATTTTAGCAGGTTTTATGTCTGCAATACTATTATATGGCGGGACGGCTAAATAAAACCATTCATGAAAGCTGGTCCAGGGCTTTGGTGAAGCTTTGGCGTAGCTCATATCGTTCGTGGGGTCGGTGACCGCGTTCCAGCCACTTGGTCAGTTTTCTACCGCCGGCCTGCGTCTTATTGTTCTACACTTGTTGTTCAGTAGTTTCGGGTTAGTTGCTCTCTCTTTGCCGGCTATTTACACGGTGTCAACTCACTCCAAATTCACACATTTTTCCAAGTCATGATCCGCAGCCACACCGCTTACACTCGACAAAAGAAGGGGCACTAAAAACTCATCAAAGAAGAATTTCAGGGTAAACACGTAGATACGCTGTATTCCAGAGATACCATGTACCCATTTTCAGCACGCATTGACACTGGCATGGGCCGTATCATAATTATTTATTGTCCGATCTTTATAAGTAATACTTGCCACATGGCTAGATATTTACATTTTAAACAGCAAGCAGAACCATTTCAACTAACCATTTCGGGGATATAGATAAATATGCAGTTTTTTTTAATTTTAAAGAGGGGTATGGCGCGTGGATATAAACTCGATCTGCGTACACATATTAAGGACCTAAAGCAAAAAGAATTACGTCTCTAGCCGCTACCATCTCGGAGAACGACGTATTAATACATACAGACGGACAGACGGACAGCCAACCTCTGAGGTGGTTTTTCCTCGCTCCTCCAAGCTTTTTAATAGGCTTAAAATTATAATATGAAAACTATTTGTTTCAGTGCACTTCTTAGCCCCAAAAGAGAGTTGCTGTGCGCATGGGGCTCCCGTAACTACGTATTATATTAACTTGGCTTACACCTGCCAGCTGGCTAACTGTTCCGCAGCCCGTGGTCTCGTTTACTTTTATGCCCTTCTGCGTAATTTTCACACGTAAAAGCCTCGTAAAAATGTTTTATTAACATTAAAAAGTCAAATTTATGATAGTTGATCCTCCCCCCGCGCAGTCCGCGCCTGGGGGCGAAATGCTTAACGGTTCCTCATCCCAGCTCGGAGCCCAAAATTCTCGGAGAAAGAGCCGCGAAGAATGGGAAACGGTACCGATAAACGCCAGAATTCTTCGCTCTGGGCTAGAACCAAGTCTCTGCCCTAATGGCTTATTAATTGACCGGCAATTTTGTGGACTTTTATGCGGCTAATAATATGGAAACGTCTGGCGGTGCCAACAGATGTTGATAGATGCGTTTCGTGATGGCCGTTGACACAATTATCGATGCTTAATCATAACCTTGAAAACCAAGTTGATGGCTTTAGTCTAAGTTTGGCAATACTGCCCTGGGCTCAGGGCTAACATTTGCATTAGCATGGTCGAGGCACTGTTTCCCAAAACTCTTGATTCTTGAAAGTTTATCTGCCTATCGCAGCGTGACAAACCACGAGCTTCAGCTACCTGCCACACAAAAGCGAACTCCAACGTCTCACGTTCGCCGGCCTACGTTTTGTAAATAGCCAACTTAAGACACAACTAATTGCCTGCCACACTTAATTCATTTTTGTAAATTATCTCTCCTGGCTTGTCCGAAAAATGGCCAATTACAAAACTGAGAAAACAAAAAGCTGCCGAATCCGCCGGGGCGTTCGTTCCACTCGAGAAGTGTTGAGCTTCAATTAGCGGCCGGCAATCGGCAGTAAGCCGGCTACTCAGCATTTAGCCAGGCACTTTGCTCTGCTCTTATTTTTTCACAAACATCAAAAATGCTCAGTGGCAACCGCGGCGGTGGCAACCTTGACATTGAGACTGCCTGCCGCGGGGAGGGGTTGTGCAGCGGCTTGGAAAGTTAACAACAATAAAAAAACGGGCCGGGGGAGAAGAGTTGGGCAAAGCCGCAGCACAGCGGCTGGCTGATTAAATATTTGAACGTGTCTTTGTCGGAATTGCATGCCAAGAAATGTAAATTTAAATAAAAACACGCCGCAACTGTAAATGTAAATAAACAAAGCCGAAAATGGAAACAGCAACAGAGCTGCGAACAATGAATCATTGACCAGATTCGGGTCCAGAATGTATCTTTGGGATGCGAGATGAGCTCACAGCCCGGGGCACCGAATGCCGTTAATAGACATGGCAAACGAGTTAACAAATGGGTATGCAAAAAAGTCAGAAACTGTGAATAAATACAAACTAAACTGGGCAAAGATTATTAAACTTACCTTATTCAGAAGTCCGCTTGCCGTCCGTCCGGGCGACGCTGATTCAATATTGTGTTGATTTTCCGTTGATTTTTGAGCACATGCACGGGGGATTGGCAGGGAAAAACATTTGCGGACTACTTAGCTTGAGCACTGCATCGGCATATTGTAATCACTTGACTTGCAGTTTCGCTCCGCTGAGTTTATTGCACTATAAAAAGCAGTTGACAAATTGTGGTTGAAGTTTTTGAAAGCTCAGGCGGTTAAACGAATCAATAAAATCATATTTTCATCGTTTGGTTTCACTCGGTCGCGCGCTGGAAAAGCACTGAACGTTTTCCAAGCGTCCGCTTCCCGGTCTTCGCTTTGTTTTCGTATTAGGCTTTTCTTCGGAGTCATAAGTCAAGTCGGGACTTTCAATTAAGCGGCTTAAAGGCAAACAAACGGGCAAGCGTACGTACGTACGTATGTCGGGGTTGGTAATAGAGAAAAGATGCTTACGAGTCGTATGTAAAAAGTATCCACGTACGAGTGAGTATCTTTCCGACTTCTTTCTCTTTGGTAAAAGTGTAAAAATTACGCTACACACAGATCCAAACGACTTGCGCTTTCACAAGACTAACAAAAATATGTACAATACACGTATAAAAAACGAACGAAGATTTTTCTTTCTTTCTCTGATTTATGCATTGCGTTTGGCGATGGTGATGGTGATGGAGCTGGAGCTGGAGATGGAGTTGGGGTTGGAGTTTGAAGATGGAAAGATGGAAAGATACGTGGACGCATGGATAGATTTGCCTGCAAACAACATCCCATACACATGACCATGTGCAGGGCGCGGGACTGACTGATTTGGGATACTTTGCACTCTGGGTTCCGGGTGTGGAATTGGCAACGCGTTTCCCCAAATTGAAATTGCCGTTCGATTTAAAATAAATTAAAGTACACGCATAGCTGCACAATTACAATGAAAAGCCGAGTGCGTGAAAGTACAAGAAGCGGCAGCAACAGCAACAGCAAAAACAATCAATGTGGAAAACGCTGCCCGCTTGGAAATGGAAATGGAAAATTGTCAACGCACATTGAACTTGACAAACAAAAGAGAGGGCAGGGTGCGCGGCACAAAGAGAGAGAGAGAGAGGGAGACGGAGGCGGGCACATGCCTCAATTTACAGTTAAGCGCGGCAGACATCCACAAGATGCAAAACTCCGCAGATACTTTCGGGCAGCGGAATGCGAATCGCGGACGGCGAGTTGCGAATTGCGAATCGCGAATTGCACTTGCTGCGGCAACTTTTTCATCCGACCACGAAAACACAGCCAGCAACAAAAAGTGAAGGGGCCCCTGAGCAAACGTCACCAAGTCCCTTCCCCGCCACGCCCCCAATCCATCCCCCCGCCCGATCCTCCTCGTTTTCGAGTAGCTTGTGTGTGTGTGCCTCTGAACCGATCAAGCGGCATGTGGCGTCTCGTTTGTGGATGCGGCGGCTAATGGTTGCATACGAAAAAAAGGCAGCTAAAATATACTATACCCACACATACACACAAGGAAAGGCCTGTCTAGTCATAGCGGTACTTTGGGGGCCGCGGAAGGGGGCGCGGTGGGTTGGCTAATGACTTGGCGCCCAACCGAAGGAAGTTGCCAATTTTTGCGGTTGGTTAACCAGCCCCAACTGGTGGTGATTGGCTTTTTTTCGTCGATTCTTGTCGGAGGTTTTAGTGAAAAATTCAATTAATGAGAAGCCAACTGGAATATGATTTTTCTATAATTTAATTGAAAGTATGCAGTGAATTTATCAAGATTTTCCACAGGTGCGGTCACCAGAAAGTGATTCAATCACATGAGATCACTCGAAATGCATTTTCTCAATGCTCCTCTTCACGTTTTGGTCGATTCTTGTCGGGCGTTTTAATGAAAAATGCAATTAACTAGATTAGCTAACTTGAAATGTGATTTTCGAATAACCTAATTGAAATAATGCATCGAGTTTATCGAGATTTTCCCAAGGTGCTGTCCCATACAAGATTATTGGATATCCAATGTTCCCAACGCTCATCCACTTGGTGATGAGGAATCACTTGGTGTTTATTGGCAGCCAATTAAAGAATCGCTTAAAAGCCCACAAATATTTGTAACTCAATGCAGCCACCGAATGGAAATGCGTTTCCCATTCATCGCGTTTTATCACCTTCCGAGTCTCCTAAATCAAACTTTCTTTTCCGCTCATGAAAATATGAGAACGACAATGATTATGACTTTCCGATCGGTCGCTTGCACGCTGCACACTGTTTACACTGCCAAAATAGACTTGTTCGAGAGCCAAATAGATCGGCGGATTAACGCCTGAGCTTTCAAACTGCCCCGCAATCAATTTGGCACACAAAACACTTTGCCGCAATCACTTCACCGAGATCAGGCCACCGTTACACAAGCTCCAAGACACTCCGCACTCCTCGGCGCTTCTTACATTCGACTTTAATTACTCAATTATTTGCCTGATTTTGTTGTTTTTCACTTCTTAACTTGAAAACTAGCCGCGAAGTACGAGCTGATTAACGCAAGAGAGATGGGGGCACACACGGCTATATGGGATCGTTTCGGATGGGATCGGATCGGATCGGATCGCAGTATGTATATATATGGTATAAATAACTTGGAGCGCGCGTGTGCGAACGCGCTACGAACCAAACTCAAACTGAGCGACCGAACTCCGCGCCACAACAGCCACGAGCGCAAAGACACACGCAAAGTCAGCAAAGTCAGCGAAGCCAGCAAAGGCAAACACAAAACACAAAGCAAGGCAGAAGAAAGCTACAGAAGAATCAAAGACAAACCAGACCCGAAGCTTTAGGGTCACTGCGAGGGGAAGGGGGTGAACAGGGGTAGCGCCCAGCTGATTGCTGCATTTGCCGCTCTTTTTATGACTGATTACAAAATTATCATTAGAATCTGCAAGCCACGAATGTTAAACAAGAATCCATTAAGACATAGCCCTACTTTAACATTTTTATTGTTCCTCGTACAAAATAAACTCGCTATACAGACTTTTAATACATCTAATTAACATAGTGAAAAATGTCGTTAATGAAACACGAGACGCACAACAGTTTTAGAGCCACATTGAAACCTAACCTCAACCGCATTAAGGCAACATTTTTACGAAAATTGCAAGAAAAATAGTTAAAATATACATACTTGTATATAAAAAACAGCAAATTTATTGATTTGTTTTTTAAAATACAACTTTTTGTTATTTCGTTGCTTAATTGTCAATAGTTTTTCAAAACAGAAAAATGGTTGATTTGTTTTTATATACAACTTTTTCGTTAATTTTCAATACATTTTCTTATATATTGGAAAGCGACGAAAAATGACAAACTTTTAAAAAAAAAATTAAAAAAAAAACTGTTATATGTAATGTGTGAATCGATTTTGGCAAAGATACACAAATTATATACCGGGATCAATACAAACGTGAGCAATACTCATATTATTATATTTGTTGAAAAATGCGAATGCTAATTTACTAATTTGTCTGGTAAAACTTATGAAATTTTGTATATTTTTTGTACTAATTTTTAATTGAAGCTAGTGCTTATTGAATTTTGGTCCGCAATTTTATTAAATGCAACTTGGTTTATGTCCAAAGTAAGATTGTAGCAAATACAAGCACCTCCATGAATTGTGTAAAGTAGATAATTGCACACATGTGCCTTGAACATTACATTTTACTACTTTATTTTAACCATATCGTCAGTTTTAAATATTTTAAGTTATTCATAGTCAAGAAATATTAGAAATAAGCTTAGATGGCAGTTGTAGTTAAAAACGTGAGACAGCTGCAGTTCCATAGGTCTGGCAACGCCCATCACTAACCTGGCCCAAAACGATTTTTGCAATTTTTATGTTTACAGGACCTATCCCAAATACACTGAAATAATACTGGATGTGTGATTATGTAACAAAATTTTAAATTATTTCAATAAATTTCTTTCTTAGTTTGGAGTCAAATAATTGTTTGAAAACGACTATCGATTTTTCGTAAATATATGTTAAAGATCGCCTGCAACTCAAGAGAATTAATTTAAGAACAATATCAATTTTAAGGGTTCTTATTTCATGAAATTAATGTATACGCCAATGTTTAATCTTTAAACGTAAGTGTGTGTAAGTTTTCCCCAGAGCAATCGAAACATCGTAGCAGTTCATCATAGTCATAGGAGTTTGCTTTGAAAATGTGTCCGAAAAATTCCCCGTGATTTTTTGGGTCAGCAAATTAATATATTATAAGCTCGAAATTGACAAACTGTAGGTATCACTAGGCATCCTCAAGGACAGTTTCAAAATTACCCTCTATCGATAGCCCGCTGATATCGATAGCTAGTCGGTATCGATAGTCAGGTGGCAGGCCTGCACGCCGCCTAGGTCGCACCCCCGACGCACCCCCCTCATTCTTTGAATCCACGCCACCGGAGCGAATACGTGACGAAATTGTAAGTGCGAATAGCTCGGAGCCGAAAAATTGCATAAGACTCGAGTTTCCACTCAAATTTTGAAGTTTTGGAAGAACGTTGACGAGCTCTAAATTTGTCCCCTACTCGTGACCGTACAAAATTCCCGTGATAGTTTCCACTCACCGAGCTGCACTGCCTCGAAGTGAGTGCTGCGAATTCGGTTATGTAACCTAGAAAGCCCAGGAAGCCCAGAAAGCCAGCTGATTACATAGCTGCCCCCGCGCATATAATTATAGACACAGCCCCCCGTAGATACATTATAACCCCCAACATGTGTCCCTCTCGTTCGCAGCTCACTGAAGAGCCGCAGGAAAGGAAAGCGCAAGATGTTCTCGAGCTTCTTTGAAACTGCCAGGAACTCCCCGTTCCGCACCCCCTTCGCCAGTGCCCGCTGCGAGGAGGCCCTCACCGGCCCCCAGCCCGTTGCAGGGCGCCAAATTGCAGCCGCCTCTGCAGTTGTTGTGGAGCCCGTGGGCGGGCACGGAGGGCCCGCAGACCCGAACGACTCCTGCGAGTTCGGCAGCAACAAATACTTCTTCCTGTGCGGAATCGGCGGCATCCTCAGTTGCGGCACCACGCACACCTTTGTGGTGCCCCTCGACCTGGTCAAGTGCCGTCTGCAGGTGGACCCCAAAAAGTACAAGAACCTGGTGCACGGATTCAAGACCACGGTCGCCGAGGAGGGCACCGTTGGCCTGGCCAAGGGCTGGTTCCCCACCCTTCTGGGCTACTCGGCGCAGGTGAGTTCCGGCCGCTTATGCAACCCTTCCCCCAGGTAGACAGCGGAGGCAAAAGCAGCGGAGGCCGGCGGGCCAGACAGAAACGTGACCCAGTCACCTGAAAACCCGATTGCCCGAAGAGCGATACGAAATTCGCCGAGGGATTTCGGCAATTGACTCCAAACGGTGTTTGAATGTTGCCAGAGTGCGATAAAGTAGATTAGAAGGCAGCATAATTGTGGCATTTAATACCAATTAGCAGACAAAACACATAACATAACTACTTTGTCGGTGTGAAAAGAGTGAGATGAGCCACCAATCAATCGATTTTTCATTCCGTGAAATAGTGTCTGCTAGCAAGACATAGTATCAGTCTTATCTTATCTTAAATGGAATAGGAAAACACTTGGCCAGCTGTTTTTATTCGACTTCCAACTGAGTTTGGAACAAGTAAACGGCCTTTAAGATGATATTATATTACTGATATACGCAGGGCACATATCCAAATAGATTTTTATCTTAAACTCTTGTATGTTTCTGGACACTTGTTTTTAGTCAAATAAGAGCGTTAAACCAGCCTTTTGTAACATATTTTTCCTATCCTAAAACTTATTTTTTATTAGCCATTTCGAATTTAATATGGAAAATATACAAGGTTTTATTAAAAATGGATTTTAAAATTGTGTATGGACCTTGAAACCTACTCCTAATCTAACCATAAAAAGCGTCTGCCAAATTCAAGAAACTTATCTATTCAAATAACAGCGATAAGCCAGCTTAGAAACAAATGATAACGCATGGAAACCCGCAATCCAATTGCTTATTTTTGTCTGTATTTTCGTAGCCCAATTGAGATTAGAATAAAATTCATTCGCACCCTTTTTGCTCTGTTTCTAACAATGTAAATCCTCTCTTGCAGGGTTTGTGCAAGTTCGGTCTGTACGAGCTCTTCAAGGTTAAGTACCACGACATCATTGGAGACGAAAATGCGTACCTGTACCGTACCTACTTGTACCTGGCCGCCTCTGCTTCGGCGGAGTTCTTTGCGGATATTGCCCTGTGCCCCTTCGAGGCCGCCAAGGTCAAGATCCAGACCATGCCCGGATTTGCCAACACGTTCCGCGAGGCTGTACCCAAGATCTTGAAAGACGAAGGCGTCGGTGGCTTCTACAAGGGTCTGGTGCCGCTATGGATGCGACAGATCCCGTACACCATGATGAAGTTTGCGTGCTTCGAGCGCACTGTGGAGCTGTTGTACAAGTAAGTGCAGAGAATCAAACCCCCCGTGTTGGATCGATAATAATTGTGCAATCCCCGCGCCAGGTATGTTGTGCCCAAGCCGCGTGCGGACTGCAGCAAGGGCGAGCAGCTCGTTGTGACCTTCGCCGCTGGCTACATCGCCGGAGTGTTCTGCGCCGTGGTCTCGCACCCTGCCGACGTGGTGGTGTCCAAGCTCAACCAGACCAAGGGAGCCAGCGCCGCCAGCGTGGCCAAGTCGCTGGGCTTCATGGGAATGTGGAACGGCTTGACACCCCGTATCATCATGATCGGTACCCTGACCGCTCTGCAGTGGTTCATCTACGATGGTGTCAAGGTGGCCTTCGGCATCCCCCGCCCGCCGCCACCAGAGATGCCCGCCAGCCTGAAGGCTAAGTTGAAGCAGTAAATCAAGAGCGGTGTACTCGATTAGTCCAAGGGCAGAGTTGATCAGTTGATGAAATCGTGGGCAGATCCGGAGCAACATACTTTTACTGTGTATTCATTTCTGTTTCAACTTTTAAGCAATAAGGCTGGGCCGCGCTAGCAGGTCCCTTAAAAACTTATAGGTAAATGTTGCGTGTGTGCCATTTCGAAGACACATGTACATTCCAGGAACTACACAACGCATTTCATTTCAGTACCGCAATTAGTCAATTTCGAACTCCTATTTTTACATATAAAGGCGCATGCCTTTCGATTAAACGATTTCGCTGAACATTCTATATCTATCCTAAGCAACTAGCTACACTCAAGTTCAAAGTATTCTATTCCATCTACAATCTAACGCTGTATTATTAATCCTCTATGTGCCCGGTTCGCGATTGGGAAAGGAAGTTTGTATGTTCTCCCCAAATGGCCATACCTCCTTGTTTATCCTTGTTCTTGTTGACCTGCCCGCCCCCAATTAGGCCGCACATGCGAATATGATATTAGATGCTGTTTCAATTGTATGACCCGCTCCTAAAAGAAAGCACTCTGAATAAATTAAATTATAAAATAAACACAAGCACGTCTGATTTTTATTGAGCTTTCAATGCCAGGGAGGAATTGCAATTCATTGGAAATCGCATCTAGCAATCTTTTGGGAACCGGTTAAAGCTCGCTCCGTGTGCATGCTGTGACTCTTCTCGATAACCCTATGACCAGCAAATGTTTTTCCTGACATTGGGTGCGGATTTTATTGCCTGAAAGAGGTATGAGCGGGTGAGTCGAGCATAGGAAACGTCGTCTATAATGAGTAATTTTTATGGGGACATTCTTGAACCTTAATCAGATTGGCAGTCTTATTGATTATAGTAACCAATGCGAGATGAGCAATACACAATAATCTGTAGCATTGAAGGGGGTTTTAATTTTGTGGTTTTCAAATGCATAGAGCCTTGTCAAATTTGAAATTGCTTGTAATTAATCCTTATATAAATATCTATATCAAGGTTATAAACGCAATCTAAAGGGATTGTCTAGTCGATAAGAACCCTTTTTATTTCAATGGGAAAACCCATTATTTGAATTATAATAAACAGTTTATACTATAAACTTTATAGTATTTATATAAACCCACTCACAAAATGGCTAGCCGCGTGTTTCCAAACGTCTAATATTGAAGCGACAACCAAATAGGACGTCTGAAGCTCAGCGCAGGATACGCTATAAGATTGTTGATCACCCCAATCACGAAGCCTAACACATAACTGTATCCGTAGGATCAAATTAATCAATCATTTAAATAATCAATCCTGCCACCGAATACCCAGAATGTTTAACTATTTTTCCAAATCAACAGGTATTAAATAAAGTACAGCTATATAAAAAACAATCCATATAAAGGTTTTATAAAACCAGAGGTTTATAATTTCCTGCCAATGAATTAATAAAAACTGAAACGTTTTTTTCAAAAATATTTATTTTGTTTATGATCAATGAGCTGAATAAGACAATATAGTGGCTCGTTGTGTCATAGGTTGAGTAAAAACTAAATAATCATAGAGTACGCTCTATATATGTCCACACATATAGGGATTCATTCACGTTACGTCAGTTGGGCGCATCTTACTAACTAGATAACCTCTAGGACTACGAACTAGGGATCTTTACAAAACTAAATTCATAGGTATATAAATGTATTAACAGGCAATTTTCTGGTATATGTTGTTTGCTTTTGATTCTGTATATACAAATTGCTTAGAACTACTAGTTAGGTGTGTATATAGTCGGGGATCTGGATCACACAGAACAATCTGAGCGACAAATAAATCTTTTGTTCGCTCTGTGATGATACGAACTCTTGTGATTTTGCATTATTTATTTTATTTAATTTTATAATATATTGCCGGACGTGTTTTCTTCTCCATAACAAGCCATTTCAGTCTTAGCGTTTCAAATAACCAAAAAGGAAAAATTGTGTAATGAAATGAAAGAACAAAAATGAGAAATAATAAAACGAATAAACTTAGGTGCTAAAATTTTGTTTTTGTGTTTGCATAATGGGTGTTTTTGCTTGTTTTTTGTTTGCTTTATTTTGCAGCTGCAGAAAATTTCGAAACAATGGTTTGCTAGGATACTCACGCCTCAAAATTCATCTCTTTTTTTTTATAGGTTTTCATTCGTTTTTAGTTAACATAAATCTAATATCAGTTATACAGATGTAGACAATCACACAGGCATACAGGTAAACATACAAATCTTGCTGTTTCCGAAAATCTTTACAATCGAACATACAGCACATTTAAGAGATATACAGTTTATATATAGAAGATATGATTTTGAAATTCCATTGAGGTGACTAAACGACAAAAAAAAAACATTAAAATTGGGGCGATGACTTGGACAAAGTAGTTACGGGGCCCTTCTTACTTTTCATTGAGTAACCTCAAGTCAATGGCACTGTTAAATTGGGATCTTTGTACCAGGATAATGCTTAAGTCAAAAGTTTCGTAATGTTAAAATCTTTTCGACTCTCTCTCTCTACTATAAAAATTTAGCTCTGTTTCAAATCAGTGTCCTTCTGTTCATGCGGGCTAAATGAGAAACTTTTCACCAGCCCCCGGGACCGTGGTCAGCCCCGAAGCTGTGTTACCAATAAGGAGTATGTGGCTCCTGGTTCCAGCCGTTTTGCTCCTGCACCTTGGCCATGGCATCGGTCAGGGCGGATCGTGTCTGCTGGCTGGAGTTGCGGTTCATGCCCTTATCATAGGGCGACAAGGCGTTGTAGTAAAAGGGCGATCGCTTGCTGATGGTGTAGTTCTTGCCCTGAAAGTGCCATAAACTTTATATAGAACCTTGTGTTTACTATTAGTACTTTGATAGAACTCACATCATTATTGTCCCAGTATTCCTTTTCGTTGGTGCGGTAGCAGATGCAGAACTCCAAGCGCTTGGAAGACGGCGGCAGGGTGATCTTGAAGGAGAATGTATCGAAGACTACGTGGGCACAGGTGGCAGGACCGTAGGCCCTGGCGAACGTGCAGAAGATGTCCTGCTGGCTCTTCCAGTCGTCCCAGGTCACCCGAACAATGATCTCCTTCTGGAAGTCGACGTTCTTCACCTTGATGGTGCCCACCACAATGGACTCTTCATCCTTGACGATCACATTCTCCAGGGACACAAAATCCCGCTCTATCTTTTGTCTGCAACGTAACATACATAAATATGAAGTTAGGCTCTGATGGGGCTTTTAACAGTTTGTGTAACCCACCTGAATGATAGATAGTCTGAGGCCGGCTGCTTGAAGTCCACCGTCCACTGATCCGCCGGATGCGGGCTGACGAGGCCCTGTGTTATCTGCTCCAAGAACTTCATGCTCCAGTAGGGCGGCACGTTCGAGGGTTCGGACATCACACGGACTTCTGTCAGCGATAGGCCCTCATCATCGGCAAAGATCACATGCTTTTTGGGGCCACGGCTGCAAAGAAAGAAGAAATAAAGGTATACGAAATGAGTATATAATATTTAGAGTGCTCAGTATATTAATACATATTATTAATTATAGAATTGACCTGTGCATTATCAGTTTGACTTGACCCCCCATTTGGGTATATAGTACATTTGTGTGTACTTTACGACTCGATGGTCATTGACTTGTCTTCATGTTCCTCTGAGCAGATTTCTATTTTTATGCTGAACAGTTTGGTTTTATAGGTTTGTTTTGACTTTTAGTTTAGCTAACTGCGTCGTTGCCAAAATGCATTTCTTCAAATCGCTTTTTGAGGATCCTGCCAGATAGGAAGGCCCTCGAAAGACTGCCAATTGTTTGGCATTTCCTAAACCACAAAAAACGAAAGACATTGTATCGAAATATATCCCTTCTGATTTCCCGTTGTTTCCCCAAAAATCTGATTCCCTTTCCAAAAATGCTGTTCCCGAAAAATTCCCTGCGTCATAAAAAGAGTAATGTGTATTGTATATTTTGTTTAGTTTATTTTTAGCAGTCACGTACCGTTTTGCCAACGATCTGCTTTAATCTATATGTAAAACACGCCTACTTTCGCAATGCCTCTCGTCTTGTATTTTGGTTATATTGTCCGGATCTTCCCACGAGTCTTTGGCTTAAATGTAAATAAAACACGCCCCAAAAACATATACTCGTAGGAGATAACTCGTAATTCAAAAACAAAGGAAATATGCGACACTTTGTGGACACAGGAAAATCGACTCAAGTCTGGCAACAGTCTGAAATCCCTAGGAATATACATAAAATATGAACTAGCCTGGAAGTCCTATACAGTAGATGAATACGAAGTAGATCATCTAAAATAATTCCCCTTATTCCAGTTGAAATATTTCACCCAATCCCTGAGAGTTTGCATATTGTTGCCACCTTATTTAGAAAGTTGGCCATAAAATCGATAAGATATTGCGACTAATTTTGGCTAATCAAACTGACCAGGGGCTCGTTTCTTAATGGCTTTCCGCAGTCGCCAAACCAAAATAAACTCACTAATGCTGAGAAGCTGAAAAGTTTCCGCCAGTTAGAGCCAATCGATGGGGGGAAGACATATAGTACGGCAGATTTATTTGCTCTGCAAATTGAAGGAGAGCAGCGGAGGGGCAGCGCAGGAAGCGCATCGAGTGCTAAATATACATATGCGAGAAGTACAAATAGCCAACAATTGTTGGCCGGCTCGCAACGGGCTCTTTCACTCTGTTTACTGAACGCCGGCTGGTACCGGCTATTGGGATTCCATGTGGAGTGTGTGATGGAGCAGGAGATCGCACCACCCGGCCAGACTCGATTCCGATCGGATCGAAACAGCACGGAACGCTATCGACGATCACGCATCGAGGGCATGCTCGCCTGCTGTTGCTGCATTTTCTTCAACAGGTTTCCGAGCCGATCGCTTATCGGGTGTGTGGGCTTTAACGCCCAACCAGCGGGCCAGCAGACCAGCAGACCGGCAGACCCGCAGAAACCACAGCCGGGTCTCGTTTTTTCCTGAAACGTGTCAACTTTAAAAGAGATCACCCGAAAAAGACTGAAAATATTCGTTTACATTTACATTTCCATTCATTTTCCCCGCCTGGCTCGCATTTTCTCCAAGGGAAACGGGTTTCGGCTATCCGCTGCATATTGTATGCATTACGGATCGCATTTATTTCGAGGGTCCGGTTTACGACAAGTCCATAAATTCGTTAACTCTTCAATATGCAAGGCACATTAAGTTAAGGTGGTCGGTCGAGGAGGCAGAAACAAGTTTCGATACTGGTCAGTAAAAAGAGATTTTATCAAATCCCTAAAGGCCTTAATGTAAATCTGAGAAAATGTGTTCTAAAAATACTTTGTAATTTCCTCAATTTGCAGACCTTGCTCGAGTAACCCCCCAAAATTTCCCGAGTCAATAACCCATCCAAATATTTTATATTTGCTTTTTACACCGCCAGATGACGGACAATGCTTGATGGTCATTCTAGTTGACCTTACAATTGGGACTACTTTACGAAATAAATCAAGGTGTTTCCGTCGCAGAGGTTGCTAAAAAAATACAGGTTCTTTTATTTTTATTTTCCACTAACAGATATACTAATTTTTATGTCTTTCCACCTCCCTATGATTTTTTTTGAATTTTTCCCCTACGCACAAAGTCCAAAACTAAGCGTCTTAAAATAGTTTCGCTTGGAAATGTTGCGGCGTGTCTTTCGTTGTTTCTTTCCTTTTTATGATGCCTTCTAGGCCCTCCAAAAAATTATATATTTAAAGGTGAATTTGTAACTAAATGTAGTTGTAGTTTCGGATTGATAGTGCGCCAAAATACTTCAGACAGACGCATCTGGCTAGACCTCAACTTTGGGATCGATTCACGTGAGCATCGCATGATCATGTCTCCCCATATCTCTATATTTAACCTTATGTGCGATTGTTTGTATGCATTCGTATTTCGAGGCTTGTAATGTTGAAATATTTCAGTTCGGTTACACCCGAAAAAAAGTTTTATTTAATGACGCCTTTCGCTTGAAAGAAATCACGCTTCTAGGCTAATAATTCTTCGGCCTTGGCGTGACCCGACTGTCTGTGTGGCTGATCTTGATGATGATTTTCGGTTTTTGGGGGCGGGCAATTAAGAAAGAGGAAAGCGTTTCATAGCCTGTCACAAGTGATTGAAATTTTCGGCGACAGACGGCCCCGGCGACAGATCGACGGTATTGATGGATGAGCTGTTCAGGCAGAGAATTGGGGGAAGACCATTCAACCCAGTCATCTATTGTAAATGACTTTTTTCAGTGCATTTCGTAACTAATAAAACGAGACTCGGCGCATACGCAACCGCAAACGTAGACAAACTTGTCTGGTTTACATTGATAATATTACGAGTAGTTGCATTAAGGCGAAGCTTTCGGCCCCAGCTCCCGCGTTTAGACTTTGCCCAAATATAAAGATAGTTCTCGCTTTTGACGCAAATGGACGCATCATTTATTTTCCCACCCCGCACATTTTCCTGTATTTTTAGGCGATTTTCGAAATGTCAAATTCAAGTGCAAAGAAGGAAAAGTTTCTGGGGCGTGTTGGAGGATTCATTTTAAAGAAAATGTATCTCTGAAAAATCAATAACCCAAATATTTTCAGGGCTGTGTCTGCTATTCGATTGTATATAGTATATACTCGTAGATCACACGTATCGAAAGAGAAAACGAAATGGCGCCTTGCTGTTCGGCGGCTATACTAAATGCCAGTCTATTCCGATTTCAGTCTTAATTTGTGCGGTTTTTTATCTGAGAGATACTAGATAGAGCCTCTCGGCGACACGGCCCCCCGATGCCGATGCAGTGGCGTGTTTTTCTTTCTTCGGCTTCGGCTTCGGATTCCTGCACTCATTTAGATAATTTATATTTTGTTTTTGTGAAATTGCATGTTCTTAATTTTAGCCACCCCGAATGGTATATTTTATGATCCGTTCGCCTGTGTTTCGCCCGGCCCAGGGCCATATGCAATTTCCTTTCTCCTCGTATTTACCAAATGACATGTGCTCCCGGCTATGACGTCTGCTAGAAAGTTGTATGACTGCCAACAGATTGTCTTGTTGCTTTTACTTGAACTATCGTAAATGCCTTATGAGCGATAAATCTGTGTTTTTGTGCAAACGGAAACGCGATTCTTCTGCAGGATTTGTGGTGGGATGGCGGTCTCCCAACAGCTCGGATTGGGTTATCAAGGGAGCTTTCCCCCGATCCATTTGATATCTTAATGGCGAATGAATCACCTCATTTACACCGCAACTGCTGAGACCCTCACCCGCCGAAGTAGTTCACTTGGCGGTTAGTAAGTGCGGCGCCAATCGGTTTCGCCGTCAGGCCTGACGTCAAAGTGATCGAACCCCAAAGGCATTCACCGGTTCCCCGGCTATCGGGTTACCCATGTGTAATCTTATGCAATCTTATCTCACCTCTGCTCGCAGTGGCTCGAGTCGCTGTCCTTGCTGCAGATACAGCCCTGTCCGGCACTGTCCGTGACGTCGCCTTCCGTGGGGGCCAGCTCCGTGGGGCTGGTTGCAGGGCTGTTGTTGGCGCTGGATTTGTGCAGGCAGGATTTGCGGCTGAGACAGGACTTGGGCTGGCTGGTGAGCAGCGGGGCCGAGGCCATGCGCTCCAGGTAGCTCCTGCCCGAGCGACTGCCGACGCCCAGGGGCGTGGCCCCGGCCTTCTGCTGACTGGGACCCTGGCCCTGGACCGCCGCCGAGGCGTTGTTGACCATGGCTTTGGAGGCCAGAGTTATCACTTGGGGCCGGCAGTAGCGCGACGCTCTGTTGGGCTCGTCATTGTAGCTGAAAGTGTACAGACAATGAAATCAGACTCAAGTTTAATTCGAATATTTACGATTCATCCCGTGAAAGAACCACCCGATTTCGGACATCTGCGCATCAAGTCGGACTTTTATCAGGCCTGATAAGCGCTCACGTAGGCTTAAAAATTGTACAGCCGCAGTATTTGCCTCCTCCATTGTTCGGAGGCCTATCTTTGTACGTAATGGCACTGGTACTGCTGATACCAACCCAAATATACCCATGTTGTCTTTAAAGACACTGATAACAGGGGCGGCAGGAGAGTTGCGCACGACCTGCCCTCTTGAAGTGCGTTTGTTCTTGTCTATATGAAATATTGAATTGGAGCATATTTGTTTGGGTTCCCATCGTGTGAGTCATGGCTGAAAATACACCATTTTCCGGCAGACTCTTTGGGTTGGTTAGCAGACTTTTTCCCCGCTAGACCGGGACTGAGTCAATGCTTGATAAGGGCTTTTTGACTCGCAGGCAGAACATATGTTTGGGCCATGCTGAGACCGCTTTTTTTGGCGTGGGACTGGCTATGAGAACTTTTCCGTCTGCTCGGCTGTTATCACGCTTTTTTCTGGCTAATTGCTGCTGTCTGGACACAGTATCAGCACATTTACTGGCCAAGTTGGTAACTTGAAAACTTGAAGTGATTTCGATAGCCCAGCACCTATAAAGTTAGTGTGGTTATTTTCGGAGCTGGACGCGGGCCCTGCTCGCATTTAAATCATGTGCAATAGTTGTAAAATCACGTTGTAAAATTTCAAGTGAACTGACGCAGGAGGAGCCGAGTTACTTGAGTTTGCTGAAGTGCTTTGGGGATAGTTTGCAGGCATGCCACTCACGTTCCCTGATAATGCACTTTAGAGGTGTGTTTTGTAGGTTACCCCACAGGATTTCCCCTTGCATGGGCTCTGTTTGAACTCTTAAATCTAATCAAATTAATTCGTTTGTTTTTGGCGAGTTTCGTATGCTTGTTTTGTTTGGCTTTGGCCGTACTTCACATATATAGTTATTTTTAGCCTGAATATTCTTATACGTCGTGCCGCGAATTATGTGGATTTTGTTTTTGCAAATTTATCATTCCCGAAAATAAACGTCCACTACAAGTTTGAGCAAAGTGCAGGGCGCGTGCAGCAAATGAAGCGCCACAAACATGTACATATTTTATTAGACAAATTGCTTTCCCTCGACCTAGGGACATCGTACTTTTCCCCCCTTTGCCGATTTGTCATAATTATTTTGGCCGCCCGTGTGCCCCTGAGCAAAGAATTGTTGCGTCAAGCGCCACGCGCAGAATTGTCGCCAAGCGAGCGATTCTTCGGAATCTCCCAACTTGCGAGCAATTCTCTGCTGTTTCTTCTCGCGATTTGTGAAAAGATCACCTCAGCTTCGGCAAAATGTTTGTTTTGGTTCAGCTCCGTCCGCTCGTCCCCTGGGTGGGTTGCCTTGATCTTGAATGCTTGCGTTTCATTTCATTTCATATTTTGCAAATCTGTTGTCAACCCAGCAGACGAGCCTTAGTCGAGGGAATATTTTTAGAGCCTGCATTCATTGTGTTCTTGAGATATTTCCAATATTTGCCACTGTTTCATTTCACTTTTCGGTGACTACAAGTTTTTCCTGTCATTACGCAGCTGCAGGCGGGGTGAGACAATTGAACAGGTGTTTTAATCGCATCTATATTGACAGCTGTTATTGAAGATCGATTTATCATTTCCACAGTTTGTAAACATTTAGCGTGTTACATGCATTAAACGGTTTCCTCCTTTGTTTGTCTAACAAAGTAGGTTATGTTTAGACGTTTTGAAATTTAAATGAATCTAATTATAACAAGCCAAATTGGTTCTAAAAGGAAAATGTTTTAAACACCTCAAAACGGCTGCCAAAAAATGCATTGTGTATCAGCACATATTAAATATTTTCGTTATATAACAGCGGAAGCACAACACGTTTTTGTTTTTGAATCATGTAATCTGGCAAATTTATCGACCGCCTTTAATCAACATTGTTCGTATTTCTTTTATAAACACGTACACCAAGCGTTTGCAATTGTTTATTAATTTTATCGTAAAATACTTGTAGTCTTATCGGCCGATAGGAAATGGAAAAGAAAGTTGGCCCAGAGACGTGGGACACCAGTATATGGAACATGGAAACTTTTTCCCTAAACTAGGGAAGGAAACTCTTCACTCTCTTTTGCCGATTTAATTTAGTTTAATTGGCGCCCCTGCTCGTGCGTTCACTTAAATCAATTTAGCATTAAATTAAGCCAATTGATTGGCATATTTACTGCACATTTATTTATGATGTCTTTCGGTTCTGATTCGGTTTTTCGAATATGTTAGGAGTAACTTACTTCAATGATTGACGCTGATGTCCGCTCATGAAGTCCGCCAGAAAACTAACGGGTGGACTGTGACTGAATATGGGCGGACTGTGTGAAATCATTTTATATAGAGGGCTTCGATCTGCGCTGATTACAAAGATCTTCTATATGAACAGGGATCTTTTTGTGTGTGAAAGCCCCTGCGGAAAAAAGTATAGAAAATTAACGATTTGTGTGTTTTAATTCCGATGAAGCGCAGCTAGGCGGCGGCAATAAATGAGCGTTTAATTGGCAAGTAATGTGTAAACAAATGCATGGGCTCCGCATGGAATGCATTCATGTAATATTCCCATGGGTTGCTAATCTCAGGTGCGATCAAAATAATCGCATACGGGGACAGGGACAGGGAAACGGAAAAGCACGATCGAATGAGTTTTGTATTCATTTTTCGTATGGATTTGTATGGTTTTGTGCAGAATTTAGTCTTTGCTTTTATTTATGATGCGAATTGAGACGAAGTTCGCCACTAACCGTTGCTTCTTATCGCCCTGCTTGGCTCTCTCTTCTGCTTCAACTGCTCTTTTTCCTCTGGACAGAGCTTGGAGGAGGTAAGGAACTTTTCTTTCTTGGATTTGCTTTTCTCGAGCTGCCAATCACTTTTCTTTTCGCTGTGTGCTGGGCCTGGGCCTGAACTTTTCTCTTATTTTTTATTTACTTTTTCATTTGTGCATCACGCGCGCGCGTCAGACAATGAAAACGATCTTGGGCCCTGCTTGAATTGATTCCTCCGACGGGGAGGACACTTTCTTTCAGTGGACACCAAACGCACAAGCGACAACGATTCCGCGGGTTTAGGGGTTACTACTAATTGAATCTCCTAGTGTTTCAATCTATTTCTCGACGAACAAAACAGTTCGCGCCGCGGTCTCCGTTCCGTTCCGTTCCGTTCCGCTCCACTCCGATCCGTTCGCTGCCGTGCTGGGAAGACGAATGAAATTTTTGTTGGTGCAACTTGCCGCCAAGACTTGGCCGCGATCGCCAGCCAGAGAGCGTGTGTGCAGGAGCGTACACTGAGAAACAAGCTGATGCCCGCGCCAGTAGCGAGTAAATTCACCACCCAATTGTAGCGGCTCTCACGCGGATGTTTGTTTTCATCGTGACTTTATAGTATTTGCATTCCAAATGGAAAGCAGTACGTGTTTGGGTGCACATTCAAATTGGTATGGAAAAATCGGGTTTATTAGAAAAATCGGGTGGCCTGTGAAAAGTCGAGGAAGTGTTTTTACTATTGTAAGGAAAGTGGGGCAATATAGTCATCCCCACAGAGGTAGTAGTAGATAATAAACAAAAGATAACTATTTCTGGGTAGTTAATAAAAAAAACTATAACTCTTATTAAAACCATTTTGCAGGATGTTACCATTTGATAGATACAATATCATTGGATCTCGTATATCAGGGGGTTGCAGGCGTTCTCTCATTGTTTCGGACTTGCTCGAATATTTTTCCAAGTGTATGAGCGAGAGATAACCACCCACTCTCTTTCTAGAATCTCCCCGCTCTCTCGCTCGGCTTCTCCGCCGTTTCTCTTGACGTGGCTGCACCTTTTGATTGCATTGTGATACTTATGTACCTTTGCATGCATTAGGTTTAGTTTTAGTGGCGCTTTTCGCTGCTGTTTTGGGCTGCGGTTTTGCGCGCTGTGATTAGTTTTTGGCGCCGCCGTCGCTGGCGGTGACAAAAGTCAAAAGACTCGCAAGTCACACTCAGCTCACATGGGCAGCAGCCCCCAGCCCCCAACCCCAGCCCACCCCTCCCATTCCACCACCCCCCACCCACATCCCATTGGAAGTGAATCTCAAATTCTCAGCGAAGATCTCGGGATTTGCCGCCAACACACACGCTTTTCCGTCTCAGCTGTTGAAACATTTATCTTATCGCCGAATTCTAGACTTGGGCAAACAAACCAGTTTGCAAACTGGCGGTTTTATGGTAACTGGAATTTGCTAAAAGATAGTACAAATAATACAACTAAATAAGTCAATTTAGTGCGCCGATAATTGAATCGTAATTTGAGATTATCTCAAAGATTTTCAGGTAATAGCAATGATACATTATTCTGCATATGTTCACATTGATCGATGTATACAAGTATAATACCATTCAACTACGAATGGTAGCCCCTTTTGTACTAAATACTCAATATTTTCACTCTGATTTCGAGTGGAGAAGGCTCTTTATTTTCCCACTCACCCGCAAATGAGGCCAATTTTCATCACTCGTCTCGCTTGAGTGGGGTTTCTTTTCTTTTTGTGTTCCGCCCACGTCTTTCTTTTATATAAGGTTGCCCCTTGTGATCTGGAAATCAATTAGCCTTTAAAAGCAGGGTCTTGTATATGATAACGCTTAAACGTCTTCTTGTGCACAAAAATAAAGTTAAGGGAAACAGGTAAACAGCGAAAAATGATTACAAAAATTGAATACCTACCAGATCTGGTACCATTTCTAATCTCTGTAGGGATTGGAAACAGAGTTGTTTTCTTTTTATCTTGATTAATATTTCATTGATTATAACTCTTTAAGCAGATCAAAATTCCTCTACCGGCTCACAATCCAAATTAACGAACCATTTAAATTGATTTTCCGTGGCTGCCTTTTCTTTCGAGTTTTTTTGTCATCTAGCTCCCCAGACCAGACCACACCACACCATTATCGACCCACATGAATCTGTCGTACCCACATCAAAGACTGTCCCAGACAAGCGGAAATCACTGCAACTCGGCACAGAAATGCAGTTCCAAAATGTGTCTGGGTTTTGGGCCCCTGCCTTATAGAGAGAGTGTGTATCTGAGCGAGTTTTATCTACGAGTTTTTGGTTTGGCTGCGTGCTGGGATAGCATTCACTCATGGCGGACGGGCCTTTGAGTGTTTTGTCTCTCGTTTTTGTGATCGAAGCGATGGCCTCCTAATGCGTGATTTCGAATCACATCTCGAGACAATGATAATGCAACATGATGAAGGGTTCACGTTTTTGTTTGTCGAGTGTCTCTCGACGGCCGTTAAGTAAAAACTTACTTTGAGAGCACGCTTTCTTCGGATAACAGCGCAGCAGCGCTAACATAATTGATAAAAATAAAACCCAAAATGTGATTTTAGGAAATCATATAAATTGATAAACTTATTTTTTAGATGAATTTTGGGTAGTTTCAATATTGAAATATTTGAAATTCGTACATATAATTGGGAAAGTTCCCTTTATTATTCGCAGTGCACTTGATGGGCGGATGAAAAGCAAAGCCGGCCGGCTGAGTTGCTTGCCTAGTTTAAAAAAAAAGCCGGTTTCGAGAGATCCCGATCCCTGCGAGCACGAAGAAGTGGTTACTCGAGTGGCTCGGTGCAGTTTGCCGGTCACTGCATCCGCGTAGATCGATGAACATGGGAGTCGCGGTGGGGTTGAGCTTAACGTATGTATCTCGAATCTGAGCGATCTGAAAATACTTTCAGCATTTCACCAACATCAGGTACCTCACAACACAACGCATAAAAATCGCTTTGAATTAGCTGATCCAATCTGTGCATAATTAAAGAGCAAAGATATTAGCGATTTAGGGGCAACAGGCAGAAAAGGAACAGGAACAATTAAAAATTATAAATGCTAAATTTATTTTTGGCTTAAGCTCAAATAAACACAAGGGAGGTTCCGAGAGTAATTAATATACAGAAGCCTTTTTGAATCTCCTAAGATCAATTCCCCTTGACTACACCTCTTTCCAGAGCTATGTCTCCTACCCCGAGAATTCCCAGGGTTGCCCTTTCTTTCTTAACATATTACATGAACTTCTCTTCCCTGAGGCTGCCACACTCTTTGCATTCTCTTCCCTGATGCAGAATCACCTTGTCTCTCTTATGTTGCACTTGAAATTGCAGTTTTGTGGCAGAGCCCGGCGGCAAGCAACATTTCACACAACTACCTCTTGTCTATTTCTGTGCAGATTTCCATAACTCGTGTGTATATGCATCTCTCGGATGCTGTTGCAATTACAGTGCGTTGGCTGCGAGCGGATGTCGTTTGGGACCATTTAAGTTTTCCAATTTATGCGGGAGACTTTCGTTTCAGGCGGGGCACCATGGGGCATGTTTAAGCATAACATATTTAGTTTCCAACAGAGCAATCATTGTTTAGGTGAGTCAAATTTGATTCCCGGTTTATTTCCATCATCGAATATCATTCGCAAACTGCGTGAGCCCAAGCCAAACATACATTTCTTTAGCAAGTTTCCCACGTTCTAGGGGAATGTTTCCTCCCGGTGTCTAGACTCCCCAACAAAAAAGCCGCCGATTTCAAGCATTATGAGTGAACAAGTCAACATGGGAGGCACACGCGTCTGGAAGCCCTGGGGCCTCCCTCCTCCCAGTAACCACGGCGAAAACGTGCAAACCGGCTGATGAAACCTGCCGATCGGTCTATATCACTCGCGCCACACTGCTAGTATCGCTCTAGTGGCGCTTGCCGGTTATCAGCTGCGGTGAAATTCAACAAATTGTTGACATGCCAGAGCATGCTTCTGCCAGACCATAGACTAAAGACTATGTTATAGTTTCAGGCCTCTTGCGATGCTGCTGATTTAAATATAGAAGCAGGCGCGCGACCCGATCGTGGCCGCCTTATCAATGCAGACGAAGATTTCGGCAGATCGTCGTCCCCCGCGGCCGCTGATAAACTACGCAGCATAAACTTAGACCATAAATATAGATCTGGTTTATTTTTGGGACCGGACCAGACCGGCGCAGAGTGATCACCATGCCGTAACTGACCTAGAGCACCTGATCGGGGCGTGATCGCGAATAAAGAAAGCTGCCAGGACGGTCCGATGTTTGTACAAGCGTATTCTCTCACTACAAGATGGCCAGACCACTGCCATATACTCTATACTCAGGTTTGTTTACTTTTCTGGGCGCCTTCATAAATCAAAATAAATTGGACGAACGTTTCACATTTTCGAGGAAACAATTTGATTGACTTGCAATCAGATAGGGAGAGCCGAACAGAAATTTCCATCCCTTTTAGCGTCAGAAATCAGCATTAAAGCTAAGATCCCGCTACCCCTAATGCCTTTTTTGGCAACAAAATTTGGCTGTGGCAAGAGCTCCTTCCGCTGCGGAAGCGGAAAAGTCGCTAAATATTTTCCCTATAAATAGGGCAGAGATCTGCCAAGTTGGCCGATCGTCTCTTGGCAGTCTCTTGGGGGCTCTTTGGGGTCAGAGGCAATCTGAGATCCCAAGTTCGCTTCGATTTTGTTGCGTGTTTCATTCGCCTGCAGTGCGATCGCGTAATTTTCCACTGCAACTATTGCGATCGGTGATCGTCGCGCCTCGGTCGACACTCGCCGATCATCATTAAAACAAACTTAATTATGCGATTTATTATGCAAATATATACGCATATACTGTACAGATGTGTTTGCGTTCAGGCAAGCAGCAGCAGCCAATGAATCTGAGGCTGAACCCGACCACAACTGATCACGTTTTCGCCGGCTGCCTCAGATAATCGCGGGCCGATAGTTCCATTGACATCGCCAGACGCCGGGCACGACGCGCCCTGGTATCTATATAGTACACTTATCTGGCCCGACGTCTGATATCGCGCCCTGATAGTGGCCGAGCCCCGTTCGATCGAGAACGCCCCAAACAAACCCCAAAAATAGTCAGACGAAACCCCTTCATATGGCCCTGTTAATCACCGCGCAAACAGGTGGGAGCCACTTACCAACATCTGTTTGCCGGGTCATCGAGCGTCGGCCCGGTCGAGTGTTTGCTGTGGCTAATGTATTCGAGTTTCGAGTATCGGTGCGCCGACTATTCCGCTGCATTTCGTAATACGTAGTAGTTGGGGGCTGCCGCGTTGTATTGTATGAGGTAATTAGCAGGCGACACCTTGACTGAGGGCGAAATAACTTGACGAGGCCGGAGAAAGTGTAGGGAGTATCTTTGTATCTTTGTTTGCTTACGCTCCCCGAGAATAGCTCAGGTGGCGAGTAAACAACGATGCTTCTTCTTGGCCATTTTTTGGCCCAACTGGATTGCCAATTTCGAAGCAGGTGGCTAATATAATCAAGAAAAAATTTAACCTAATTGACAGGTTCCAAATTGCATCGTTGTATCTGTCGGCTGATAAAATATCTTTGCATAACTTAGGCATCTCCAGATTGTGTGCTCTGCCTGATAAGCAATTAAATGTATGAATGCATTAAAAATGTGGCGTGATTGAAATTTATTTTTAAGCACAAGAGGTTACTTTATAATTATAAATACTTGGCTACTGGAGAGTATGCTGTGAGCACTTGCTATGAGTATCTACGAGTATATAGCTTCAAATGCGATCGAATATAGCTACAAGTACCCAAGAATTCGAAAGCACACAAAAGTAAGCAAACATTAATCAACATTCTCTGAGACGCAGTATTGATTTCTCTGAGCTGCTAACATTTTAGGACTTTACCGCTTTTATAAAAAATGATTAGGTATTTCCCAATCGGGGCAGCAAATCTCGACGAATCCGCCACAAAAACGACCCCAAACTATTGGGTTCCGCCTTTCTTCTGCCATTTCCTCCCGGCTCCTTCGGAAGCGTTCATTTCTGGTTCCGGTTTATGCCGCATTAACATAAAAGTGGCAAGAAAATTCAACCTTACAATTATGTGCTCCAACATGCGTGCATTGCACTGCCCGAAGGCACAGATGTATCTGTTGGCGGGACACACAGTCGTAGATACAACTAGAAACGCGTAGACAAGTTTGCAATTTACATGGCCGCTTGGTCGAATGACTCAGTGGCAAGCGAGTTTTCTCAGCCGCAATCTGTTTCAGTTTTGTGTATCCAACGAAATTTTCGCGTATCTAACAAATGCGCACTTAGAATTTTGGCACAAATTTTGATTCAATTAACCTTCCATTTGGTGGAGAGGTCAGTCTGCACTCTTGAGTAAAATCTGATGGTGTTTTTATTTAATGTTCTTTTGGCAAATATCTATCGATAGGTAGTTTGTCGGGAGGTCATTGAACTCCCTCCCAGTAGTCTGAAAAACTGCTTAGCTTCGAAGAACTTGAGTTGTGTTTATTTTCATTTCTTGCTGCAGCTCAAATTTCGTTTCATGCGAGGAAGCTGGCGGATGCCGCCCAGGCACTCATTATTATATCTTAATTGTTTTATTTGGAAACTTTTCCAGCTATGGGCCGGTCCGTGATATGTCTGTTAACGCGTTACATTTAGCGAGTCGTGCAGGTCCCAGGTCCCAGGTCCCAGGTTCCAGGTCCCAATTGGGTCACCTTTTGGCTTATCAATTGTGAATATAAAAAATACTAAGAAATAAGTATGAATGCAAGGTTAATTGGTGCGCACCGAGTAGCCAAGTACCCTTAGATGGTATTCTAATGTATGCGCCAATATATTGAGTCTAGAGCTTATGAATTGTATTCAGATATAGTTGATACCCTTGATATTATATGAATATCTTCATGACCTTATTTATTTCTACAGCTTTCCCACTTTTAACGTACCATTTGGTAGAGCATTTAACACTGATTATCATTAAGAGGACTACATATATATTCGTATAATTAAACCGACTCATGTTTAAATATAAATTACAACTGCGAATCCGATTGTAATATGGAAACGACAACAAAAGAAACATCAAAATAACAGGAAAATGCCTCTGAAAATTTTCCACCCCAACCTGAGTTTATGTGCGCAAAAAGTAAAGATCGGAAAAGTTCAATAGGTTTATCGGCTGCCCTTTTACAAACTGTATTTGTTGAATAATTCGAAACAAAGGCGACTTTTCAGCACTTGACGTCAATGGAAGGGACTTCGAGTCTGGGGCTAAGGATCCTTAAAAATCACGAGGCCTCACATGTGGGTTTTCGATTGATAGTTAAATAGCCTTAACGAGCAGGGCCCTTTATTGGGGCTCGCCGTAAAAGTTATTTGAAAAATTTCAAAAAATTGCAACAGCAAGAAATATTTCCAGCGAAAAGGCGATTGCAAGCCTTATCTGATCGCCTAGCGCCCACCTATCAACTCGGCTATAAACTAATCAATAACAATCCAAAAATAAACTTTCCGCCAGACTTATTTTTGCCTTTTTGCTGCAAATTTTTCAGCGCCCACACGGGCTTAGGAAAAGTGCACCTGGCTTTTAAAGGAAATACAAAAATCTCAAGTGTTTTTGTAAAAAAAAATATAAATTTATACGAACCTTAGATGGGTTGTATTTATTTTACAAACATTTATTAAATACCCCCTAAAATATGTGAATTTGTAATGGCTTTTCTGGGCGTGAGAATACCTGAATTTTTGATTTTCCTTCGTCCAAGATTTTCCTAATTTGTGGGATCATTACCATGCCTAATCGGGTGTTGATTAAACCCAAATTGTCTTTCTGGCTGTGGTGTATGTCGAGATTAATTTGTTGTTGCTACGCGCAGTCGCGCGACAAACTAAAATATGTGTTTTATTTAATCAAAAAGGCGCCGCCTCACTTCCTCCCATCCCCACTCTGAAGTTCAATGACTAAACTCGAAAATCAGTTCTTCGGCGTTTTTGTTGGGTCTCCTCGAGCATCTCCGGGCGGGGTTTAATCAGCCGGATTGGCCTTATCAGGCGCTGTACGCCGGGATGGCCTAGTTTCTCCATCAATTTTGTGGACGATGGCCCGGGGGGAGGTGTCGCCGTGTGCCAAGGGGGAAGGTTAATTAATAAATTTAAATAATGTGAAAACCGAATGCGAAACAGAGCCACATAGGCGGGGAAAGTCCGGCTTGGGTGTGCGCTAACAATACGGTCATATGCGAACGTGTCTTTATTAACCAAATTATAGGCAAATTTATTTAAATCTGCCTAGATTGACACCTTTCCTAATTCGTTATGATGGCTTGAAAACGTCTTTAGCTCCAAAATGTTCAACAGGTTTGCTTTGTTTACCAATTGCATTATAAATATTCAAGATCTTTGTTTTGGACTCAATATACACTCGATGGCTGCTTGACCTCTTGGCCCTCAAATGTTTATGCACTGATACACTCTTGACTAAATTGATTGGTGGTCTAAAAGTCCCGTAATTTCATTAATTCATTAATTATTTTATAAAGCCGCGTTTAAATTCCAATCTCTTGGCGCGATAAGAGCCCTACGCGATTGTAAGGCTGCATTCTTTTATCAGGGTTCCGAGCAAATTCGCAATAAACAAACATTTGAAAACACCACATTGTTTGCCACCCTCGGAGCACCTGCAACCCGACTGATCAGATCCGCCTGAGGGGTTAACGGATCAGCGATCGGGGACCCAAATAGATTTTCACGGCGTTACCGAATCCCCTGGTATTTTTAGACAGACGGAACTTTGTGCCAGCGCTTTCCTGGATTTGTTTACCGAGCCCGCCCACCTCGATCGGGGCCTAATCGTGGCCCCTCAATCGGGGTGATCACCCCGGCTAGTGCAAAAATCCCGGCTCAGCGTTTTCCGTGCCCCAACCGAGCCCGCTGGGCTGTGGCGCCGCTGTCAAACGGGCTGGAAAGAGTGCTCACGTTGCCCGGGTCCCACTACCCCCGACCGTCCCACTATCAGTCGATTCGAGCGATTTCGAATTTAGATTTCTGGGCAGGCTCGCTTGCGATTAGTTAACATTTGTTTTCAGCGTGTCCAGGCGGCAGGCAGGCACAGGCTCAAAGGCCCAGAGCCCAGAGCCCCGAGCCCCGAGACGGATGAGATAACCAGCAGCGCATGCACAGGCCGGCCCACCCACCCCGGCTCCACCGGCGCCTACTTAGCTAGTTAGTCTCCCGATCCGGCTATATATTAATAGACAAGGTTTATGGGTTTGTTGTGCCCACCGCCGCCTCCGAGCCGGCCTCTGCCTGCCCGGGGGCCTCGAATGCGATCGAAAACCAGATCGGCGCTGCCCTGATAGGGCGCCTGGAAGGGTGCGTCCCATTGGGTCACGGGGGTGTGTTCTGGTGGGCGTTGAGTCGCGATCGCCCGATAAGCCCTGGAAATTTCTCAGATATAGCCGAGCATGACTGACGGAAATTCGCCACGGGCCTTGTTTTTTGGGGCCTCGCGGAAAGGTCATAAACTTGTGAAATGGCTAACCAATAGATTGCTGTGGGTTTGGATTCAAGCATTCAAATTTACAGAAAAGCTACCTTTAAATTGTTGTTTACTATTATTTCGGAAGGTATTTAAATATGTGACAATTAAATTACAGTATCTTAGAGCATCTCAAGTATCTTAGAGTATGCATATTCATATTATTTGCTACAAATTCGAAGGATGTTTTGCTAAAATTTGTCAAAAGTTCAGACAAGCTAGCACTTTCTTCCTTTAGTTATTATATTATTTGTTTTATTTGTATAATAATTAAGCTCTTAAATAAAGAAATAAAGATCAGACAGCAAATGTAATTCATGAAGTTTTAACAAGAGTAACCAATTTATTAGTAAATATGCTTAGAATTTAGCTAATATTGAAAGCAAATAATATATGGAAAACATTATATTCACACACATATATGGGAATATTAAACATGAGATTGCCATGAACATTAAACACAATCTATACAAACAAGTGACATTAAATTATCTCAAGTTTAAGGGCTTTTTAAAATCTTTAAAATAAATAAGTGCATTTTTACAGTACTATCAATTTGTTATGAATTCAAAATTTCGCGCCAAACTGTTATACCCTTTCTTTAGCATATACACAAACCTTTTCGAACTCATCTTCGAATGCCCTAATAGAGCAAACAGAATTTTTGATTCCCATTTGATTTGTGAATCTATGATAATTTGAGGTTTCTTTCAGATTATATACCTTTAGTGACCTTAGAATGTAGTAACTCGCATTAATTCTCGAGTAACCCCTTCAAGGTGGGTTTCGGTTCTTGTCCCGGGTTTTGGTGCAAGCCCCGCCCTGGTCACACTTCCACCGAGGACCAAACATTAAGTTGTAAACAATCGAATCACCCGCAGACGACTAGCCTAGGAATCTCCCTTGCCAGGCGTAGAGTAGCCCCGAAATGGTGAGTGCTGCCCCCGCCTAAAGAAGAAACGCCCTCTCGGCTGCATTCTTTTGCGTTTATTATAGACATTGAGTGATATTTTTGTGTTGTTCCGGAGCTTGAGGTCTTCCCATTGAGTACTCATGTATTTCCGGTCCTGGGGAGCTGCTAGGGTGCTTCCCCGCCTCTGGTGCCTCTAGTGCCTCTAGTGCCTCTAGTGCTTCGAGGGCCTCTAGTAGTCCAGGTCGGCGGGGGAGCGCTTGCCGCCCCAGGAGTGGAAGCGCTGCTTCTTCCCCAGCACCACCGAGTTGCGCTTCTCGTCCCGCTGCAGCTGCGACTTGAGGCGGCACCGATCGATGACCGCCTGCCGGATGAGGGGGTTGAACTCGGCGTCCCCGAACTGGGCCATCAGCAGGCGGAAGAAGGCCCAGATCTCGCCGCGCGGCGAGGTGGGCGGCGGGGCGTAGTGGCGGAACGTCCAGCTCTCGAGGTCCTCCTGAAGCATCCCGCCGCCGGGCCGCGAGTTGTACGCATCGCAGACGTCCTCGAAGCTCAGGATGGCCTGCAGGACGAAGCCGCGGTACTTGGCCAGCTGCGCCTCACAGGTGCCCAGATCGGAGTCCACAGCCGGAGCCGGAGCCAGGGCCGCGGGGGTGGCGTAAATCGCACGGCCCAGGGCCAGGAAGAGAATCCAGAGGGGCCAAGTTTGCATGTTGCGGCGCTGTGATGATTGCCCTAATCCTGGCGGCCAACTGCTCTGGCTGCCTCGCAGACAACGGCTTATATAGCCAACCGATCCGGGCCCCCACGCCGCCAGAACTTTGAAGTCCATAAAATAATTATGAAACGTTTGCCGTTCGCATTTTCTGAGCCGTTACACACGTCGCTAAATAAATACGAGTGCGTATTAATAAGCGTGGCAGACAATGCCAACAAGTGTCATAAATTTTCACTCGCTTAACTCGCTCGCTGGCTTTATTAATCCTGGCCAGAAGCAAACGTGACGCGCACTTGTAACTGAGACAAGCTCCCCCAACGGCGCTGCCTTTATAAGTGCGCCGTCCCAGCCCCTTTTTGTGCCCGCCACTTGTACAAATTGCTGGCTGATTAGCAGGCAAGCGTATGAAATTAATCATATGCAAATATGGTCGACTTTTCTTTTCCTCGAAGCTGTCGTGGGAGTCCTTTGCAAGGACGAAGGGTATCATTAGGACGGCAGGGCACACGACACACAAATGGCTTTACAATTCTCCGGTTAGTTAACTTTCAGCATGATGCTACAATCCCATTCAAACCCTTCGATTTCCTGGAAGCATTTCGCCAAATATCAATGAATATTAACCCAATGTCTTTATAGTTAGCAAACAGGGTTACCTAGGGCACACTTACGATAAAATCTTTGCAAAACCCAAATTTCTGAAGTTAGTTCTCCTTCAATATGGGATCCAACTGTTACAGGGTATCGAAGGACTGTCATCCGTGTTCTGCTAACCCTTTTTTCCCAAGAGCAGCTCATTTGCCAGCATCGCACTTGTGGCAACCGTCTGCTCTTTAATTTGCGCAGAAACGTGATGTGATGGTTAACTTGACTGAGTGGGCGTCGCAGCCAAGCGGCCAAAAAATAACCCATTTCCCTGTGACCTTATGCAACTGACAACTCTATTTCTATTTGCAGAAATTCCGCTTTTGTGGCGAGGGCGACTGTCCCGACTGGGTCTTGGCCGAGATCGTGTCCACGCTCTCCAACCTGAGCATCGAAAATCTGGAGCAACTCAGCGACCTAGTGGCTCTAAGGATTTGTGGACAGCCCTTTGAGGTGATATCCTAGACCACCACCCAATGTTTATTTATTGAAATTATCAATTTTGTTGCAGGAGGCCAAGATCAAAGCCCTGACCAGCACGCTCACCAACGAGGGCAAGACCGCCGTGGCCTGCATCCACTTTATGCTGAACAGTGCGGCGCGTCATAGTTGCACAGAGCCCGTTTTCGGGGAGGAGATCCAACAGTTGGGACTGCCCAAGGATCATGCGGCCGCCATGTGCCGGGTCCTGCAAAAGCATTCCGCTTCCATACGCCAAACCTTGATCGATAAGTCCTTCAAAAGTGGGTGGCTTGAGTGGATTGATTACACCGCAGAACTTAACCAAATCTCTCTTGCTTTTAGTTAACGAACTGCAGGAAGTACGGAATATCAGTGCGCCTGGCATTACGCCCCCCAATTGCACTACTTTAGAACTCAAAATCTCGCAGGAACTGGTCGATGGCCTTCCCAAGGACACTACGCATGTCCTCAACATCGATCGCGCCCAAATGAAGGCTCTCTTGGCCGAGCTAAAAGTGGCCCGTGATATTATGCAAAAGTACGAAAATAAAGAGTCCTAATACAGCAATCGAAAAGAAAAAAGGTTAATGGTGTGAGTCTTTTTATACAAGTTCTTTTTCACATATCTTTTGGTAGCCGAAGATTTAAGTTAATAAATTAGTTACCAAAAACTATGTGAAAACCTTAAATGTGTAAACTGACATAAATTATTTATTTCTAAACAGGAAAATTTATAAAATTGTGATCAAGAATCAATCAAGACTCGAGATGTCAAGTAATTGTGTAACCATTTGAAGCATTCGGATTATGTAAGTTATCATTTAAATATTATTTTCAATGTTATTTATTTCCTTTTTGTTAAAATGAAACACATTTTCAAATGCGAGCTTTTTCTCGGTAAACTTTCAAAGCCTAGAGAAGTTGTGGCAGCATATTGTCGCTGGAGCTTTTTATTTATACTTCAAAGATAGATGGCGACAAAAAACAACCTCTAAGGAGATAACTTTAAAGTTAAATAAAACAAATTAATATTAACTCATATTATTTTTGTCATACTAATAACAAAATAAGGTATTTTGCGTAAAAGAAATTCTTATTATGACAGGAAACCCCTGTGTCCCAGAGATCGCTATCGAACAAAATTAGATTAAATTAAATGATTTCCATTGGCTTCTCCCAACCCCGAAACAAATTCCTTGTCATAAATGTCATCGAAAGCCCGCCGCAAAATGTAACCCTTTTTCCACCGATTTCCCACCCAAAAAGAACTCCACTCACCTCCCTGCAAATGCTCCATGAACTGTGTCAAATTTAATCAACTGCCCGGCAGGAGTAGGAATTTTAGTACCCATGCAGCCTGATTATTAATTGTGGCATAACGTGCGGCGTAAATAAAGTGAAATTTGTTAATAAAAGACCCAGAAAAATAACCCTTTCGGGTGGGCGGATGGTCTCGCCGTGGCCTGACTTCCACATTTGCTTATCATCCGCCTCGGCCACGGCAATTACCGTCGCATCCTTTGGCCGTAGCGCCGCTTCCTGTGTATAGGGCAGGTTATTAAAATTATCTGCAGTATCTGGCCGGGCGGAGGTGGGTAAAAATACGAAGAAAATTTCAATTAAAAGTATACAAAAAATAGGAATAAATTAATTTCACTCTCTCGTTGCTTCCTTTGGAGGATTTTCTAATTATGAGCATTGGCTGCAGCAGCTGCGGAGGTTAAAAGTTGCCTTTCCCTCATATTTTTTATAGCAAATTTTGTTGTATTATTTTTTCAATTAAACTTGACCATGTCAAAAGTGAAAAAAGACGACGAAAAGTCCGCGACATTTTTTGATTGCTGCGCTTCGGATATTTTTGCGTTGTTTTTCCCCAATTTTTCCATTTTGTTTCTCTGGATTTTTTCCGCTCTTGGCCACATGTTGCTGACACTTTGCCACCGCCACTTGGAGCCTTGATTTATGATGCCTCCCAATTGAAGAAAACCCTGGTGCGGCATTGTCACCTGTTCTTTAATTAAATTTCTCCTCAAGGTCCTCGATGAAGTGCAGCACGGATTTCCACTCCAACCAATCAACCGCCCATCCACCTGACAGCTCAGTCTCCGTCGCTGTGCAAATATCATATCGGAGGGTAAATAAATGTTCCACGTAGCTTCGTTCCAATTATCCCGGCAACTATTTGCCCGGCATTTAGTTAGTTGACGGCACCGCCTCCCCGATCCCCTTCTCCGGCTCCCTTCCCCGGTGCCACGTTCACGCAAAATGATATCTAAACATTTGTCTCTATGGCTGTTTGGCGCAAAATTCGTGTAAACAAGGCGGCAGTGTCAACAAAAATGGCTCACATAATATGGAAAGGAGGTGAGGTAATTTGAGGTGGCGGCCCATGTGGGATGGCAAAAACTTGTCTGTCAAAAGTGCTCAGCGAGGGTGGTATCAAGAGTTATAAACTGCATACATAGTTGGCATCTGTAAAATTAGGCCGTATTTTAGGGTTGTTTCAACTGTTTAATTGATCTTGTTTTTGGTTTCCAACTTAATTTAATTCGACTTAAGTTTAAGTCTGATAATCTATGAAATTTTATTAGATTCAGAAGATTAAAGAAATTAGTTGGCTTTTATAAAAAAAATCTTAGAAAACACACTCCCAATGTGCAAATATATATTTTTATTTTGCGGATTAATTTCATGTTTAAACTGCTGAGCTTTAAGCTCTTTTAATATATAGTATATTGTAAACATACAAAAGGATGTTGCGTTATATTTATTAAGCTTAAGATCGACCCTCGCCATCGGGTAACCGACGAGACCCCAGTCCACAACCCACAACCCTCAACCCACATATCCCACAACCGATTCCGTCTGGCAACGCCCAAACATGTGTACCATTGTGTCACATGCCTCCTGCCCCATGCCACATCCTAGACCCACTCCACACCGCATCCATTCCGTGCCATTCCATGCCATTCCATACCAGATTCGTGCCCATCGCTGGCAATGCTGTCACATTACGCGCCTGTTACCATATCTTTACAACTGTATCTGCAGATCGTCCTCCACGCACTTGTATGACAAAGCACAAAACTTAAAAACCTTATGCATGTGATTGAGGGAGGGACGGGGGGGATTCGGTGTTTGGGGCGGAGGCACAAGTGCCAGCCTTTTGTCTCCGGTTGCGGTGGTTGCGACCGGAAATCCTTCTTGTTGCTCGGTTCCGGCTTCCGTTCCGGCTTTTAGTGCGCCGATGATGCGATGATGCCCACCCCGGCGCTGATTTTTGGGGTGGTCTTCGCTACGCCACAACTCGGTTCACCCTCCGGCGCGGCCTGCGAAAAGGCGACTTTTTGACTTTTTCAATTTGACTTTTCCGGCGACGGGGTGTGTGTATATCTTTCGGTTTTCGGGTATTACTTTGTGGGGTTGCCCTAGGCGTAATAATGAAATAAACGTTCCGCTAAATGCGAAAGTATTTTGCGCGATGGCACTAGAGTGGGCTGGGGTGCCAGTTGAGGGGGATCGAAAGTGGATTGCATTCAATTAATTAGATGGATTTTGGTTGAGGAGTGCTTGGAATCCGCTGGAGGGGGTATTAACAATGACAAACGATATAAATGCGGTTCATTCAAGTCGCTAAATTAGCTAACATTTCAAGGTATTCTGGAAACCCTTCATATAAAATTCATTCCTTCTTTCGGGTTGATGTGTTAAAATTCAGAACTTTCCCAAGCTATCCGAGCTTAACGCCTTCAATCAAAGCATTATCCTGCCCACCCAATCGAGTATTCATATGAACTGAATTCATTCCTGTCCACACCTCCATCGGTCGCACCTGAGGGCCCGGCCAAGTGGGTGTTGAAATCCCTGTTGGAGATTGACTGCTCCACATTAATCATCGCATAAATTTAACGCATTATTATTTATGTTCGTCCCACTCGCGCGCGCAATCCGCGTTTGTTTCATTTTCCAAATAGAAATTGTTTTACAAATGTCACGCTTTCGTGGCGCCACCACCGCCCCCTCCCGTTGGCAACAGCAACAACCTCTGCAATCCTGAACAAAATAAATGGCGCTAAAATGATTCAATTACCCGAAACAGGAAAAAACAGAATTCTTTAGGGGAACAGGTGGCCAGGGCCAGGCGACAAATTCTTCGGCTAAAATTTTTAGACGTGTTTATTGGCGTGGAGGGGGGCGGCAAACACCTGTGAAATGCGGGGGTGTATGCTACAAAATGTAATAAGCGAAAATAAGATTTTAATTGCCAACATTTATGGGTCGCCCCGATTGCCAGTTTAATGTCTCAACATCCCATTACACCTTGGAAATTTGCTTAAAATAGATGCACAGGGTGGGCATTTAAAGTCGCTTCAAATTTTCCTGTGATTTTCAAACCTTAGGTGGCACTTAAGTTTGGTTTTGTGCTGATCTAATTGCCTTAAGGATTCATTAGATGGAAGCCAAGTGGAAGCTTCGATTCGCAGCTTCGATGCCTTGTTTGTCCTGTTTGCTGTCGCCTTTGCCCGATTTCGCTTTGGTTGCATCCACTGGCAGGCGAGGCTAATGCGCAGTTTCCCATCCCGGGCTTACCCATCCCGGGCTGGTTCACGCTTCGTTGAATCTCGCAGGGGTTATCCTTCTCCATGGGGTTATCCTCCGCGCGCCTTGTCCTTGCTCCTTGGCTTGCTGCACTTAATTTAATGTTGTGCTGATGTCAACGCAAGTAAATCAAAGTTGCGACTTTATTTATGATTCCATTCATGCGCTTTACCATTAACTAAAGTGGTCTTCAATAAGGCGGGGTTGTTCGCTAATTGAGCCAGCAAAATAGAAAGCGAAAAGGGTTACAATGTATCTGTAATGTACCACATTTAAAAAATGTGTTAGCATTTTCAAATAAATATATTAATGCCTGAAGGAACAGAACCAAAAAATTAATATTTTCAAAAGCAAGCTGTTATTTATTCATCGTTGTCGAAATTGTTCAATGTCTAATATCCCGTTGAGGCTATCTGTTTTTATTTGAATGCCCAAAGTAAGTCGGAACCCCTTCAAAAACACTCCCAAAAAAATGGTCCGATAAAAAATTTTCGTACTCAGGCTGGAGTTTTAGGTCTTGGCCATAAGAACGCAAAGCAGACGGTTTCATCGGGATTTTAGATTTGTATATCCAATTCTTAGCTGCTCCTTTGGGCCATGTGTTTGAAGGGTTGCTGTCGCAAGCCTGGACCCTGCTGCGTAAAACCATGCTGCTTTCCATGCTGTGGTGGCTCCTCCGTATGCTGTGTGTCCTGTTGTGGGATATACCCCGAAACCTGCTGTGGCCCTTGGTGTGAGTCCGGCCTGGATCCTGCATGGTTCTCCTGGCTGGCCCCCCTAACCGGTCGCGCCTGCTGCTGCGGACCCGCTCAATGCTGTCGGCCAAGGCGCTGCTAAGGACTGAAAACTGATAGGTTAGCGGATCTTCTATACTTTATATACATAAATCATGGGATCATAGTAATAAAAATATTCATTTTTCCTACTGTTGTCGCTAAATGTATTTTGTATTTCCCATTCAACGCTAAATTCGATTTCAAGTTTGGTTTTTAGCTGAGCATAAACTTCTTCATATGTCCCACAAGTTTTCCTAACAATTTGATCTCCTATACCGAAATTTAGTTATGTCTTGTGTGGATCTTTGAACTCGTGTAGCGATATCCTTTTTTATACCATGTACCTTAAAGTACAAATGGTACATTAGCTGTGTGCAAATGTATGTAACAGGGAGAAGGAAGCGTTTCAGATTCTTGATCGGCATTGAGTCGATATAACTATGATCGGCAGTCGTCTGTCCGTCTGTGTTTATGAACATGTCGTTCTCCGAAATGCTAGAGACGTAATTCTTTTGTTATCGGTCCATTGTACGAGTATATGTATGCAGATCGATTTTATTTCGTACATCCAAAAATTGTATTTATATATTTAACGTGCTTAATTGTTATACAAAATAATATAACAACTAACATAAGAATTTGATTAGTAGTTTTACATTGTTTTGAGTAGGTGAGGTAAGAAGAGATGTAGGTTGCATCTGACCAAATAGGCTGATCGTCGAGTAATTAAGTTAGGGGCAGGTATCTAAGATGTGCTGGGGCAGCTGGGCTTAGATTTTCTTTTTAGTATATGCTCATGGGTAAAGGCGGTGTGACCAGTTCTGAGCCGGGTGATAACATTGCGAGGTCTTCTGTGACACGATGGCAAAACAAAACCACCGAGAGTGGGGACCCCTGCGGAATGCCGTTGTGTAATTTCTAGAAATTAGTTAAGGTGTTATAAACTAAACTCTAATACGGATGGATCGCTTGGTTATGAACGCCTTCACGAGGTTAAAGGTTTTAGGACCTATCCCCCACCGGGTAAGAGAGTCGATGGTAGTATGCTGTTGTTTGAAAGCAGTTTGGTTGGGGCTGATCAGTACCTTAAGGTACAAATGGTATATTAACTTTGTGCAAATGTATGTAAAGGACAGAAAGTATATATATTCTTGGTCAGCATCAACAGGCGAGTCGATCTAGCCATGTCCGTCTGTCTGTCCAACTGTATGAACACGTCGTTCTCGGAGATGGTAAAAGCTAGAGGTGTAATTATTTGCTTTGGGTCCGTTATGTGTACGCAGGCCGAGTTTATTTAAAATTTTTGCCACGCCCCTTTCCGCTTTTGTAATTTACATTAACTGTATTTTCTTCGATAACTTGCACAAAATAAGAGCTAAAGACCTATTTCCTTTTGCATTAGGTCCGTTTAACTATTATGCAGATAGTGTCATTCCGAGATTTTTTCCACGCCCCTTTGCGCCTTTGTATTTGCAAAAAAATTGATATATCCAAAATGGTAATAGCTACAGACATAGAGACATTTTAAGTCCGCTAAGTCCGCGGATCGCCAACGACGTGAATGCAAAACTACGTCCAGATCGGAAAATAAATATAGAAGATATGTAGATGATATAAATATAGAAGATATGAGAAGATATGACGGAAAATTAATAAAGAAGATGGTATCTCGTTGTCGAGATATCTTGACTACAGCGTTTCTACTTGTTATAACCAATATTTTATTTTAAAAATAAATTCTTCCACTTTAAATGGCATAGCTTATATAAAACACATTTATATTTGTTATAAAACCCGAATTCCAAGTGCAGTAGGCTTTTCAAACCTAAACCTATCGAAGGTGGCCTTGGAAATGCCTGTCAAGTTTGGGTGCGAAAGTGCTCCCCAGGTTTTCCTCAGTTCACCGCATTCATTCGATCCGACAACAGGTCCTAAAAACTAAATATTTAACCAAAAATAAAAACCGGGAGAAAAAAATAAATTTAATTTGGTAAATTCAACCCGCGTCGCTGAGATGTCGTACGAATACGAATCGATAGTTCAAAAACTGGGTAAGTTCAAAGCGCTAATCATCTATGCCCGAGGAAGCTCTGAGTGGTGCTCCTCATCCGTTAGGATCCACTGGGAAGCGGAAGAAAGTGGACATTTTCAACACACGGAAGAGCCCCGTTTACACTATGACCTATCAGGCCGTGGATACCATGCGGGTAATGACACCCACCAGCACTCTTTGAAATGGCCTGTATATCCTCGATCCATTTAGGTTGGCAATCGCATCAGCTCGTCTCCCAGCTGCGAATACCTCGTTCTGGAGATCCTGGTACCGGGTAAGAGGATGTCGGCAGACAGGAAACTGAGCTGGATCTGGCCAGCGTCCACCGCCCGCGGCTGCCCCTGCCTCTTCGCTTAAGAAGGGAGCTGGTCTATGTCAACTTCAAGAAGATCACCCTACTTAGTGTTAAGATTAAAGTTTATGCCTATACATGCAATCTTCGCGTAGCAACAGCAATGCCCACACTCGTAAAATGAAGCAGCAGCAGCAACATAACACTGATGTCATGAAGGCCCCAATGCAAACATACAGACGGCGAAACCACTCTTCAATATACAACAACAAATGGCGAATCCACTCAATATACAACAAAAAGTGGCAAATACACTCTCCAATATACAACAACAGGAATATGAGCACTTTAAACATTATATGATTTAGTCTTACCGCAGGACTGAAATTCTAAACCCTCCATTACACATACAAATTACAGCACCAGCAACACAATTCATAACAACTACAACAGCATTGCAACTTATGTTGGTCGTCAGATCACTGAGCTCCTACACATACAAACCATCGCAATACGAACACTTCAAATGAAACACCTAATTTAACAATGCCTTTCAAACGAAACTGGTTGAATTGTCCTACACACCCCATAATCTGCGCCTTAACTATGATAATTTTCGGATGAAAAAAATGTAAAAAAAAAATAAAAAAATAAAAATTTTCTGTGGAATTTTAGACTTCATATTTGGCAACTTGGAATTTAGTAGTATTTAGTCATTATATGGCTTATAATGGTATAAATGGTATATTAAGTTTGTGCAAATGTAACAGGGAGAATGAAGCGTTTCCGTTAACGATAGTTAACCGGCTATTGCATTATCGGACTCCCTGTAATGATGCAATGCTAAATCGTATGTGTTACTCCGATGTTTGGTGGCTAGCATACATCTGTCCTTCTGTATGTATGAGGGTGTTATTCTCTTTGCTTTTAGTGTGTAATTAATGCAGGCCGATCGAGTATATTTATAATTTTTGCCCCGCCCCTTTCCGGCTTCGCGATTTCCATTCAACTTTATTTGCTTGACATATTTGACTATAACTTGGAGAATATAAGAGCGAGATACATATTTCTTTTTATACCATGTACCTTAAGGTACAAATGGTATATTAACTTTGTGCAAATGTATGTAACAGCCAGAAGGAGACATCTCCGACCCCATAAAGTATATATATTCTTGATCAGCATCAACAGCCGAGTCGATATAGCCATGTCCGTCTGTCCGTCTGTCTGTATGTATGAACACCTCGTTCTCGGAGATGGTAAGAGCTAGAGGTCTAGTTCTTTTTGCTTTTGGTGTGTTATTATTGCAGGCAGATCAAGTTTATTTCAAATTTTTGCCACGCCCCTTTCCGCCTTCGTAATTTGCATAAAACTGAAGGTACCTCTAGCCCATAACGACACATTAGCCCATAACTTGCACAAAATAAGAGGTAGAGACCTATTTCTTTTTGCATTATGTTTGTTTAGCAATTACGCAGATAATGGTATTATTGGATTTTTGCCACGCCCCTTTCCGCCTTCGTAATTTGCATAAAACTGAATGTTCCTCGACAACATTTGCCTATAACTTGGACAAAATAAGAGTTAGAGACCTATTTCTTTTTGCATTATGTTTGTTTAGCAATAACGCAGATAATGGTATTATTAGATTTTTGCCACGCCCCTTTCCGCCTTCGTAATTTGCATAAAACTGAATGTTCCTCGACACATTTGCCTATAACTTGGACAAAATAAGAGTAAGAGACCTATTTCTTTTTGCATTATGTTTGTTTAGCAATTACGCAGATAATGGTATTATTGGATTTTTGCCACGCCCCTTTCCGCCTTCGTAATTTGCATAAAACTGAATGTTCCTCGACACATTTGCCTATAACTTGGACAAAATAAGAGTTAGAGACCTATTTCTTTTTGCAACATGTCCGTTTAAGTATTGCGCAGATAATGTCATTCTTGGATATTTGCCACGCCCCTTTCCGCCCTCGTATTTGCAAAAAAATCGATATCTCCAAAATGATAAAAGCTAGAGACTTAATTTTAAGTCTGTTAAAACTGCTGATCGTTTAAGACGTGCATGCAAAATTACGTTCAGATCGGACAATAAATATAGAAGATATGACCAATTAAAGTTTTACCCACCCCTTCCCACGGCAACGGCAAGAGAGGTACATGGTATCTCGTTGTCGAGGAATCTCGACTACAGCGTTTCTACTTGTTCTTTTTGCATTAGGTACGCTTAACTAAGATGCTGATAATGTTATTTCCATATTTTTGCGACGCCCTTTTTCGCCTTTACATTTGCTATATCCTTCTCAAGAGCTTTACTTTCGAAAATGTAAAATCGAGTCCGCTGATTATTAGATATGTGCATGCAAAATTACGCCTAAATCGGGTAATAAATATAGAAGATATGACCAATTAAAGCTTACCCAAGAGAGGTACATGGTATCTCGTTGTCGAGAAATCGCGACTACAGCGGTTCTACTTGTTTAAAAGAGTAAAACATTTTTATAATCTTTTTTTTTCAAAAATGAATTCTTTCGCTTTAAAAGGCATACCCTACCTATATAAAACACATTTATATTTGTTATAAAACCCGAATTCCAAGTGCAGTAGGCTTTTCAAACCTAAACCTATCGAAGGTGGCCTTGGAAATGCCTGTCAAGTTTGGGTGCGAAAGTGCTCCCCAGGTTTTCCTCAGTTCACCTCATTCATTCGAGCTGACAACAGCTCAAAAACTAAATATTTAACCAAAAAAAAAAGGAAGAAAAAAAATAAATTTAATTTGGTGAATTCAACCCGCGTTGCTGAGATGTACGAATACGAATCGATAGTTCAAAAATTGGGTAAGTTCAAAGCGCCGATGACCTATGCCCGAGGAAGCCTCTGAGTGGCTCTGTTCACTTAGATATCGGGGCTCCTCATCCGGTAGGATCCACTGGGAAGGCCAAGACGCGGAAACTAAATTCCCACGTCACACCGTGGCAGGAGCGAGATGTCGACACATGGAAGAGCCCCGTTTACACGATGGCCTATTATCAGGCGGTGGATACCATGCGGGTAATGACACCCACCAGCACTCTTTGAAATGGCCTGTATATCCTCGATCCATTTAGGTTGGCAATCGCATCAGCTCGTCTCCCAGCTGCGAATACCTCGTTCTGGAGATCCTGGTACAGGGTGAGGGTATGTCGGCAGACAGGAAACTGAGCTGGATCTGGCCACCTGCGTGCACCGCCCGCGGCTGCCCCTGCCTCTTCGCTTAAGAAGGGAGCTGGTCTATGTCAACTTCAAGAAGATCACCCTACTTAGTGTTAAGATTAAAGTTTATGCCCATACATGCAATCTTCGCGTAGCAACAGCAATGCCCACACTCCTAAAATGAAGCAGCAGCAGCAACATAACACTGATGTCATGAAGGCCCCAATGCAAACATACAGACGGCGAAACCACTCTTCAATATACAACAACAAATGGCGAATCCACTCAATATACAACAAAAAGTGGCAAATACACTCTCCAATATACAACAACAGGAATATGAGCACTTTAAACATTATATGATTTAGTCTTACCGCAGGACTGAAATTCTAAACCCTCCATTGCACATACAAATTGCAGCAGCAGCAACACAACATCATTGCAACTAATGATAGACGTCAGATCACTTAGCTCCTACACATACAAACCATCACAAAACGAACACTCCAAATGAAACACCTAATTTAACAATGCCTTTCAAACGAAACTGGTTGAATTGTCCTACACACCCCATATTCTGCGCCTTTACTATGATAATTTTCGGATGAAAAAAATGTAAAAAAAAATAAATAAATAAAAATTTTCTGTGGAATTTTAGACTTCATATTTGGCAACTTGTGGTAATTAGTCACTATATGGCTTATAATTATATCATGGTACAAATGGTATATTAAGTTTGTGCAAATGAGAATGAAGCGTTTCCGACCCTATAAAATATATACTTGATCAGTATATATATTGCCTTTCAAATTTTCGGATTAATTTTCGGATGAAAAAAAAAAAAAAAATTTCTGTGGAATTTTAGACTTCACATTTGGCAACAGTTAATGGCAAATCTGTTAAATATTCCCCCAATTCAATTGGAAACAAGGGAATGTAATTTTGATACCGCAGCCGTGGCGCCGTATTGTGAAACTATAAAAACAATGTGCATAAGTACACCCAACATAATTCGTGCAAATCGCGAATCGTAAAAACTGCGCAAAAATCTCCTCACCGGCGACGAATCGAAAGAGCCGCAGCAAATTGGGCCAGAAGGGCGAATGCGAATTAGCCAGCGCGGCATAAAGGCGGCGGTGTTGCAGGGGATTTTGGGCCAATAAAAAATTATAGATTTCCATCTTTGCATATTTAACTTTTATCGCGTGGCAGTTTCACCTCGCTCATGTGTTGTTTTAGGCCCAATTCGTGTTGTTGAGGTCGCCGTCTGTTGCGGATTCTTTTGCGGTTTTTATGCTGCCGCAACCTGAGCGGGGCATAAAACAAATGTCATACTCAGGGCGGGTCATGTGTGGCAGTGGCTGCTCCTGCGGCCTCTTCGGCTATAAAGATGTTTCGCATTTTTGCATAATCGTCAATTTTTGATTTTAAAATTTCCGCAGAAGATGCGAGGGGATGCCGGTGTTCTTCTTCGGTCGCCAATAAAAATTCATTTTTATAATCTTTACATGTGTCGCCCCGAACAATAGGCTAGGTATAAATATTTATTACTATTTTACGATTGATTTTAGTTCGGATTCGTTACCTTTTCCGGGAGCTGGGCTGCCCTTTGCGCTGATTGGCAAATAATGTCATTGGGTTGCCCCTTGGGTTGATTTTGATTTAACAACCGAAAGGCGGGAGAGACAATGGATCAATTTTGCAGACTCTGATTTAATAGACACCATAAATTCATCCGTGAATTATAATTTCAGCATAGACCCCTTACAATTCCTCTTAGAGTGGTCCCCCTGCAAGTATCATTATCTATGAGTACCCCCCGTCATTTGTTATCCTTTTCGAAGCATTTGTTTAACAAATGACTGGCAATCGTGTCCTTGGCCATTACATAAAGCGTAAATTATCATAAACAAATTAAAAAAGTTCGTGATGTGTCATTCGTAGCGGGGAAAGCCCAGTTTAACCCCAAAAGACGGTGCAGAGTTTAAGACCTGCTCGAAAGTAATAAGCAGGCCGCGTGGGGGGTCCACAATCCCGGCCCATTGGAGACGTCTGATGATGATGATGGCTTAAGGGCCGAGCCGGGCCGGGCCGGGCCGGGCCGGTTGCTGGGACCAAACGGATATCCAATTGGAGCCGTGCTTCGGGCGGAGATCCGTGGCAGGTTGAGTGGTTGCGCGTTGAAACGGAAACCCAAGAGCACCCACTGGGCCCGTGCAACCCACTGGGACAGGGATTTTAAATATAATTTGTTTGCCCGCACCACCGCTCCCCGTCTCACCTCTCCTCGTCCTTCCAAAGGGGTTGGTGGTGCCTCAAGAGAATCACAGCGGGTCTTCCGCCGGGGGTTGTGGTCCCAGTTCCCCTCCCAGTCCCAGGAGGGGGGTCGTGCGAAAACAATCAGTCAAAATTGTTGCCAACTTGACTTGAAGGTCTCGTATAATTTTCATAATTTGATTACATTACGAAACGAAAACAAAGTGAAGGTGCGGCGTGAAAGCACAACGACTTGTGGATGCACTATCTTTCGGGTTTTGTGCTTGGTTGTACAAGATATTATTTCCCCTTTTAATTGGTCCTAGTTAGGGAGGAGGACCCTTGAAGGGATGACATCGCATCGACCTTGCTGAGGGTCCGATGCCATATTGTGACTTGAGCCTGGTGGCGTACAATAAGAAATCATGGGCTTTGCCGGAGATAAACTTGTGAATGACTTTATTGAGGTTAAACTAACTAACCTATAAAGGTGATGTTCTTGAAGACTGTCAATATTAAAGTTGTTAACTTACATACAATATGGGGATCTCATATGGCGATCTAAGGACTAATGTTTTAGGATTTATTATTAGGTAGCTAATTATGTTAAAGTGAAATTGATAGGTAAGAAAGTGATTTAACTATTTGAAACACTTGTTGTTTCCACTTATGCATCTCACGCCCAAACAAGAGTATATTAGGTATAAAATGTATGGCCATAAAGTTAGAGTATCCCAAGTCGCACCCATTCCCGGCCGATTTTGGTGGCGAATTGGCGACACGTGACCGGATCACGTGTCCACACCGAGCGGGGCGTCGTGTCAACTCGCATGTAATCACGGCAAACATGTGGCCTTGGGACTGTCCGCCGACAGCGGCTTTCGGATATCCGATATCTGATATGATGTACAATGAAATTGCCATTAAGCGTTTAATAGTTGGCCGGTGGGCGGGGGCCGGGCCAAGGGGGCGGTGTTTTTGCGGTTTGCCGCGTGCCGCTGCCCATCATTCATGGCCCTTCCCGCTTTGTTGCTCATGTAAATTATGCGCCAAAAAATTACAAAACCTAAGCGACGAGATAACAATTTTAAAGAATTTACAATCGTGGGATTTCGTTGCAGGCCATTAGGGGACTTGACAGCACTCGCTGCCAGGGTTGATTTTCTCCGGGATGTGTTTTCCTTCTCAAGGTATTAACTAAACACGTGTCGAGATTTTTATGTTGGCAAACATTGTGGGTGCTGGCATCAATGGCATTGTGTTTTTAGGCTTTATTTTAAAGTCATCAATATGCGGGGTTATTATGTGCAAATGGTCTTTGAAGGAAATTATTCAAATTTATACTGTACATCAAGTTTAATTCTAAGCTCGGTCTATTTGAAAGCTTACTGGATATGCCTGAGCGAACTTTCGCCGCTTTCGGAGGGATCTTAGGCAAAGTGTTGCCATTCCGCGACTGCAATCAATCTCAGTCCGGCTGCAATATTGCGAAGATTAATTAATTTGTATTAACATACGCACACGCACTCCGCCCGGGGAGCAATAACTGATGTTGGGCTATAATTAATCAAATGAATTACATGAGCGGTGCCCTCACGGAGCAATAATCATATGCGCAGCAACAACATGGAAATCAAATCAGAGCCCCCGAAATGCGTTTGCATGTCAATTACAGCTGGCGCCATCCTGCCACTCCCCCGCTACCCCGCTGCCCCGATTGACCCCCCACAACCCCCTGCCATGACCCTCGCAATTTAGCTAATATTCAAAGTCAATCGGACGGCCTCATGAACTTGATGAGGAAAAGCGAGCAAATTGCGCGGGACAGGGGATGCCCCCGATTATTCATGCCCGACGATTGTATGCAAATCGAATTGCCAAACTCATAATTGTGCGGATGGGATCGGGAGCGGGCAGGAACAGGAACTGGATGTTCCCGGCGCTTATTTCCGCCAATTTCACGCTAAACATGTTGCCGTTTGCTCTTAATAGTTGATAAGCCCAAAGGAAGAAATTGAATTTGCATCGAATTGAATTTTGAATGGGTTCAAAGATATTCCCGCAGCTTCTCGTTACAATTCTTTTTTGAATATCGATTGGGTGCTGGAGATTTATGCTCACGCAGCTGTGTGTTGTAATTTTTAGCATTCAGATTCATTTCTAGTTTCGTTTTTTTTGTTCTTTGAGTTTTTTGGTTCTGGTTCGGGTTCTAGTTGCCGCTCGCGATTTATTGGTCGCGATTTTTTTCTATCTTTGCCAGTGGACGAGAGTGGCGCGCATTGAAAACGAATCACGTGAAATCTAAATAGCACCATAAATCAGAAAATGGCGGCAGGTTGGAATTCGACTCGCCTCGAGTCAGTTTTTGGTATTCCCGAATTTTGGTTTCTTTTTTTCCCCCTCCCCCCTAGGAGTGGTACCGCTGGCTGGCCAGACAATGATATATGTTGGCCCGAAATGGCGAAACGCGGCGCTGTAGCGCCCTCGCATGTGTATGAAAATTGCCAAAAAAGCAGAGAGGCACAAAAAACGAATCCCGGTGTCCCGATAGACGGCGTTTGATTGCGTTGCCACTGAACCACTCAACTCGGCCCAGCCCCAGCTCGGAGCCCCAAGCTCCCAGACCCCAGGCCCTGCACCACTTTTTCTACATTTCCCATTTTCCGGGGAACAGCGTCGTCGTGGGTCATTTGCCCAGCCTGCGGCCCGGTGGCTTGGAAAATGTAAATTTCCCCCGGCTCGCCAGCCCATAAATAAATGTTTGAGGCAAGTGGATTGGTTGGATTTCTAGCGGATAGTTTTGTCCTTGGAGACCGGCGAAGCCATACCTTATACGCCTCTTTTTGTTTATTTATTGACGCCGCGCGGCTTGCCAAAAATTCCAGTGTGTAACTTACGAGAGCCTCCCGCAGCCGACCCTCGGTCTTATTTTATTTTTTTTTTACCAGCAAATTGATTTACGGCATATGCGCTGATTGCCAGAGGAATATTGACATCGCGGAGTGTGTCATAAAAATTGCATGGAATTGCAAGCTCCATCTGATACAAATAATGGATAACAACGAAAAAGTGCAAGCATTAGGACTACTTGCTAGGAGAGTCTTGGAAAAATCTTCCGTATACAAAGGTTTATTACTTTCTCTATTAGTAATTCTCTAAAACCTATTTGGACTCATCTTAAACTGACAATTCGCATTGGTTTTAATAAACTGTTTCCAGGTTTAAATCAAAATATGAGCACTGAAGATTGTTTAAAGTTGCAACCCCTGACTATGACTCGTACCTTGACAAAACTTTAATTGTGCGAGGAAAACTTGCATGACATTTGGATCATAAAATAGATCTGCAGAATCTTACAAAGTAGATTTAGAAGCTTTCAAATATTGTACAATTCCCGTATTATCACTTGTTTTAAGTTCGCATAGACACAATCCAAACAGTAGCCCCATCTACTAGTTACCCACTCGCCACCTAAAACTATAATTGTTATTAACACCAACATCCATCCCTTAGAATATGTAGCAAGGCGGCTCCAATTGTAGCCATTCCCCGGCCTTGATTTACAACCCGCAACTGCTGCCGGCCTCCGGGTCGTGCCATAAAACTAAATTGTTTTATTAATATATAGAGCAGTATTACGAGGCCATTACTTAGTCACACTCTCCCGCACTCGGGGCCAGTACGCAAAATCCCGGATTAATTATGCAACTTTTGAGTGGCAATCCGGGAGAGAGCGAGTGAGTGGTCACATGTGGCTGGCAATCTTGATATGGTCGTGGTTCCTAATTAAACGATAAACACAAGTTGACCCCAAGAGCCCCGGAATCCGTTGGCAATGTTATTAATACATAAATCTGAATATTAATTCTTTTCCTAAATGGCCCGGGTGGTGGTACGAATGGTCGGCCCGAATGGATTATGAAGTGAAGCCATTTATAAGGCTTTTCAGCCTTATTCCAGTCTTCCCGTTTATTGTTCGTAATTAGAATTAGAAATTTTGTGTGTGCGCTGCAATTTCCTGTTTTGGCCTCCCTTTTTTGGCCACCGCCAACACATGTGTGTAATCAGAAAATTAAACAATGCCAGACCAACATAATGGTTAATATCGAGCCGTGTTTGACTTTGCCTTTGACTGCCCATATTTCCGCCTTATGTGACGGTCATTAAAATGGCTTATGGCAGGGCCAAAAATTAATTGCAAATGTAGGAGCTCGCTAGCGGCTGCTTTGGCGAAATACGATTTAAAATCGCTGTAAATACTGCACATATTTTTCGCACATTATCATGAACTCGGTCTGAACTTTTGCATTTATTTATGTATTTACCTTTCTGGCCAACTAAACACCCGAAAAGTTTCCCTCTGCTTGACCACAAGAAAGCAAACAATCCAAACCCTTGGACCGCCTCGTTTTCTCATGAACTCTTTCGTCCCAGGACTACTAATTGCAATTAGAAACTGATTTAGTTAATTTGTTTACACTGCGGTTACGTTTTCTTTTCACCCTAGGAAAATAGTAACTGGCCAAGTTAAGATTTATGGCTGCGGTTACTTTGGCATATTTTTTGGCTAACGAAAACTTTAGACATTTGTGGTTCGGTTTTGCTGGATTTTTGCAAAAGATTTCCCGCTTGGCAAGCGTAAAAATATGATTAGATTTATGGCTAACGGAACGGTGATTAGGGGCAACGATTGCTTCATTAGCTAATTGATTTTGGGTACTCCAGGTACTCCCTTATGAATTCATTAAAATATGTAGGATCGTTTACTTGACTTAATGGTTTCCCAAAAACTTTGTGTTGACGACATCTACTCTCCCCTTGCGATTAATCACCATCTTTTTGATACTTTTCAACCCGATACACTTGATTTATAACAACTTGCGTGTTGGTAACACTCCACTACTAAATTACGCAGCTTTGGCGCACAGATCTAAGTAGGACCATATATCAGGGCCCGGCTCAGAGTGACGTACCCGTGCATTACCACAAAGTTGCCGTGGCCAAACCGGCGAGTTGACAAAGCTTTTAGTGTCAGCTTGGGGGAATCTTCTCGCATTCCCGGCCCCTTTCAATGTAAAGTACAGTATAGGCTGGCTGTATATAATAAACTAGGTTACTTTGCTAGCAGCGGTTTTCAAATGGGTCCATTCTAAATTCTTATATTAAAACAATTGCAAATCGTAGAGAATAACATTCCGAAAAATAAATTAATACAATCGAATAGGCTTGTTCGTTACATTATGAAATAAAGAAGGTATTTGTATAATACTCGTATGTTCTTACCTTATTTTTCGCAAAACAAATCCTGAATATTGTTTTTAAAGCTTTTAAAATCGTTATTATAAATCTCTTGGCTTCTTAAACAACTCCAATTTCAATCAATTAATACTCAACAAGTTTAGTCAGGCATTGATAGTTTTTTATCCAAAATTCGCAATAATCCTTAATGGTCCTCCCTGGAGGGTTTTTACTGTATATCCCGCAGAGCGGGCCAAGTGATAATTGAATTAGAATATGGCGTCGCACACAGGGACTCAGACAAACAAAGCTATAACTTGGGTGGGACAAAAAATTTCAACACATGTGCGATGTCATTTAGGGGTTGGGGTTGGGGTTGGGCTTGGGGTTGCAGTTCAGGGGTTGAGTTGGGTTGGATGGGGCCTGTTGGATTCGGGCTTTGGTTTGCTCCTCCGAAGAAATATTATGCTTTTAACAATTTTAGCATTTTCTCCATTTACATACATCTTAATTATTTCTCAAGATGGTTTTGTGGATTACGAACACACACAGGCTCACATGTGTCCCCTAAGAGGGTTGTAAAATTTTACTGGTGGAATCGTTGTCGTCATTTTTACATTTGCATTTCCAGCTAATTTGGTTAAATGTTTTTAGGTGCTCCGCCACTCCGCCACTCGGCTACTGTAATAATAATAACTTGCTCTGTCTCTTGGCTGAGCATATTTTTATGATTTTCGTTTTGCAGATTACGACGAAAGAGATAGGGATTTCGCTAATTACTCGTACTTCCACCCCTCACACATGGAAATGAGGCGTGGGGCCTTGGTGGATTTAATTAGAGCTTACACATTCGCGGGGAGTCTTCATTTTCATTTCCATTTCCGTTGCCATTTCCGTTGCCATGTGCGGGGCGGCCAATATTAATTACAATTTAAATGCAAATTCCCAAAATCAGGGCGCCATCTTGTCGCTAGTTTTATCGAATCGATTTGAGTGTGGCCGTGTTAATTGTGCCTACAGATAGTACGATATTTTCCCTAAAACAGAAGCGATCGCGGAACAGCGATTTCACACAAAATCAAAAAGTCGCCTCGTTTCAATTACCGAAATGACAACAAGAACTTCAGATCGGAAACAACCCCTAATTATGTGCTTAGCCTACCCTAAATATGATCGGTTAATGATAGGGCAGCCGTAGGGGAGAACGGGTACGCGATCAACCCCCCGGTTGACTTTTGTCCGGCCGAAAGTCAATTGGGAAAAATTAATTTGGCAAAAATGCCATTGTGTTTCTCAGGCGAGCCGAGTGTTTTGCCACGATTTGATGAGGGACTGACAGTGGCAGTGAAAAGTAATTTGTGCACTAATAATGTAGCCATATAGGGAGGCAAATGCACTGCGAGAAATGATTAATACAATAAAATTGCAAAGGTTTTGGGATTTTAATACATGACTAATACTTTATTGCATTCACTCTGATTGTATCCGTTGATATTGAACTATGAAATGGTAAAACGATATCTGGATCGTTTAGAAATGATTGAATATTTTTCGCAGTGCACTTACACTTCGTACAACATATTCCAAATAGTTCCCTGGCCTCACATGCTCATATACATAATCGCATTTACACTAATTGGGTGACGGTGATCAATCAAAAAACATAAAGCCAGGACCTCGCATAAAGGATGCAACATCGGAGAACAGAAGGACACTCGGCGATGCTCTCGTCCACGAAATGATCCGATTTCCGGTTCAAGGGATACCTGAACCAGATTGTCCATTTGGTGGAAACCATCCCCTCGTGAAAACGGAAGCAATCCTGCGCAGCTGAAATCGAGTCTTCGGGTTTGGCACGACCCCTGCTCTGCGTGTGTTGTCACCGCTGCCATTATCCTTGCTAATTTCGCAGCTCAATGGGTCTTTTAAAACGCTCCTCCGCTTCTCCGCTCCTTTTCGGGTGATCTTTAATTGCGCAGCTTGGCCGGCGAATTACAAGCAGCGAACCGCTTAAAGTGTGATAAATGGGTTTTTGAAAGGGCCCCGAATCGGGTTGATTGTCCCCTATGTCCCCGTCGATCTGTCTTTGAGAATAATTAGTCAGCGTCCTGTTTGTTGTTTTTTAATGGAATCTCCCCGTGTGATCTATGACTTGTTGACTTAGGAATATCTGAGAATATTTTTCTGAAATGTTCTGGGCCATTTCTTGCCTCACAATGAATCACATTGTGTTTGAATAATTGCGGATTTGCTTGTGAGTATAATATTGTTTCATGTGTCTTCCTCAATTTCGCCATTTTGCATTTATGTTTCACATATCGTTGAAATCACCCATGCATCATCTGCTAAGCACCAGCAAACCAAATCGGCTGGAAAAAATTCTTCAAAAATTCGTTGCCAATCTACCCAAAAAATCATAACATCTGCAATTAATCCCGGCTAACGCCGAACCCGAATTGTCATTTATGGCAATGTCGAAACTGTCGCGTGAACACAAAATTGATTTTTATAGATATTTATAGATTAAAAATTTTCCACATAAGCACCCAGAAAAAAAGAGCAATTGCTGGGGAAAATTTATGCCATTATTCTTTTCTTTTTTGCTGCCGCTGCCGATGCTCTGCTTTTATATTTTTTTGCTTTCTTCGATTCGCAACCCTCGTGTGTGATAGATTATGAACTCGGAAACTGCAGCAGTGGCAAATAGCAAATAGCAAACAGCACAGAGCACAGAGAGCAGACAATTTCCCTGCAACTCGTGTGGGTCGAACTGCCTTGAGGGGACCCTTTGGTCGGCCCAGCCCAACCCAACCCAACCCAACCCATTAAATTAAAAGGCCATAAATTACGAACGGCTTTAATGTCAGTCGAAGATTTTCCAGAGCAGTGTGAATTGCATCCATCGATTGTGTGCCGTTTGTGTCCTTTGTTCCGCAGTTCATTGAGTTGGATAACTATTTTATGGTAGTAGCTGAGGACAATGAATAGAAGGTATGGCATTAATTTACTAAATACTTCAGGTTGGGATTACAACATGAAATGGAAACTATGAGCAGACTGCCAACTTGGAGCAGCTAGAATAAGAGCGAATTCCAAAGCATAAAAGTTTGCACCAATGGTTTGCAATTAAATAAATGTAAATTTATATAATTTCACGCGTGTCTTGGGACTACGGATCTCGCATCATCCCTGGAATCCCAGAAAGGAAAGCCAATTGGCCACGGATGGGTATTAAGGACGAAATTCTCATCATCCCGGGACCATTGAATGCCAATTATCTACTGAATTGGCCTGTATACTCGTAAAAATGGCCAATTAATAAACTGCCGGCCGTGGAGGTGACAAACGTTTAAACAATAGAAATTGATGAGATAGCGTGACGCATGCATTATATGGCGAATTAATTGCAATTTGACGCTGCCCAAAATGTCAATCAAAGAGCAATAAATTCCCCGACGCTCCGACAAAGAAGCGAAAGCCGAGGAGGGCAAACAAGAGACAAATAGTTGCGCTGCCTGGCCCAAAATAGTGTGAGAGGGCTACTAAAGTAAACTCTTTCTGCGGGGCAGCGGGGGTCGTGGCAGTCGGGAGTCGGGAGGAGCTTAAGCCAAGTAACTAGCGGGCATCAAAGCAATTACTAAAAAAAGGAGATACAACTACAACGCACAACCAGCACCGGCTAAGGACACACAGGCGCACATACATAAAATGTTCAAATCATCAAACAATAAACTCAAAATGGACTCCATCGCTTGTCGCACGTTTCATGCTCATTTTCATGTCGAGCGCGTTAAAAACATGGGGCTTCCCCCAACTGCCGTCTCTTTTCCGCCGCCGCGGAACGGTCGGGAAGCGGAACACTGGCCATCTTGCGCATGCCTCGCCGCTGTGCCTCTTCGGAGGCGTGGCCACCTCAACTTGCCACACTCCACTCGAGCGGTTGCACTCAAACTCACTCGGCTGGGCTGTGGTGAAGATAATGAGCGCCCCGCTCGATTCTTCGGGCCCGGTTTACTGACTTTCCCAACCTGATTACATTTTGACCTTCTCGCTTGTTTCTTCTTTGTATATAGTATTTTTATCTTTCTTTGTTTGCCTCAATGTTGCGACGTGTTTGTTGCACATTTGATAGGCTACTGTACCGTGCGACCCTCGGTGCCAGCTCATTAACAGTCTCCCCGGCTTCGGTTTTGGGTTTTTAATTAAAAAATCTTCGGGGCTTTTGTGGGTCGGGTTCCCATTTCCTGAAGGTAATTATAAATGTGGAATGTTAGGAAGCTAAAAATATCGGGCAATTGCGTACCGAGATGTTTGGGCTTGTAGATCGCGTTTAATAGGGTTATCTGTGATGAGTTCTTTGGGAATTTCCATTATTCTAGTTCTTTAACTAATAAATTCTATTGGTATAACATTTTTATGGGTATAATTGAAGCAATTCTGCAGTTTTTTTTAATGAACCGTAACCTAAGTCTAATGATTATTATTATCTATAGATGCTAGAGACTAGTTTGAAAAATTTATATGACTTCTTAGCAATTGAAGAATAAATTCATCATTAGTTTTTATGGCACTAAATATTTGTATTTTGTGAGTGAATATAATTATTAAGAAGCGTAAGAGTACATTTTACAAGTTAAATACCCTCACATAAATTTTAACAAATATGTTGACTTTATTTTAAAGTTATTTCATTTCTTAGTTTAGTACCTCACTGTATCCCTAATGGTTTTGCTAAAAGCAATACGCTCATATTCTTATCTCAACTGTTTTAAAGAATTATTTAAGTATTTAAAATCACTAAAGGTTCTCCTTAAACTTGAGAAACAAAGCGCCCTAAACGTATCTTTTAACACCACATCCTTTCCCGTTCTTCGCTTGTGTCTCGCTGCCTATTATATAAATAGATGGCCCCTACAATGATCATTAAAAACGCATGCCCTGACATTGTTTTGCTATAAACATAAACCATAATTCAATTCGCTGTGGCGTTTGGCAACAACAAGGACACGGAAGAGGAGGGGGCCCAAAACGAAGCGCAAAAACACGGCATAATCAATGTCGGTGTCTGCCTACAAGGACTACAGCTTCGCCAGCTCCACCAGCACCCACTCGCGTGTATGTGTATATTCGGGGGTTACATCGTATATTACCCACTCGCAGATGGAGAGACATACCCCGGAAAATAGACAGGATGCTCTTGTGGGCGGGCTGGGGGACACAGAAGAAAAGCGCTCGTATATCAGCATTGGAATCCACCCGGCAAACCCCAGCAAACGAAAACAATTTGGTAAGTTTTCGAATATTTGCTGCACAACCCGTCGTCGGGCTACAGCGAGTGCGAGAGAGAGCGAGAGCGAGCGAAAGGACGAATCTAATCCTGCCGAGCAGGACGGCCATGTACAAAGCTCGGTGGAGTCCATGTACAAAGCTTAGAAATAGACAGACAATAAAAGCTTCATGAAGCGACATTGCCATTGCCGACGCCATCATTTGAGTGAGTCTGCAGGCGCGAGCGGGAGGGCCAGAGCCGGTTGCCGGGCGAGTGAGCGGGAGCGCGATGTGCAGCATCCATGAAGTTTCTGTTGATTTTTATCATTTATCGATTTCGAATTTGTGTCGAGGGACAATTTAGTGGCCCCTGTCCCCAGGTCCGGGCGCGCTTCAAATCCGAATGTGTCTATGTTTTGTTGGCTCCACTCCATTGCGCTCTGCTCCGCGGAGGACATTCATGAGGTGTCATCTGGAAGGCGAAAGGGGTGCGGGTCCTGCGGCGCTGGTGGTGGTGGTGACGGTGGCGGCTTTGATGGCCGGCTCCAAACTCCGGCCTGTCATTGTCGGGGCTGCACTGCCATGTGGAGTACATTTTTGGCCGACAATCCCGGGGCGAGGAGCATCCTGTTGTCGTGCTATTTACGGCCAGCCCACATTCGAGAAACCCGTCCTCGTAACTCTCCCGACACTCTCTGTTTCTGGGTGGGACGGCCTCCGACTCCCTATTGTATCGATTTTCGGGGAGTGCTCCTTAAAGAGGCTGCTGAACTTTATGAGTGCGAGTGTGAAGCTCGCAGAATAATGTGTTTCAAGGACATTAAGTTTTAAGTTGTTCCCAATAAATAAGACTGAAACGCAACTTTTTCTTGTTTCCTGTTAGACCAAATCAGCTTAAGGTTAAACCTCTTAACAGGTTTTTAGGGGATTGTTGTAAAATTCAACAAGTTAAACCAGGGAAATCCCATATTTCCGATCCAGATCAACATCTAAGCCTAACCGATGCTAAAAATCCGTTTAAGTGTATGATTTCGGATATCTCTAATCTTGTGCAATGCCATTATTTGGAGCATTCTGCTGGTCCCTGGAAACAATAAAGCAATTAATCAAATTATATTTGACACGCCGGGGCACACAAACAAACCGAATTGGCAAGCCCCGCTCCGGAGTCAGTTTGCAATATTTCAGCAAGGAGATTAGCCGGCCTCAGGTCCTAAGTCAAATTGTCCACCAGGGACACGTTCGCACACAGGAACAGTTTATTGTTTGCTTTTTTTTTGCCGAAATTCTATTAACCTCAACGTCAATAAGCGGCTTAGACGGGATTTACCTGAAACCGATCCGCATCGATCCCGATCCCGAGTGGAAGGGAATCCCGAAGCGGGCACGTTCGGTTTTCTCGGGACGCCTGCGCAGCTGGCAAAAGTGAAAAGTAAGCCAGCACACCGGTAGTTCTCATTCGAAATGGCAAATTCAATGGCAATTCACACTCGTCTGTCAATTGCTGGAAGTTGACTTTCCGAGCGTACCCGAGACAAAGGTGAAAATATCCGGAACTCCGTGCGGAAGTTGCTGCGATTGCCCTCCACTCTCTTGGACGTGCCCGGTTCAATGGGTTCTGTGAGTTTGCAGAATTATTGAAAGAGGAGCCGCCCTTTCTTCTTCTGTATTTGATTGAGGATCTGAAGTCTCTTCTACGGACATCACGTAATTCGGCGGCTGTTTGCTGGGCGGCCGCTAATGGCTCGTCTAGGTAATTATCGCCGGTATGCTAATGGCGTTTTGAACTGAAACGACTGAAACGGCCGAAACGACGCTCTGGCCCCACAAGAAAGGCGATGTTTGCCATTGCACTCGCTGGCTAAAGCATGATTAATGTGGGTGCTCCATTAGACGAGAGTCAACAATGGCCGGCGGCACTCCGGTAGTTGCAACAGTCGGTGTCAGTAGTGGACACCGGGGAGTCATTAGTCGTGGGATTCGAGTTCCAGCTCCGCGTTCAATCAGTGGATGGCATGGCAATCGAAACGGGAGATAACTATGTTTACAGGGTATCTTTCGGGAACCTTATAAATAGTACCATCTCATAAATTTGAGACAAATTTGTTGCAGGTATTTAATGAATAAGTTTGGGTATTCTTTGTATCCATAACGATTTTGCTACAAGCAATACAATACGAAAGGTTGCTTGGTTTAAAACCTTATAAGGAGATTCTCTAAACGTCGCAAGCAAAACGCCCTTAGCATTTCTGTTTTGTAGCCTCACATCTCTTCTAGTTTATTTCAGTTTTAAGTTCTTAAAGTCTTATTTTTACCAAGCTAATTTCATTAAACTTTGAAGAGGTAACAAAAAATGTATCCCATAGTTTTAGATCACAACGATCGTACCATCTCGAATTCCCCACATTGTTTGGCATCGTTTCTATATCTACTTGTTGCATTCACACTTATTTTTCATTCATTCCACCTTGGCGGGCATTCATAATTTAATGATATTTATTGTTATTAGCCACCTCCCCCGGCATTTGTCCACAACCTGTTTCGATTTCATTCATTGCCTGTCGAATGGCTTCCACTCATATGCTCGTTTGATTGACAGTTAATCAATCTTACGGCTTTAGACGGATTCTTTTCACACATTCCCCCCCAATTCCTGGTGGTGACGTTTCAGCCCGCTTTTGTCCGCACCTTCTCGTTGGCCAAAAGAAGGAATACTTTCGAGTTAATCCTTTTGACTTTGTCCGTTTGACGGATTGCCGTTTGACTGACTGCCGAGGAGTGTCCAAAGCAGATTTCCGGTCTGTAATTGTTATGAGTTGTAAGCCAAGATTTTCCTCGATTTTCTAGTAGGTGTTGGCTGATCGGATTCATGTTTTGTTCGAGTGCGATCCCGAATGCACCTACATTCTTGATGTGGGCGTTTTGAACCCGTTGGACAATGGCTAAGAAAACATCTACGCTTGGGTTTTATATTTTTCCTTGGTTTTTATTCTTTTATCAATTTGAAATAATTAAAATTACAATTTAATTTAAATACATTTTACATATATTTTACTGCAATAGTTAATCATCGCCCGCCTCGTCAGTATCTTGGGGATACCCTCAATATTGTGAATATTGTTGCGCCACCTCAGTTAGCGTAGTTAATCGTTAATATTTTATATATATTTATTTTAATTCTTTAATTGTATGAACTAAAGTCGGTTCTAATGCACGAAATTACATTAAAGTTAGGGATTAGAAACTAAACATACATTATGTAATAAATTCAGTTTAATTTTTTGTGCTTGTGCCTTAACTCCTTCCCGCCGTCGCCTCATCAACCAGCGACGTCCTTGAAGCTTTATGTTAAATGTAGGTTTTTGTTTTCTCTTTAGCGTTTAGAAATTAACATAAATATTTACACACCTAATAAACAAAGTTTAGAAGTACAAGTAAGATAGTTAGAGGGGGAAGAAAACGAAGTCTTCAAAAGACGGTAAAGTGGCAAAACCTTGGAAACTTGAAACCAAAAAATAACCCTAGCTGCTGCAATTGCTGTTTTTAGCTGCTCCTGCTGCTGATGCTTTTGTGGCTACCGCTGCCGCTGCCGCTGCTGCTGCTGCTGCTGCTGCTTTTTTGTTTTCTTTGCTCTCTAGCTAATTAGCTGGCGCGTTGAAATTTATTTTAAGTGTATTCCTTTCCATTCCATTCCATTTCATTGCGGCGACTTCTCCTAGTTTGTAAATTCGTTTTAATGACGATAATTATCCGGCTGCTGCTGCTGGAGCTGCTGCGACCCGGAGCCGGAGCTGTTGCTGCGACACCTCTTGCGCTGGGCGGGATTCTCGCCCATGTCCAGGCTCTCGTTGTCGCTGTCCATGGCCTCGCTGCAGTCGCCGTCGTTGTCGCCGCCCATGTCGTCCTGTTTCCTCTTGGCCGTCGCCATCTCCGCCGCATGCCGTTTGCGCCACTTGGTGCGCCGGTTCTGGAACCAGACCTGAAAATTCAAGAGACCAAACGAATTAAGCTTTGCGTTCGCAGGCGGATGGCAAGTTTTAAATCGAAAGCGGGCTGCATGTGTAATTAGGCGAGTCACATTGTCAAAGTCATTAAGTCGCAGAGGAGGGCGAGTGCCAGTGGCGGCGGACAACAGCCCATAAGTCGCATCATCAACGCCGGTTAACCCTCAATTAAGACAATATTAAGCCCTGGACAGGGCGGGCCAAATGGCGAAATGTTGCCCAACAGCAGCAGCAGCGGCAGCAGCAACAGCAGCAGCAAAAACTATGCACAAAACCATGACTAACGTCTTTGGCTGCGCTTCATTTTGCCGGCCTCGTTTGCCTCGCTAGCCAGCTCGCTCTGTGTGGCACCATATGTTGGGTAGCCCCTCCTCCTTCCTGTTTTTAAAGGCAAGGCTGAATCACCACCCAAAACGCCCAAGCACCCTACACATGCAGCCACCCACCGCCTTGTCCCAGGCACGTTTCGTAGCCTTCCCGCCTTGCTCTCCGCGCGGCGTGTGCTGCCTCGGAATCGGCATAATTTCTACATTTGCCTGATGATGGAGCAGATTTTTGGTAGCTGTTTGCAGTTAGAATCATTAACAAAGCTTCTAAGTGGCCACTTAATGTAAGAGTTCTGCTTTACATAGCCTTCGAGATGGGAATAAACCAGATTTAAACAGCGGGGATTGCCGTTGAATGTAAATAAGCAACCAATTCATATACTACGACTTTTAGAAGGATTTAAATCGATTATAACTTGCTTCGAGCATCGGTTAATTTCCTCTTTGGTCATATTTAGCACTTCACATCATAATTACCTATCCCAGACCCTCATAACCGATCTCCCCGACGTCCGTTGGAAAATCAGCACCGAGGGCAACGGCCCAATGGTGCAATTAAACCAGATACAGGATAATTTACAACTTCATTTGCACATTTGCGTAATTATTATTTGCAACATTATGCGAAATAAAAATACAATTAATATCTGCCGTGTGTTACAAGCCGCAGAGGCAGCCGCCCAGTACCGTCGTCCAGATACAGATACGGACACATCTACGAGATACAAGATACGGCCACGGAGAGACTTTCGCCGGGCTGCTGCTGCCTTGGTGCTCGTCGGGAAAAACAACAGACAGGCAACAACAAGAGCAACAACATTAGTTGGCATCATTAAGGCTGCTTTTCATGGTCATTATTTTTTGGTAACATCTGTGTCCGTGTTGTTACGGGATTTACCACTGAGCCATGGGCAAAAAGGAAAATTGAGCTTGGGGCAGGCGAGCGTTCTGGCGTCCCGGCATTTTCCTTTTTGCCACCCCCACCGCTCCTCCCTCCTCCCTCCCCCCTCACACGTTCTGTCGTCGTCATAACGGATGGTGTATGCGTCATCTAGCACCCACTAAAGCATAGTTGTTGAGGCAATGACAACAGATTGCCGAAGGTTGGGGAAACATTCAAGTTATGGGTGGAAAAATGCGAGAGCTGTACTTAAAAGGACAAGTACCAAGCCATTGAACAAACCATTGGAAAAGCGCCTAGCCATTTTCGTATTCTCTTTAAGCAATTTAAACTGCACTGCTCTGGTTTCCCTTTTAGCACCCTCAACAAAAAAGTGTTATTCATTTTTCCGACGAACCTGATTCCAAGCCATAAGATGCTTCCATTTCGTAGATCACCCACACACTCGGTGGCTCAAATGGAATTTCACAAATGGTTACAGCTCTTTTATGACCACCGCAGCTGAGAACTTAGATGCCGTCTTTTTGCAGGTACATACAAGCCTCGGGATGGCCAAGAGCTGGGCGAGAAGATGGTCAAGGGAGCTGGATTTATGACAGCCAACATGTCAAAGTCAATCAAATATTGTGGCAATCAATTTGACTTGGTCACGTTACGGTTCGATTTCGTATTGGGATTTATTTATTGCACCGCCAGCGAGCCAAAATAAGAACAAAAATAAAGGGAAAAGGAACGCAACCAGCGCGCTGGTTCCCGCTCGCAGACAAAGGGAAAACGTTATAAAACATATTCGGTTTTGGCACCACAGCGGGAGTCCCTGTTTGCAGGGCCCATCCGTCAGGTGGGCCCCCGATAAGGATAAAAAGTGTTATGTAAATTTCGCTGGAACGGACGGGATGTCAAAACCTCAAAGCGAAATATATGACTCTTTGGGCAAATTGGAAATTTATTTGTTTACGCGTCCCGTGCGGGGCACAAACTCCTGGCCTCTGTCCCGGGCGGGGGATACTTAAAAGTCATGAAAATTTACAACATGGCTGCACACCGCTGGCCAATACCTTTTTGGTAACATCGACCTCTGACAAGCCGGCTCCCCCCCACCTGACCCGCCTTTTTTTTGGCTCTCCTATTGGTCCACAGAATTTTCGTGCCTTTTATTTATTTATTTTAGTAAGTGTGTTTGCGTCCGTGTGTATTTTGTAGTTCTGGATCGTAAATTTTCGAATCCGTAGAGCCGGCTCGCCCTCGCCTTTATATGGCCTCTCTTTCCGTATTTATGTGAGTTTGTGATTTATTTGATTTTGTATTTTGTAGCCATAAACTTGAGGCCAGCTTCGGGGCTTCGGGCCATAAAAATGCATTTGGCTTCGATATTTTCCTTGTTTCTGTTTTCGTTATTTCTTTGGGGAATTTGACTAATTGTTGAGCAATGAAGGGCCTAGAATATGTAAATTCCCGGCCAAATGCGGCCCATTCATTAACACACAATCAAATCCATTAGCCGGCAACAAAGGAATTCTTCCTCATCCCCCCAAAAAAGATGAAGAAAAAATCAATTAAACATTATTTCACATTTGTGTCATAAGGTTTTATGAACTGGCCCATTGTCGGCTCGTTGGGCCTGTCACTCTCTGCGTTGGCCATCAGCAGTTGGCCATTGTCGTCGTTGCCAAACTGTCATTTCTGACAGTCGCCTCGAATCGGATTTGGTCCATAAGCTTTCATTATTCTGGTGCTAATTATGCGGCCCGCTCTTTGTCTAATCAAAGGTAACAGCTCATAAAAGCCATTTTAGTCATAATAAAACAGTCTGTCCGTCTGCAAACAATGCCACTTAGCTTTATTCCTTCAAAATATGTATGTTCTTTATGGCAATTGGGTATTCATAGTTTCTTGGAAACGCTACATCAGTTGATTGTATTTTCGTCCACATACGAGTATGTGACAATATCGCCGAGATGGTAGTAGCTAATAGCATAGTTCTTTTTTATTTAGGTGTGTTTATAATATACGCAGAAAATGTCGTTTTTGTGTCATGCCCTATCCGTCTGTATATTCTACCGCAGATTGGTCCATATCTTCGAAATAGTTGAAACAAGAGATGAACATCTCTTTGCTTATAGCTAAAAATTGTAATATCTAGCCGTGTTCCAAGTTTTACAATGATCGGACAATAAACTATGAAGATACGGCCAAAATAAATAGTCAGTCCCTTCCCAGTGTCGCTGCCGGATGACGTCATCTAACATTTTGCATTGACTTAAATCGTTGTTATTTGGTGTTAAATATTTAAACGGAAAAACAAATTGATAATGAAATCTCGACTGCAGCGGTTCTAAAAGAACTGTGTACAAAGAACCATGTAGAAAGCTACTCTGTGCTGATATTGTTGTTTAGAGATTTCTATTTATTCATAATCGACGTAAAAACTCGTCGTTAAACGGGTTGCCCAAGGGGATCCATTTGAACTAACCCACTAAGCGTAATTACCTTAGCTCTAAAGCACTAAATGTCAGCTCCCCATTCCTCACCGCGGCCGTAATGCCCGTCCACCTACGAGTGCCCTTTGGCAAAGCCATCCCGACCAAAGTGTTTACATACATTGAGTGGACAATCAGGACCCGAAGTGCCATTACATTTATGCAAAACAACAGAGAAGTGAGGGCAAAAATCACGAAAAAGCTATAACAACAAAACATGCAATAATTTTATTGCCGGACCGGACCTCCTAACTATGACCTGACCCCTCCTTCCCAGGCAAACAAGCACACATGGAATGTCATTAATAATGGCCACAGACGCTATAATTCACCGGAGGCGGCGGGGCGTGGCGCGGCGTGGGGGGACGAAGCGGATGTCTCGCTCTCATAAGAGCGTACAAAATGGCGACCATTTGCATTAAATGATTACTAAAACAAAGGACGAAAGGAGTCGCTTTCTCTGATTCAGTCTCTCTCGTTCTCGGCGCCCAAAAACGGTTTTAATTATGATAACAGCGCAATTATTCTTGTCAAGATCATTTGCCAAACCACCACCCACTCAGGCTGTATACACATGAAGAAAATCGTTGAACTTTTGGAGACCTTTCTATGCCACAAAATACTCATGTAGTCAAATGATTCAATTCCCAGTATGAGTCTCTTGTGATTGGCAAAAAAAATATAAATTGCCTTGCCAGAAATAGGCGGTACAATATTTAAAAACACTGATTATAACTTGTGTGATATCTAAATATCTACTTTGCTTGTTTATTCTTATTTATATGAATATTCACCATAAAGGATTGTATACGGACAAAATAAGTTCCTATACAAATTAATAACTTTCATGACTCCAATTTTTCCTAATGTTTTGAGATGCCAACAAAAGTTTTACCATATGGTCGATAAATTTTAGTTTGAGCCCGAGATTTTGTTGTGTGCACTGTCTGCTTTGCATTTTGTCTGTCCGTCATAATTTGGCTTGGCTTTTGGGGGCGGCTGTGTCCAGTGGCTGCCTTTTTGTTTGTCAATTTGCATACTATCATCGTCATGGCTGTTTTTCATCTGTCCCAACACATGCACGCACACTAATTGAATATGTATGAAGCGGGCAGGATGCTCGTTGTCCTGCTGGCCATGTCCCTGCCGGGCATTTGTGCCATTCCGGGTCCAGAATTTAATTTACACTCACCCAAAAGTCATGCAGTCATTTGGCATGTCTATCAGAGAGACGGGACGCGACGAGACGAGACGGGACGGAACGGGCAGGATGGAGGACATCGAGAGACCCGAGAGTTCAACCCGAAATCCTGCAGTTTCCATCCATCTCTCTGTCCATTTGTACTCGTCATCAGCGCATTCTCTGCGCTTCCGTTGCTCGTCCTGTTTAGTCCTTAGCACAAAATGACGCATATTTAGCTGCAGCTCAAGCCATCAATCCTGAATGTTCATCTATCTCTATCTCTATCCATGTTGTGTCTCTGTCTCTGTCTGTGTCTCTGTCCGTATCCCTGTGCCTCATTCTTTGGCAATTAATCATTTTTCCTCATCATAAACGTGATTTCTTTTCCACTCCTGATTGCGCACAGTTGTGTGCTAGTCGAGGGAAGGAAGGGGCTACAAATTAGCGCTGATATGTCGCACAAATGAGGCAATCATGTCCATCTATCGGGAATATCTGATTAGAAATCCTTCGATCTCAGAACCTAAGAGGTATCCACTAAAGTTTAAGCAAACTCAGCTGACCCAACTCTTTTCCCAACGGCTTGAAACCCCCGCAAAGCAATTAACTTGCCCAGCTTACACTTAATTTGAAATTACAAGGCCACAGCTCTCTCTCAGATACAGATACGGATATGGCTACAGATGCGCGGGCAAAAGAAATCCCGAACCGTAGACCATGACACGTGCGTTTTCCGGGTCGGATTACAACAAAAGTTGATGACAACAAATTTGACGACACAAAGGATTTATTTGTTGATAACATTTCCTTCTTTTTGTTGCCCGGGTATGAGCGGGAAAAAAGGCAACTTTAAAATGGTGTTTCACGTTCGGGGGTGGCGGAGGATAACACATTGCACTAAGCCTTTGGGACGTATCCTTTGGCGGCAGGGGCACCATTGGCGCCATTTTGTGTGTTTCGGGGGTACGGCCGAAATCCACGAGATTTGCCTTTCAATAAAAATGCAAATTTGTCAGAAAAGTCAGCGGCCAGAACAGGCGGAGTTGTGCCCCCGTCTACCTTTGCGTTTTTCCTTTTTGTTGGCTGCTTGTTTGAGCCCTCGGGTTGATTGCCTCAACCGCCATTTTTATGAGTTTTTAATTTGCATTCGCCGAAGGCTTAAGCCTCGGTTCGAGTTCGAGTCAGGACGTCCAAGGGGCCGGGTTCACTCTGTACCCTGTGCTGCTTACCTTAACCTGCGACTCGGACATTCCTAAGGCGTAAGCGAGCTTGGCCCGCTCTGGTCCGGCCAGATATTTGGTTTGCTCGAAAGTCTTCTCCAGGGCGAAGATCTGCTGACCACTGAATGTTGGGCGGGTGTGTTTTTTCTTGCCATCCTTGTCGTTCGATGGGTGGTGCTGATGCGATTGCGACAAATTGGCAGACACTGGAAAGGAAGAAGAGACTAATTAGGATGATTCATTGCGATCCCAACTTCCCGATTGACTTTTTTCGTCCCGATAGAAGAGCTAGACAAATTTGTCCAGCTCCATTTCACTTGCCTTCCCTAAGCTTTCCCAAAACTTTTCAAATATCATTGAGTGCAACATTTTCAGTAGCTTGTTTACAAGCATTCCCAAAATCTATACTTTACATCTCCCACCCCACGAAACATTTTAGAATAATTATGAATTGTTAAATGATGTCGCCCGGAAGATGGGAACAAAGTTGGCGCATCCTGGGGTGGTTTCAAAATGGTTTTGTTGCGGCAGAAAAGTTTCGACATTTATTAATTGTTTACGAGGCGACAGCTGCTAATTTGAGAAGAAAGTTTTGTGACAAAGGCTCTGGCGAAAGGTGTCTGGGGGGGCTGCTTTTAACAATATTTTACTCTAATTTCTAGAAGTACTCGTATTTGTAAGATCCTCTATAAACTGTCCGCATAATAATTGCACACTAATTTCGAGGCACAAAATATATGTATGAAATGGAGGGAAAAGAAAAAATCCCTATGCACACGTTTGCACAATTAACAAACCGAAATTGACCGCAGCAATTTATGGGACAAGCAGGACGGGCCGGGAAACTTTGGCGTCGAGGGTCGTCGGTCGGGAGCCTTCATTAAAATCAATTAGCAAAAACGACGACTACGACGACGACGACAGCGAGAGGCCAATAAAAGCCCGAGCCCAAGTGGTTGGAAAACAGCACGCCCACCCGCCGGCCACGCCCAGTCCAGGGGGGAGCTACGTGCCCTGCTGGCTCGTAAAGTCAGTCAAGTGGACATGGTTCGTGAAAGGGGGGGAGGTCATAAAATTAAACGGTAGCTGTGGGAATGACAAAGGACCAGGCGCAAGGTGGATGCTGGGCGGTGGTGGGTGTGCCACCCTTATGTTTGGGTGTGTGCTTTCAATTAATGTCACCCCATTATTAAATGATCCCTAATTATGTGAAATGATTTAACTAAACATGCACCACGCAGACAGCCCGACGGAAACTCCAAAAGGGCTGTCGGAAGGGGCAAAAAGGCAAATGAGGTTGGTAAAAGGTAAACCCACAGACAGCCGTTGTCCTCAAGAGTGGGTGGTCCCTTTTCGGGTTGAAACTTTGTGTCCCTTTATGATACTTTGGTGCCATTTGCGCAGAATTATTAATTTAAATGGTTATTTCTAACGGCCTTCATATAGATAAGAATATATTTTAAATGGCTTCAGCAATGTGAGTTGGAGTTTCCACGAAAGAAAGGCTTAAAGTGGCAAGGACTTCTTTTAGTTTAAACTTTAAACTATTGTGGTGCGAGCTTGGCTTAGGAAAGCTGTGAGTTTCATTTGGCATTTACAAATTATGAAAACAAAAATCTCGTTACGCTTTTATGCTTTTCGCAGACCATTCAGAAGCTTAACAGGACTTGTCAATAAAAAAGGGGGGGCACAATATTCGAGGGTGGAGCCCATGTAACAAGCGTAATCCCTTGCAAGAAAAATTGTAGCAGTGATAATTTTTTTATTCTCTTTCGGCACAGCCATCCTTTTTGCCCTGGCCGCGCTACTGGCGGTCGGCAGCTGCGTCCTCGAAAGGACCCTCATAAATAACCGACAAATATGAAGCGTTTATTTGCTCATGTCACGGCCCTCAAACGCAATGCAATGAAATGGAAATGCCAGCGGGCGCTGGGCGTTGGAACCCTCCTCCCTCCTTCCTCCCCCTGTGTTTTGCTTGCTTTTTTGTTTTTATAGCCTGGCCCGCTCCCCGCTCGCGCCCCTGGTCCGCTTGAGTCAGCGGCAGTTGTCTATAATCGCATAAGTCACCCTGTTGGCATCGCTGCATTTGCACTTTTTCCAGCCCGTCACTCGCCGATTCTTCCTCGACTTCTGGATACATTTTTTGTCTTTTTGTATCTCCCAATATTTTTTACGGCATTAATATATTTTGTCATTACTCCGGCGGGGTGGCACCCGAATAAGGCCAAGGTGGGCGTGTGCTGTTTTGGGTGAATGTTTCCGTTATTGAAAATATTAAAATGCCATTTGTTATCCATCCATAAGGCAAGGCATTGAGCTTGAAATTCACTTGATCCAACACCACATGCTGATGAACAAGTTATCATCAAGCCAGCCAATTAATTGACAAAATACGAGTAGCTGTCGCGCAACCCACTCGTCGATAAACCAGAAATCATTGCCAGCCGCTTCTCACGTCGAAATAACAATCTTGTAAAATGTTCAGGCCAATCTGCTTGCTGAGCAGTAAAACTCGGCAACTAATCTCCACCTTTTTGTATACGGAAATCCAGGTGTGTTGTTGCTGGTACCAGGACATGGCTTTGGCTCATTAAGTGCCACTGCCGGCATCCCGCTCTGGCCGACGTGGCTTGCACAGTGTTTTATGGCCTGTTTTATGCCCGATTATATGCTTAAAGCACAAGTTTTACTGGCAGCAAGCGGCAGAGACATGCCCGGGGGATGACACAGAAAATGCCACTTGAATTTTAATTAAACGCAACAGCTAGGCCCATGTCGGGGCCGTGCTTTTCGCTCTCACTGTGCGCCAGGACCTGCTGTCTTCATTAAGCTTAATGAATTGTGTCAAACGCTCGCTGCGGTCCCTGTTGCTGTCCCTCTCCCATCTCCGGATTTATGATCCTTTTGTGCTGTCTGTGGTCCTGTATTTACTTTTTTTATGCCAAAGTTAATTATTTCATTAGCAGAATGCGGTTGTGCGCTTTATTTTAATTTCGTTTTCAACGAATAAAACAACCGAGAGGGACATTGCGGCAGGGATGTGCATAAAAGTATTTTCACAAACGGAGGGCAGTAAGATCAAGTTGGTGGGGCAGCGATAACAAGTTGAGCGCTGCGATAACTAACCTACCCCAGGGCTGCACCGCCCGATAAATATCATCGCAAATCCCCATCAATCAAAATAAATATAATTCTGCAATGAACTTGCATAAATTGAGAGCCAATAAATTGCCATTAATGAATTGCCGGGCAAATATTGATAATGAACCATGCGAGTAATCGCGGCGATAGCCCTGAACAGGTGGAAATGCAAATATAGGCAAATGCGAGTAATCCCGGCAATGAAATGAAATGAAAAATTCCAGGGCTTAATCAAAGAGTAAATAATGCCGGCTGGCGGCCCGAATGCCCAACCTAATCAAATGCAATTGCATTATTAATAACAAATAAAATGTGCTGAAAAAGTGGAGGACAAAAAGCCGGAGCACACTTTCAAACGCCCGGATACAAGTTCAAATGATGGCCAATAATACGAGTATGTGCGTGGGTGTGTGTTTTGCGCACAAGCACAAGCACAACCGGAAACCGGAAAAGCTTTCGTCCTTGTTAACATGACAGCCTACAAGCACATAAACCTCCACCCACAGGCTTATATGCTCCATTTCGGGATAAAAAAAGGAAAGCGAAAACCCGGAATAAAGTAAAATAAACCACCCTGGTTGGGACTCTCGCCTCCTTGCTAGATAATAATGTGGCAACATATTCTCACAGCGTCTGTGTCTGCCAGCCTTTATCTTCCTATATAATACATTATATATGTATCCATGTATATATGTACGCGGCAGTCTGCCTTAACATTTTGCGTTCGCCTACGAAAGTTTTTTCCGTCTGGGCCAACAGCTGTCGCATCTTTGCAGCCATAAATATGTATATACAAAAATAAATAAATGCAAAATAGATATAAAAAACAAATAGATGTACGAGTATGTTTATGTAAATAGGGAATATATGAGATTGTTTTCGACGGTGGCCAAAGTTAACCAAAACAAAAATGATGTGGAAACAATGAGGCAGAGCAACTGACAATTGAAACATGTTTTTCAAATTCAATTTTATGTTTACGACTTCTTGTTGCTGTCTGAGAATCCCGAATATAAAATATTGATTTCCCTCAGTGAAGGAGGGAATGGAAACTGAGCTTGTACGACTTTAAGAAAGTATTGTAATATTGTTTTTCTTTGATTATTTATGGTATCAAAATCACTAGGCAAATATTATCTGGCAAGACTGCTTGTTTAAGCCAGAACTTTGGCTACCTTTTGGGCTCTTGAGGCTCCCTCATTTACCGATCGCTTTATCCCGTAAACGCTTTTGCCAGTCGCTGCTCTGTTTAGCAAATCAATTAAATCAATATTTGCTTAATGTTGCCTACAGAGCTACCAAAAGCGTGGAAATTCCTCGGCACCTAACGACACACTTCAGAAATCAAGTCGAACACAAGACAAACATAAACACAGAGCACTGCTGCCCGCTGCCACGCTGCCACGATTCGGGCTCGAATTGAATGCAGGAAAATTATGAACGATTTCCGACTTTGGGCCAAGTTGGTTCGCCTTTTTGTGCCGCGTCACGGCCGCAATTAAAAGGCAAACAGCAGCAGCCGCAGCAGCAGCAGCGGCAGCAGTAGCCCACAGCACTAAATCAAATCAATTGCCAATGCGAACCAGAAGACGATAACGATGATAGCGACGCTCACAGCGATGATGATCGAGTTTAAACAAATAAACAATAAAGGGAAACGAGTTTCGGACTGGTGGCACATTACTTAATGAGCTTAACGCTGCCTATAAATAGATGTAATAATGAAGTAACCAGATCAGAAATCAGAAATCGGAGAGCTCAGTGCGCCCAGTGCCCAGTAAATTAATTTTTCATATGTGGAGCCATCTCCCCTCAACCGCAGCAGCCGAAGCATCAGCATCAGCGGCAGCAGCAGCATCATTATCGACTTTTGTGTGGAGTCATCGAGAGAGCTCTCTGAACCCTCTGATCGTGTCAAAGTGATTCCTCAACACTTATTAATGAGTCGGACAATGAGGCTGCTCTGGTGGTGCTGCAGCCGCTTGCTGCCCCCGGTGCCCCCGATGCCCCGGTTCGCTGTAAGCCGCATATTGGTAATCACTTGAGAAGCCCATCGCCGGCCTGATCACCGTGATCATTAGTTGGGCATTCGCTGCGCTTTGTTAGCGCTCGCCTGCCCTGTCACCCCGCCCGCCTTCGATCCCTGGAACAGGAAGTCGAAATGGCAACCAAGAGGTGTGGAGCTGCCACAGACGACAATCGTAACCAAATTACGCGCCCGATTCACCGGCGATCGCACTTTAGAAATCGATCGATCAATCGCAAATTAGTGTTTGTCCCCCGTGCACTTACTCGTGTTGGAGAGACGTTCGCGCCACGCAATCGGATTGGCCACCAGGCCCTGCAGTCCCGGCCAGTACAGGTGCGTGCGGTCCACGATGTGGCCGGCATGGGTTTTCAGGGGCGCCCCCTGGCTCTGCGACAGATACTGGGCCATGCCCGCGGCAGCTGCTGCGATGGAGAAGCGGGGGATGCCACCTGGAATAAAAATATATACGAAATTTGTAATTCAAAATGAGAAAGAACGATTCTAGTCATGAGTCTCGACTATATGTAATATACTCGGTTCTTGGTATCCGGCTGATATCCGAATATAGTGTTTCTAAATGATGGAGCTGGAGGTAGTCGATTTTAAATACAAACTTCTGCTGAACTGGTATCCCCAGAATCGGAATATCCAATTATGATTTGTCCATATATTATAATTTCTAAGATCCCAAGCGATCATACGGACAGACGGACGGACGAACGGACAGACCTATTAAATATACCCCTACGAATTCAATATACCTTGTTCTTTTTAAAACCCGGGTTGAACAGTTTTATTACACATCCCTTTTCACTTATTGTTTTTAAGTCCTACTATACAGTATGTTACCAAAATGTATTGATTCGATTACTTTCAGAAAATGACGAAAATATCTATCCATTTCACATTTCACTTGTTAGAAATTCTTATTTAATTGATATAGTCACTATATATGCATAAAACAATTTTTTCATTTTAATATCTAAATACTATAACCTTACCATTTAACCATACGTTTAGCACTAAAATGTTATAATAGGTGTTTTAACACTTCTACTTTTATTTCGCGCAAACTAGAAGTCCATTAAGTACGAGAATACGATATCGCGATCGGAAAGAGTCTTAAAAGATCAAATCAATCATTATTGTCGCCGCCCAGTGATCGGTTGTGTAATCACTATCAAAATACCCTCCCCATTAACTAATCCCCTGAAAAGTTGGTCCCCCCGTCATGAGATTTTCGCTCAATTTGTTCTCGGCTGGCCAAATTTTCTGCCCACTCATGCCGAACTCACACACAATACGGAATTTGTTCGAATTAATTAAAGGCCATTAAATAATTTGTCATAAAAAGAATGAGAAACATTTTTGGTGACCGAAAGCGAAAAGCATTTAAAGCAGCAAGCAAAAATGAACGAATCAAATCGCATAAACGCCCTCGTTAAAAATAATTAAAAATGTTATGGCAAATTGTCAGCACCCTGTCCGTCCCACGACCATCGAGTGTTGGGGCCTGGCCCCAAACCCTTGGCCACAATTGGTCCACATTTAACTGTCGAAAAATCAGAGACAGAAAGGCCGAAAAAACGAAATCATTTTAGTGGAACGACAGCGTCACAGCCCAAACCCGAAACCAAACCCGAAACCAAACCCAAACCCAAGCCCCAACCAAACCCCATTTGATACTCGAATAGCCCACGTTTTTCGTGTGTCATTTTGATTTAATTACAAACAATTTGACAACTAATTGCTGCAACATTTAACGTTAAAACGCGTATCTCATTACGTTTTGTGGCAATTTTGCAATTGGATATTATAACCACTGCGGGTTCGAACGATACGAGTAGTATGTGCAGATATAGGAAACGCTTGTGCCCAATATCTGAAATTGCCCTGATTAGGTAAAGGGTCGCAGAGGGGGTTGCCGTAATGACGGGGTGTTGGAGTGGGTGGGTGGTGTGGGTTGGGCTGGGTTTTGCCTTTATTGAATCATATGGAATCATGCCAAACCGGATTCGTAAACAAAACACACATTTTTTGTCGTTTTTGTTCGTTTGGGGGTATCTCTTTCATTATTTTTTGTTTGTTTGGTTTGCGAAACGAGTTTTTGAAGCATTTAAAATTTTTCGTCGTTTTGCGATTGTGTGAGTATTTGCCGCTGCATACATAATATCCATTGAATGGTAATATATGTTTTAGTATTGCATAATGGCTGCCAAATTGGATTGGGCAATCGGATAGGTGCCATCGATTCATTTTTGTCTCAAAGTTGGTTAGCTGATCTCAGTGGGCTTGAAAATCTTTCAGTTGTTTTTTACCTCCATTGAAATACTTGCTTGCATTTTTAGGTAGGATACAAAATCAATCAAATATTGAACAGTAATTTTACCTCTTAAACTTTATATTTCCCATCGCTTTTTTCTGAGAATTAATTTGTAGTGCCTCTGTACTTAACATAATGAGTGGAAATAAACAAACTTGCTCATTTCCGATCTGTCGCAGTGTTTATAAATCTCCAAACGGAAACTGTGAAACATTGTTTCTCAAGAAACTTCTTATAGAGGGATGTCCTATCACAACCTCTCACTCGCTTTCCCTTAAGAATACTTTTTTTTTGTAATCCCAGTACTTACCTCCTGTTAAAGCACTTAGACCCGCCGATGTGACCGGCGGCGGTTTCGAGAGGATCGTGTCGATGCCGTGCGGATTGGCGGCTCCCTGGCTGTTCGCGGTGGTGGCCGTGGTGGAGGACGAGGAGGAGCTGCCGCCCGAGCCCCGGTCGCTGATCAGATGCGATGTGGGGCTGTGGCCGTAGGAGAGTCCGTTGGCAGAGGCCGAGGATCCACCGCCGCCGCCTCCGCCGCTCCCCTGGACGCTCTTCATTTCCGTGGTCATCGAGTGGAGGGCGGCCAGCGGGGGGCCCAGGAAACTGAGCGGCAGCTTGTGATCCATGACGCTGTTGTTATTGTTGTGATGGAGGCCTGCTCCTCCGCCGCCGTGGTGGTGGTTGTGCAGGGCCAAGGGGTTCACTCCGTGGTGGTGCTGCTGGAACTTGGCCCGCTGGCTGGAGAGGTTCTCGGGACTGTAGTCGCCGGCCGATGCCTGCGGCGGTGGGCTGGCGGACTCGCTGTTCTGGCACGGATCCTCCGCCCCGCTGCTCCTCTGGCTAAGGGCATATGACTTGGCACTGTCCACTCCCGGGCTGGAGTTGTGCTCGTACCTCGGCGAAGGCGAGGAGTCCGAGTGCAGTCGCGAGGAGGCGGGCGGTGGCGTCGTCGAGGGCGAATCCGAGTCCTTGAGGACTCCTCCTCCGCCGTGGGCTGCCTTTAGCAGCATCAAGGGACTGCTGTTGTTGTTGTTACTGTTTGTGCTGTTGTTATTATTGTTGTTGTTGTTGGCATAAACGGCTGCAGCGGCGGCGGCGCTATGATAGTCGGCCAACTGCTGCTGGTAATCCGCGGCGGCCATCGCATGGGCGTGCACATCCGCGAATCCATTGCTCATGGCCGCCGCCAAGTGGTGGCGCTGGGCCGCCGACGGTGGCGATCCTTGGGCGGCCGCAGCGAAGCTGTGGTGCCGCATATACGGATTGATCAGATCCATTTCCACCGGCGGTGTTTCGTGTCCGTTTCCGTGTCCGTAGCTGTCCAAGCTATCCGGCGGCGGTTGGCGGTAGAAGCTCGGCGGCAGGGCGAGGTTGAAGGCGGAGTTGGCGGACAGCTGGAAGCTCTGGGCAAGCTGCTTGGCCGCCACCTTGGCCTGGTCCTGGAGCGGATGGAGGGCTGGAGGTGGTGGTGGGCTGCCACCCGCCGGCGAGGTCAGGCTGAGGAATGGACTACCCAGCTTGGGATCGGTGTTCGATAGTCTCAGTACTCAGACGTAGTGTTCTTTTCCTTGATGTGTAACTAGAATTTTGTAATTCCCTGATGGACAATGTCTTATGTTCTATTATCACTGAGGATACTTCAAGTTAAAGGAGTGAATTGGCACAAAAAGTTGTTTATAATATTCAGTTGATCAGTGGTTGGTTTTATGTTTTCCGAAGTCAAGAGTTAACTTTTCTAGCTTCTTCTCAGCCGTAGAAAGCACTTCACCTAGTACTGCCGCGATCTATTGTTCCGTTTGATATCACTCGATATTTTACGTGATCAGTTTCTTGGGACCGGAAAATGTCACTGGTTGCTGGGACGCGCGCGTGTCCGATGGTTTAGGCCTACGACTAGCGAATGATTTCGAAATGGACTCGACGGGTTTCAGTTCCCTTGGCCGCACAATCTCAGTTCCAGTTTCGGTTTCGGTTTCCGTTTCAGTTTTTGAGTCGCATCAACCCTGGTGCGAGGGAGACAGCGCCAGCCCGCCTCCCCGCTCGCACTCGCGTTGAGTAAATCTGTGCCTTGCTCTCTCTGTCCCGCCAACGGAGACTGACACCGAGAGTTGGAACGCAGTGGCATTGGCACAAAACGAATGGGAATTTTATTATGTACATCATTAAAATCAACTATTTCGGATTCGGATTGGAGCCTGGGACTCTCTCGCTCGCTCTCGCTCTCGCCCCGGCCCCACCGTCTCTTTCTGGCGCCCGTAGCCCTACCCGTACCCGTGTCCGTATCCGTATCCGGTGCTGAGTGCATTTTCATGGCTTTTTCCGCTGGGCCCGTGGATTGTGGGTGGCCTTTTTGTCGACTCTGCCAGCGCTGTTTATTTGTTTAAAAAGCTATAAATATTGAGCCGCACTGGCAGCTTTTTTCGCTGGCCTTATTCATTTAAATAATTAAAATTGTGCCGGCGATAAATGAGAGTAATAAATGTTAAGCGGGAAGCTAAGGGAAAAGTAGGAGAAAGTTGGGTGCGGCAGATGAAAGGGAACCGGATATTAAATATTGAATTTAGGAAGCAAAACGTTTTCAAATTATGACGGATTCTAAATGGGCGTGAATAAAAATTAATGAAATAATATTCCAAAAGAAATAAAATGGAGTTCAAGATTGGGAAAAACCTTAAATAGGGATTATCTGTCCTTCTTTACATTCCCAAACTCTAATGCATTATTGATAAAAATATCCTTAAAACCAAATCCCAAATATAAACTTTAAAACAGTTTTCGCCCTGCTTGGCCCCTTCCCGGCGTTCTCTCAACGCCGAACTGAATTAATACGCTAATTAACATTTTAATATTATTATGTGCCCGTCTGGGACCTGAGGGCTGCGCCTTGTAACCCACCGACGGCCTGCGATTTATATTTGTGTTTATCTATATAAAAATGCTGATGGCACTGCGAATGCCGCACATATTCGTTCGCAGATAGAGATACCCTGCCAGCCGGGCGGGCGGTCCGCACTCAAATACAAAAATGCGCTTCATTTAATAATAAACTACACAAAATTTTAATTTACTCACAGCAACCGGTGAGCGTGGAGAGTGCCCAGGGAACGAGCTGGGAAACGGAACCGCAGGAGAGGCCACGCCCCCGGAGAAAAAAGAGAGGGCAGGCGCTGACCGTTAACCGGAAAGCCGCCATTGTTGGATGAGTGAAATGGCAGCGAGTGAGTGCCAGAGCGAGAGGGCTGTGAACCGGCTCACGGTTGAGTGAGTTTGTGCAGAGAGTTCGGTTTCCACCACAGCTTGTTGATTTTCGACCGTGTTCCTTATTTAATTGACTTTGCTGGCCCATAAAAATGTTGGCTTCCCAAAACTTTAAGCCTGCCTCCCGCCGCCTTTGGGCTCCCCTTTCCCCAAAAATGTTTACCAACCAGCCCGCATCTTTTGCTTTGATCTAAACAATTGAATAGAAATTTATGCATGGCAGAAAACATGTCATGGTGTTTTCTCTTATCGTACTTAACAGATCTCCAACTGGCAAGAATAAAAAATTGTGCACTTTAAACATTAAAAAAGGCTACATTTATGTTTAGATGATCAACAAATTATGCTCGTTATATTTAGCTTTAATCAGCTTGAATGTCGGCTTTAATCTTTTACCAAAGGCTTTATAATTGGTTTTAATTTTAATATTTTTTAATAATACATCGTTAATTTTTTCCAAGTGCACTGGCAAGAGCCCTAAAATTTGTAGCTTCACAAAAAATCTAACAAGACACTAAAAACTTGGTTAAAGATAACAAAGCAACACAAACCCTAACTGTGATTGATTTATTGTTTTATTGTGGCAAAAAAAGACGAAGAAAATAAAATAATCGAAGAGGAAGCTGCAGAGAGAAGTAACATACAATCTACAATATCGATAAGCAGGGAATTGAATACGGCCATAACCAGGCCAACTGTCTTGAACTGCCAAATGAAAACCCAGACTTACCAATGCCTGAGCCGGGCAATTAATAAATAATTTGTGAGTTTTTTATTTTCTTTCACATGTTGGCCCTAAAATCTGAGCTCACTGAGGCAAACTGAAAGGTAAATAGCCATGGCTAATGTCAGGGATTGGGATTTGTGAGAGGGGAGGGATCGGGAGGGAGCGCTCCGACCACACAGTTCATTAAACTATAAATGGAGAAAAGGCTTTGAAAGAGATTGAAGTTTGGTCAAATCTGTGGAATTTATGGCTCTATTGTATACGAAAATTTTCAAATACTTTTAACATTGGTGCTATAATTTTTCCTACGTTTCAATCCTTTTGAAACAAAACAAGTTTAACCGCTGTCGAGATTTCTCGACAACGAGATACTAAGTAACTATTTTCACCAGGCATTCACTAGGCATTGCCACTGAAAAAGGCCGTAACATCATTATTTATTGTCTGAACTTAATAAAACTTGCCACATGGCTAGATATTTAAATTTTTGACTGTAAGCATGAAAATTAATATATCCTGCTCTAACCATTTTGGGAATATATATAAATATCCAGGAGAAAATATTGTTTTTTGAAAATTTTAGACATGGTAAGGGGCGTGGCAAACTTTTTAAATAGACTCGATCTGAGTACACATTTAACGCACTTAAGCCAAACAGAATTATGTCTCTAGTTCTTACCATCTCGGGGAACAACGTGTTTAAACATACAGACGGACAGACATACAAACAGACAGACAGACATGGCTAGATAGACTAGGCTGTTGATCCTGAACAATAATGTACTTTTCAGGGTCGCAAATGTCTCCTTCTCGCTGTTATATACATTTGAACAAACTTAATATACCATTTGTTCCTTGAGGTACATGATATAAAAATCGTGCAATCAAAGCCCCAATCTAAGTAAAGTTTTAGGCCAAACCGTCCACCTTGCCCAATCCCTGCCTCGAGCTGCACAGCCAATATTTGGTCAATAATCCTTTTCCAAATTTGAATTTCCCATTGGTCGTCGGACATCTGTGACTTTGCGACCCCTTTTGACCCGCCGGAGATGCCGCAGCCCGAAACCAACTGCTGACCAACCTACACACAAAAGAGTTTTCATTTCACACCTATTTGAAGTTTGCTGTCATCTTTGCTTACTGTTATTATTATTATGATTATGATTATAATGCGTTTCGGGAATGAAATTGGAGCAACCGCAGGAGCCGAGGTCCGAGGCAGCTGGGCCACATGTGGAGTCCTGTATTGGAAATACTCGTTGGTACACCCACAGTTTTTTCCTTTGACTCTTGTTCGGTCAGCAAAACAAATCTCAACATTTGGCATGCAATTTGCATTATTTGGGATGGTTTTTGTCTTTCCTTTTTTTGCGCAGAGTTAAGTCGGCTTGATGTATGTCAAAGTTACGTGCGCGTGTTAAAATCCTGTCTAATTTAATATCTATAAATCCCCGGATATGACAGCAGAGGCCCACGGGATGAAGGGATAAAAAGGGTTATCATCGTCCTCGGAGGAGGGTTGCTTATCAACGTGGCAAATTGATTTGCGCTCGTTATGCGGTCACTTGGGGTACATTTTTTGGTCAGAATTGTAAAACCGAAATTGGCCAAACGTGCGTTACAAATTAATGTTTGTTCGGGATTTTGTTTCTCCTTTCCCTGCGCTATTATTATTTTTATTTATTCGCCGCTCCTTGTTTTTTGCAAACACGCCATAAACCCTTTTATACTTCAACAGGATGCGTCCGCCTGATGCCGAGTTATGTGGTGCAAATGTCCGGTGGGTGGCGGTGACCCTTTTATTGGCCGGCAATCAATATGGTATTAGTTGGGCTTGTCATTCAATGCCATCAATATGGGTTATTGATATTAAATGGGTCTATCGGGCCATATGTCTCTGGGAGGGGTTAGATGGAAATAATTGAAAGTGCTTCCCGGAAGGCGGGCTTTAAATTTGAACGGAAAATGTCGAAAATGAAATCAAATACCCGAAACCTGAGTTAAATTTACGGATTTTTTAAGTCAAACCTAATGAAAGATCTCTGCAACACCCCAAATAAACCCTTTTAAATACGCTGAGGATTCAAGCTTCCGGCTGCCCCCAACATTATCTCGATTGGAGTACAATGTAAGCACTCTTTTAGCAACCATTTTTATGTGCAATCTTATTATTCTATATCATTCTGTCCTGCAGATACTCGCTTCGGTTTTCTTTCCCATTTCTCGTCGCTTTGTCAGACTCATCATATTTTTATAGCATACTTTTGTGCGCACTCACGTTAGGTTAGAAAATGTCGCCTCTGATTGCTTTCTTATTTGTTTACATTTCCAGGCTATTGACACACGCAGGGGAAAGCGGAGAGAAGGCAGTGCAGATAAACAGTGTCAGGAATAGATGAATAAAGATGGGTGGAGTCGGGGACCGGGCACATGGAACGTGCAGGGCATATCAAAAAATCGAAAATGCCCGACACATGTTTCAATCATTTTCCATTTTTATTTATTGTCAGCATTTATTCTGCTGACACTTTTCCAGCCCCCCCTCGCCCCGTAACAGCGCGTGTGTGTGTGTGTGTGTGTGTGCTTAGAAAACAATTTGCAAATGGCTTCAAAAATCTGCCTGATGCCAAGTTTGAATCGGTTTCTGGGGGAGCACAAGAATGGAAATTTATCTGACTGCAGGAAGGGATTATTTTTCTGTCGCAGTAATTAAACAAAAATCTCCTTCGACTGTTAATCAGATCGAGGGACGGCAGCTGCAGAAAATTTAATTTCTTAAACATGGCTCATAAATTTCCTTCAAAAGATTTCGGGGGGAAGGGCGACAACGTATTGAAATCCATAAAAAGTCAGAAAAGTTACGAAAAAGAAATTGGAAAACATTTTGAAGAGAGCCTCGGGGTAGATTGGTAGAACGCTCGTCTCCATTTTAGATTAAGTTGGATGAAGTATCTAAAAATCTGAAGATTCTTAAGACAATTTTACTCCATAATTATATAGATGCATTGTGTTCCTGATCAGGTTAAATACTTGTGGATTTGTTGTTTGCATTTCCAGAGTATTCCATCTTCCGCAGCCTTGTTTGCTCCGTTCCTCACTTCCGTCGCAGTGTTGCCAATTTATGTGTAAAGTAAGCAGTGGCTGATTGGGGTCTGTCCACTCGCTTGGCTTGCCTCCATTTGGCAGCTCCGCCACCCAACTGCCCCAAAAAAATATGCGCCACCCCACCGCACATTGTTGCTCATGCAATTTCAATTACGTTTGCTGTCGATTTTCGAATACGTTCCGCCGTTTCAATTCGATTTGCAATCCTCCCCCCAACCTCCACACCCACCGCCAATTTGATGGCCCACCCCGCCCTCATTCGTTTTTTACCCCCCCGGTACCACTTGATTTCAATTAAACTGAGTTGCCATTGGCGCTGACGCTTTCGACGTGTCGCAAATGCAGCTTTCAGTGCCCGGGCCCGCACTCTCCCAGAAAAGCACCCAAGTTTATTTGCTTGTTTTGCTTCTGTCGTCTGCTGCCGCTGCTCCTTGCCATTTAATTGTTTTTCTTCGTTTTTCGTTTTGTGATTTCCTCTTTGACTTTGGCGCTTCGCCTCCACTTGACCACTTGCATTTTATGGCGACGCGGAAAAGCTGTTTTTCCCCAGGAACCGGCGTTGGTTGGGTTGGGTGGGGAGCAGCCAGCCATGTTGTTGATGATGTTGAGTTAGTTTTTGGGGGGTGCAAAACAGTGGGACTGAATATCCTCCACATACCTAAAATCACATTAAAGTACCAAGTAATATTAAATAATATAAGGTATTGAAGTTCAGCAACATCGCCTAAAATGCTTGCATTTTTGTAACCTCTCCTTAATTTATATTTTATTTGTAACACATTTAGAATAATTACCAAATGTTGTGTAACGATTATGATACATTTTTAATACTTCTGCTTTTTAGCCGAAATACTGCCATCGTACATCCGTCGTTCCCCGCAAAAGTGTCCAGAAATCGCAGCCAATCGGACGCTTTCCAATCGCCAATCGAGCATCACAAATAAAAAGCAATGCGCTGCTTGTTTAAAACAAAGAAAATTGCCATTGTAAATAATATAAAAAATCCAGTGGAAACGATGGCAAAAAAGGAGGAAAATCAAAAGATGGAGCGAACAAGGAGAAATTGAACACCAAAGAGCCAGGAATAAAGTTTTTCGAAAGCGATAAAAACGAAATGTCGCATATTTTTATGACAAGGCAAAGGAGCTGGGGGGTTACAGTGAGGTGAGAGAGAAATTTACCCACACTGGCGCAAATTGAATTTTTAAACGGCCAACAACATCATCGAATGAAATAACATAAAACATCAAAACATTGGTATTTGAAAAATTTCCAGACATCCAAACCATAGGTTCTAAAACACTTATTACCATTTAATGGTATTGAGTTTCCTACAAATTTGTTATACAAACAATTTAATACTTAACTAGGTTATTTACCGAAGCTAATTGGATTACTCACGACTCCCTAAGTCAGCTTCCATACGATTTGCCCAGTTTTAAAGCGAAACTATTTTTATTTATAACATTTCAACTGCAATCGTGTACACTTTTTAGCATAGAATCATAACTTTTGCCTCATCCAGACCGTTTTTCTTAAAGGCTTCGGTAATTCCAGTCAAGACACCCGCACTGGGAGTCTTTTCCCTTGTGTACACATTGACAATTTCTATAAAGATTGTTTCGAATGGATTAGATGCACTGCAATTCATATTTGACTCAAAGACTTACCCACGTGATTCTTTGACACCGAGAAATAGTTGCATTTATAATAGATCACGAAGTCCTTATTGTCCGTACCTATCACCGTATAATCTTTCATCCTGGCCAGTGGAAACACACTGGCAAAGCACAGGGATACGGGATTCTGTTTTGTCATTTTGTCATTGAAGGCGTCTAGGTACATGGAACGATGCAGCATTTTCCCTTTGATTTTACTCTGCGCATCCCGGAATCAAATTAATATTCCTGTCAAAATGAAAAATTTAAAATTTAAACTCACGGCAGGGAAAGTCTGCGCTAATTTCCGGCAAGGGCCTGGCTGACCTGGCTGAGCTTCAACACTCTGAAAACAAATCACTCCCAAGGACACCAATATCAGAAAGCTGTAATGAGCTTCAATAGTAATATTGAAATTTTACATTCTTTGGAGTTTAGTTACATACCCGTAGTTTCGCATTTTGATGAATCAAGATTTTACTGGAAGCTTTGCTTTATATCAACTTACTATAATCGCGGAACCAATTTCATTCGAACCATAAAGATACGCTTTGAAATGCTAAATTCAGAGAACTAAACTACACATCAATAAAATTCGTAGCTTGATTGCGTTTGGTAATCTGTTAAGTATTAGCTAATTTATGGAATACACGTAATTCCGAGCAGGTATGCACAAATCAATAGCCCGTTTGAAAGATCCCTTCTAATATCTTCTTATATCTGTTATCTATTAACCCACATATATCATTATCAAATTGCTTTCATTGCCACTTTGGCGCTTGCGGTCTAAGAACTTTGCCAACTATCCCAAGTTCCTTGACTTGGCATAATTCATAGCCATCCTATATACATCTATATACGTATCTGCGGACCCCGCCATACCCCCCATAACTCACTCGGGCGGTCCGAGCGGTCCAAGCATCCGCAGCCAGACACAAATCATAATCCTGATGGCCTCAGATAGAGATAAAGTAATGCGGCTGCTCTTGTTCGCTAAATGGATTTCCCAAAACATTTGCCAAGTTTATGAAAAATAATCATTGAGACAATGGTTAGGCTAGGAGGTTGGGTGGCTGATCCATATACATACATACCATCTGTATATACCATGCAGCGTGTGGCTGGCGTATAAAGTGCTTTTAAAAACAACCCAACCAGCTCTAGTCTTGGCCAAAAAGTTTTGGCCAGGCTTTGGCTGCCGAAGAGCCAGTCGGTTGCTGGTGGAAAAGTGTTTTTCATAAGCAATAATAATAATTTCGAGGCCGAATTTTAATTGCACCCAATGGACTCGTTGAAAAGGAGGTGGGCGGGCACATCCGAGATGGATGGTGGAATAAATCGAGCCCTGAAGTGGAACCATAAAAATGAGGCGACTGGCCTCAATAAAGAGTTTATTTCTTAAAGATTTATAGGGCAGATATTATTTAAAACGCCGCTCTTCAAATCCAGAATCCAGAATTCATCTCGAGAAACACTTTCATTAATCACCGAGCGAGCACATTGGGATTTCCAATGCTGCTTTTTATGTCTACCAACGCAAATCCATTAAAATGCAGCGAAATTAATTATTATGTAGGTTTCCGGGCGGGCTGTGCGTCAGGTGGGTGGCCCGGACCCGGGCCCGGGCCCGGAAGGGTTCAGCTCGTTTTTATGGCCCCGTCTATTGCCTGTGTCGCGTTTATTTTGGCGCCGCCAACTTTCATGCTCAATTAAAACGTTTGTTTAATGAAAACAAATGCGCTTAATTAATAAACACGCATTTTGTGGTTCCTGCCCGTGGGCGGTGGCGGGGGTTGGTAATGCGGATTGCCTAAAAGGGGTTTCACCCCGCCGCCAATGTTTTCCGTAATGCGGAAAAGTCGAAAACTGTCACAGCTGTTTATGTCGCGGTTGTTTGTTATAATTGTTGTTGCCGTTGTTCTTGACGCTGGTTTTGGTTGGTTTTGTTTAATTGCAATCCGCATTGCCTTTATTTCGGTTGTAACTGTTATTGAGATTTGTAAAAATTAAGTGGAAACAGCAGACGGATGAAGACATTATTAAATTTTATGTTTGAGACACCCTGTATCGCTGAACTCGCAGAAACAAGAGCATACCTTGAGGCTGACTTGGATTAGTTCGGAATACCAACGTGATGGCCCTAAGCGGCGCTCAAAAAATATCACAAGCGAGAACTTGGTGATAAATATGAATACCTAAAGGTATATTTATTCGATTATTTAATAGTAATATTGTATGAATTATATTTACTCATCTTGTATGATATTTAAGGGGGCAAAACTGTATATCAAACCCCATTTTATCTGCCTTTTTACAGCGACTCTATCTGTAGTTCCGAATTAACTAGCCAGCAGACCCCTTCGGCTTGCAGATAGTTTGTTTAACGCACAATGCATTTCCGGTGGTCCCCTCATTTTGCGGAATATACGAGGCCTAGGCTTTGACTTTGGCTTTGATTTCGAATGCAACTACATACTTACTATACAATACCTAGAACGGAATGTGTCACTCCGCTGCATGGTATTGCATGGGGTGCTGCTCAAATTTTTTACCCACTCCGCAGTGACACAATTCCCGATCGGGGCTCAACTTTCCCAGACTTTCTCATAGGTCATCAGAAGCGGTTGCAAAATAATTCGTGAATGTCTAGGTGGAGACTTCGCTAGCAGCTCGCTCGTATTACCTGCGCCAACTTCGCCTTGCCCGCAATTTCAGCGGATGGCGCTTTTAATTTGTTTTTTTTTTTCTCTTTATTGCCATTTTTGCCGGCAATTTTTCGTTTGCTGTTTGTGGGTTGGTTTTTTGCATTGCCGCTTCTTTATGGAAATTTCGTCATAGACCCGCACACGTGTCTTTTGGGTGACAAGTTTGCGGGCCAACAGTGCGTATGATTAATTGATTGCGACTTATTTGGGACCAAGCATTGCGGTCTCTTGAGCATTTGATAGCCCATTCAATTATTTTAAATTTAACTGTATACGCTTGACAGGTTCTTAATCAATATAACACCTATAGAACCTCTCAAAAGCCGTGAAAACAAATGTTTATACGAAATTTGTCAACACTTGTACCTCCCCCCCATCCCCTTCCCCCGCAAATCTCTCCTTTCGATTTCCGTTACTCATTAACCGATAAGCTCAAATTCCAATTTAAATTCATTGAATTTTTAAGACGTATTTAGACCTTATCACACCCCATACGAGTATATGCATCCGATCTGCTGGCAAGGTGTCAAAGTAAACAAGTAACAACGATTATAGTCGAGTGTCTCGACTATAAATACCCGGTTCTCAGTTTTCACCGGATGTTCAGCATTGAAATTGTGGGCGCAACAAATTTTTCTAGATAAACATTTTTTTAGAGAAGTGTGCGGCATATTTCTATGGAGAAGCTTGTAGGCGCAACTCATTTTTGTCACTTGCGCCTACAGAAGGGGGTGTAACCGGCTGATTTTCGCAACACAGAAAGATATTGGCTTTACCAATGTGCTACCCAAATTTAGGGCCTCTAGAGTTAACATTGTGGACACCACAGTATTTCGCGGTTTGCGGGGGTTCGAGGGGTGATAGCCGATTTTTAAAACTATCTTGTGTTGAACTGGTATCTCAAAATTCTGAATAGTTAGTTTTTTTTTATCTAATTATATATAATCTCTATGTGCTATAGTCTCCAAAATCTAGGCGTCCATACGGACGGACGGACGGACAGACTGACATGGCTAGATCGGAAAAGTTTCCTCTCCCTGTTACATACATTCGTACGAATTCAATATACCCTTGTTATTTTTAGGAACCGGGTGTATAAAAATGTTAAATGCGCAAAAAAGCTGTGAATGAATTGAGATTAAACAATATATTACAACTGGCCCCCGCAGCCCATGGGCAGTCACTCAGAAGCGGCTGATTAATTATAGTGGGCACTTGTGTAGTGCTGTAGTAGTGCCTGATAAAGAAAGAGCAGAAAGAAAAATTATAATAAAAAAGGGCAGATCGTCTTTGCGGTAGAGGGAGCGACAGCGACAGCGGCTGGGTCAAGTTCAAGGACAAGCCGTCGGCAATAAAAAATAAATGGAATTGTGTGGCGGGGAGGAAGCAGAAGCGAGGGAAAGGGGTGATGGGTAATGGGAGCATGCGTGCACGGCAAAAAAATATGGGACCAAAAACCAAACATATATAAAGTTTCAGATAAGTATCTCTGCGATAAATCAAATTTCAATTATGTTTTTCAGCTGTTTCAGCTGCTGTGATCTTACTCCTGATGGGATGCGTTCTGCTGGGTTTCACTTTTTTCCTACTCTCACTTACCGCATCAGCCTCATTTCTTCACTTAATCTTTTATCGGTCGGAAGACCGCACCCTTTGTAGATCATTGGGTCACTATGTGTGCAGATGCGTGTCCCTCGGCACCACTTTACCGCTTGCAACTGGAACGTGGTGTGCAAAAAAATTGAAAGGAAAACAAGTAGGAGCGACCCGAGTTGAGTGTCTCGACTCTCAATACCCAGTAGTCAGTGGCATCATTAAACTGAAATTTCTTATTTTTAATCCTTTACATGGCAATTACTCCTAAATGCATAATATAAATGCATAAAAAATAAAAATTCTAATCCGTCTATATTATTATTGTTATAAATACCTTTTATATCGTCAGTCTTTTTAATTAATAAACTTTTAAATTTTATAAAATTTCTATATAAGGTATACGGAGATACACGGAGAATATAAAAAATTTGGCGAAAAAAGGGATTATATTTTTGGAACTCACACAAATCAGTGTATCCACCATACAAATTCTACAACAATTCTTAATTCACATTTACAGAGAAAAGGGATTTGCCACTTTCCCATTAAAGATTAAAAAATATTTGATGTTGATCGATATGATACTGATATGCATCAAGGCAATATAAGAGTTAAAATAAATTGGCATGCCGCGAATATAAATACGTATATATTGTTATTATATCAAACGAATAAGGCGCCTGGGCGGCCGCAAACTCAATACACCCTAGCACTCGTTGAGTACCGGGTATGAAAAGAATATACATATATTAAGCACTGACCATAAGAGCCCCCGAAGGCTGCCTCTTAGCAGCTCCTTCCCGACGGCCCCTCGGACGGCCCCTAGGCTGGGGCAGAAATGAATTTGCAGGCTGTGGTAATCAAGTGAGGCACACACTGGCAACTATGCCACTTGTGGGCTCACTCAGACAGCGTGGAGCTTGCATTGTGAATGATCCTGTACCCTGCTGGGGCAAGTGGCCATATGACATAACCATAGAATTATAATCTTTCACACAAGGTCATGAATTTTACCAAACTTAAGCTTTTTTCAAAATTTGGCTGTCAAAATATAAGCTAATTTGCATACACATATTTGTTTTAATATCTCTAATCATTCTATTTCATGATTCTTTGAAAGCTCTTCAGAATCTTCTCCAAAATTTTTGAGCTTTCAACTTTAAAGCGCTCCTTAAAATCACCTTTTCGGGCAGGGCATTTGAGGTTTATTATCTGAGCCCGATTGCGACTCTTCTGGGTATTCTTGTTATCAATTGTTGTTGTTACCGTTCCACCTCCCCTCCCTCGCTCAACTTGTTATTGTTGCTGTTGCATTTAAGTGCAGCTTGTTAATGCTCATTAAATGTTAAGGGAGCTCGGAGCTGATCTGAACCGAGCCGAGCCGGAGAGCTCTGAGGAGGCAGCTCCCAGATCGTCGGCCACTGCAATTGCTGCCTTCGCCTTCGCCAGAGTCTCAGCCTCAGAATCAGACTCAGCCTGAGCCTGGGCCCTGGCTGCCTCAAATTGTGGCAGCGTCGATCTCCGGAGCGGTGGGCTTTACTTTAAGTTTAGTTCCATAAAATGAAGCGAGCCAGAAAGTCGCGGCGGGCGCGTTGAAAGGAAAACAACTTTGCCTCGGCACAATAAACCAACCAAAACAAAATAAATCAATGCATCATTGACAGTGAATAAAGTTATCCAAAAGCGTAAAACCAAAAATTGAAACCCCAAATAAAAACACACACGTAAATAGAAAATTCACATAAAAATACAAGACCCTTTTCGAATCCTCTGACACACTTGGAAAATCGTTACAGTTCAATTTGAATATTTGATTTTGAATATTTGATTGGAAGAGTAAAGTAGTAGTAACAGGAAACTGCGAAAATGTGTAGTTTCTGCCGAAAATATCCTCTTGTGCTTGAGAAATCAACCAAGTGTTTTAGCGTTATTAATTTCCCTATGTGTACCAGTTTATCATCGTGATCGGCTCGTCATTATCGTGATCATCAACATTGTTGTCGTCGCGTGAAAAACCTGTTCGCCTGGGAAAAGGCTTTGTGTTGTTGTTGTTATTGTTATTGTTCTTGTTCTGGCTGCCCTGCTGGCTGTGTGAAGCTAATTGAAAAGAAGTATTAACAACGCTGCCTTTTGTTTTTGTGCCTCTGATTGACTGGCCGACCAACACGAAGGAGTCATAACACACAGCCGGGAGTGGCGCGGGGAGTACCTGGTATGGCATAATTGTGGGATCAGCCCGCAGGAGAACATCACGAGCAGGAGCAACTGCACAGCTAATTAGTAATGCAAAGCCAATGCCTACTCAGGCAGCCAGGCAGTCATTCAGCCATTCATTCAACCATTCAGTCAGTCAGTCAGTCAGTTAGTCAGTCAGTCAGTTAGTCAGTTAGTCAGTGAGGCAATTGCTTAGAAATTCAATTTGTTTTTCCACTGATCGACAGGATAAGAATTTGTCCGTCTCCGAGCAGAGCGTGTGAATCCCCCGATCAAGATGGGCGATGCAGATACGCGAGTATCGTACCTAATGTGACAGCTGAGGAGGGCCAGATAAGTATCTACCAGATACGGATAATGGGAGGCAGGATTGCGTACTTCTGTGATACAGCAAACAACAAATGGGAATGATTTTACGATTCATTATAGTGGGAGCTTTTAAATCATTTCAAAAAGGGATATAGTATTTCAGCATTGTTTTATCAGATCTTACAATAAAACCAAGAGGGGTTTTGTCTAAAAATATGGCACTTCCTGTTGTGCTTCCCTAGCAGATAGAGATGCTCCATAAATAAGTCAGCGACTATCTCTAGGTTGCACTGCCGTCCTGTGTCTGGTATCTGGCTTTAAAACAACAACCGCAACTCTAATTCGCATTAATTTAAAACTCAATCAAGGCAATTAGCGCGCACACTGGAGCGACACTCACGATCGCTTTGGTTGCTGCCCCTTCCACTGGATGCGGCACCCTCCTTGGGGCCTACACCCCTGCCCACGCGTTGCACAGGCAGGAGGCTGCGTGATGACTCCAGGGATACCCTATGGATTCCGAACTTATGTCATTGCCATTCGAGAAACTCTGTCCACAAGTTCCTAAAACCTTTAAAAGATCTTAGGTTTGCTGAATTTGTGTCCTACTTCGGGACGCTGCCGAGGAATGTACGGCTCAAAATATTAACAATACATAACTGAATCTTATAGCTAGGTTTAAATTAGAATTATCTTAGATGTGGGTATACCATCCGGAATATTGGTGCAGCATTCAGGAGAAATGTACGACTTAAATATATAACAATACATAACCGAAAACATATAGCTAAGGCTAGGGTTAAATTAGTATTCATTTAGAATCTAAAGAGGTACTTACTGGAGTGATCGATCATAAATTAGTGGCTAGGATATCATTCAGTTCCGCCAGCTAATCTACCCAGCCCATGCAACAAAATATGAAGCATCACAGCCAGTGGCAACATTGTAGCATGGTCGCGGGGCAGACATCCAGACAGCCGGTGGCACAGCTGATTCTGTGATTTGTGTTCTCTCGCCGCCTAGACGCGATCTCGAACCTGTTTCTGCTGCATGCTGCACGGATTGTGTTGCACATTCTGGGCCCGGGTGCCAACCTACCTCACGCCAAGCATTCCCACACACTCGCCTCTCTCACGCTCGCCTCTCGCTGCACTCACGCATCGAGCAGCTGGAGTTGTTGCTGTTGCTGTTGCGGTTGCCAGTGCAATGTGTTGCATAAATTGGCTCGAAGTAAACATTTGAGCAGAGCCTTGGGGCATTGTTTCTTGGCAAATTTTCATTGAGTTTTTGTGTGCAGAAAATAAAAACAGAGAGAGCCGGGCACACACACACATGGTGTCGGTTCTTATCTTATCAGCCGCATGGCAAATCGGAAGAAGCAGGGGAAGCGGGGCAGGGGGCACGCTGAGAGCGAGAGTGATCGGATTGGTGTGCGATCAATACAGTAGAGCCTCCATAACACCAACTCCAGCAGGTAACCCTTTCTCCCCAGCAACCAAACTTCAAACGACACAAAACATCGTTTTCAATCCTGACGTTCTAACTATCTAACTATAAACATATTAGTTTCTTATCACCAATATCCTAATGTTAAAGTTGTTATGGCGTGGTACAAAAACTCAGTAAAATTTATAATAAATTCGAATTAAAAGTTGAATTGAAAGTATGAAGTTGAACTATACTAAAGATAGTACTAAACTCAACCGGAAAAGTTTTGGATACTGTTTCTTCTACTGATATTAACCTGTATACATGTATCTCGCACCGACAACACCTCAGGGAACCCAAAGAGGCATAAAGAACCTTACTCACTGAAAACGGATTCGAACAGCTGGTCGAAGATCGGTTTGAGATCGGCTACAGGTGGAGGCACTTGTTGCGTGGTTGGTGGTTCTCTATTAAATCACCTCGCGTCGTGAGCAGCGATGGCGATCACGATCTACAGTGGTTTGGAAAGGACGAAAATAATTATTATTGTGGAAAAAACGTTCTCTTAAAGACATAAAAACCACAAGATTAGACAAGGTTGAATGCATAATACAACCGATTAATTAAATGTAGAATTTTGAGAGAAACATTCTTATCTTTTGTCTATAAACTTATTTATCAGCAATATTATTCGAAAATCAGCTTTTAACTGTTTATAACGCAAACTTCTGAGCATTTATAGATTCAATAAGATCTTATATAACGCTTCTTATTCTTATAGCTTCTATGAGTATCTAATTTATAGAATTATTCCATTTTTCATGCCGCTCTTTCGGAAATCGCGCCACTGTGCGATCGTTTTGGGTTCGGGGCTCACACCCGGCGTGTGTGAGCGCGTTGGGCTCTGCTCGGGTCGGCTCAGCATTTCCCCATTCATGCAATCGGAGCGATTCGATTCAGTCTTTGACTAAGCGTTGCCCTCGTCGCAACCAAGTGGCGCAAACAGGGATCGGGATCGCGTTGAGCTCGGCTTGGGATTGGGACTGGGACTGGGACTGGGATTGGAACTCGGGTTTCGATTTCGGGATCGCATCGGCCAATCCGGAAGAGGGTCTCCCTGATTCGATTGCACATTCTCCACCGCTTTCATTTTACGGATTCGGATGCGGCCTACCGATCGTGCACGATCATCAAAAACAGACGAGTCCAAAAGTGCAATGTTTGTATGTGATTAGAAGTTTCTATTGTTTTCCCGCGACCAGAAATTGCGATAGAGGTTGCATGGAATGCGAGCCAGGCAAAAGCTTTAAATAATAATAACAACAATCAACAAATGTGCAATATATGCAGCAAGCAAACGTGATACGCAGCTAAAATATTTCCAAAATATTTATAAGTTCTAAACAAATTAGTTAAAGCGGCAGTGCAAAGCAAATAAAATGCAACCAAGTCGGACCTGGCCTGAAGTATCGATCTAAATTATTGGATTTAAAACAGAAGTTCCTTCGAGTGGTAAGTTTTTGACTCTAGTGATACGAGTTCTAAAAGAATGTGTTCTGCCAGTCCCTAAAGAAGGTTCTACATACCATTTATTTAGATTAATCGCAAACTGTTTATCGCAGGGGCTAGGCCGTTGAGTTAATAACAAAATGCAACTTGAATAAAATTAAAGCGAATCGAACTTCAAAAAATATACGCGTATATGAAAACCAACACGGCATCGTTGTGTGTCCACATATCTTGGAAAATAAATCGTGTTATACTTCGGCAAACAAACGCATTAAATTGCAATTAGCCTCTCGGCCCCAGTAATCCCCCGCGCGCCCCCCTCCGTCGCTCCTCTCACGGCTACCACCTCCCCGGCCCCACACCTGAGCGGCTTATTCAAGTAATTTTTTATTTATTTATTAATTTTTCCCCCATTATTTCACATTTATCAGCGAGCACGAGCGTTTTCAAGTGTAACGCCATCAGAAGAAATAATAATAATAATTTTTTCGATGATTTCGATGATTTTCTTTTGTTATCAATTATGCGAGAGCCTCAAGTTCATTATCATCATTAAAAAAAGGGAAGGCGATGACGCCGGCAGCATCGTTTTCGTTTTTTATTCGTTCGCTTCGTGTGTACGGGTTTCGTGTGTACGGGTATTGATAAAAGCAAATATAGGACTGTAAATTTGTAAAATATCTCCCCAAGTGAATGCCAATCGATTACGTTTTTGTTTGAAATACGAGTATTTCCCCGTTCAGGTGGCTTTCAGTGGTGCTGTGGTGCTTTGTTTTTAGTTGCATTCATTTTGGGTATTTTGTTTGGCATAAATTGCGAATGTAACGTACATTGACCGAGACATTATTCGGGAATGATGATGCATCTGCCTTTGGGGTTGGGTTTTCGGGCACAGTGTGTTAATGTTCCTGGTTTCTTGGATACATTCGATTTGATCGTAAGCTCGTTAGCTCAAGATCGCTCAAAATGGTGAGTTCAATTAAAACGTAAGTGGTTTCCATTGTCGGAGACTCACTGTACGAGGCGCGCGCGATTGTTATATAAATACCTATCTTTTGGGGAATTTTCACCCGAAACTGCACGCGAGCGAGCTGTACGCGAATTGGATGGAAGGCACTCGGCGGCATGTTCTGCGATCACTTTTCACCTTCCTTTTTTGATTGAGTTTTTTGATCGAGCGAGTGTGACGGGTGCGCTTTTCGCTGACGCACCCCGAAAAGGCCGAGTCGAGGTGTTCTGGGCCAAACAAAAAACTCGGCCGTTGGCGTCAGGCAGTCCAGTCCCCAAGGATAGACGAAGACGGGGTAGCCGTTAACATAATAATTAAAAGTAAGTGCGATTTGTGCTGCACACGTTGCCAAATAAAAACACAACAAAAAATAAAATAAAGTAATATATTGAAAAGCAACCACAGGCCGCAAAATGTGACACGAAAAACCGAGAGCGATATATAATTTACCGATTTTGCTGCTGCTTTTTTTGCAAAATAAACAAGTTTATGTTTTCGTCAGAATTTACATACATCTAGTATGGGTATCGTGTGATTCTCAATTCGTATTTATTCGTGGCTATTTTATTGGCACATTTTTCACATTTATGCAAATCGAACGAATCGAGAACCCCCCGGAGAAAAAAAATCCAAAAAAACGCCAAACAAAATCATTTTAATCCGAAGTTGGGCCGCTGCGCAGTTACAGAAGCCCCGAGCTCAGCCCAAACGATCAGCGGTTTGGCGATCAGCGCGACCCGCGGCTCCGACATCAGCAGATTATGTCACTTGTGCCACTCGCTATATCTGGTGGCTATATCTGTACGTACTTGGCTGTATGTATCCAGAGTGCACGCGCCAAGACACCGCCGGGCTGGGGTCGGCTTCATGGTCACGGCCACAGCGGCAACGGGAAACTTACCAATTCGCTACCAATTTCTTTCCTCCCCGGTCAGCTGTTCCCGCCAACGCCACCAAAAACTCCTCTGGCCAAAAACGAGCCACAAAATAGAGGTCTAACCCGCGGTGGGACACACTGCAAAATAGGGTTTGCCAAGCCCCATAGACCTCGTAAAATATAGTCAACTTGAAGAGCGGTTAGAGTACCCCCAAGGATATGTAGGACCCCTGCAAACTATATTCAAATTTTTCTCTGTGCAGGGGGAGGCTTGGAGAGTGAGTGAAGCCACCACAGTCATCCATTATCTCGACTTCGGTTTGGCTTTGGCCAGGTTCAATGTACGGCCAACGACGTGCCAACTCCCAGCGACAAAGTGAGCCTCGCAATAGAAATAGAGAAATTTTCTTATTAGATTTTTGCTGTTTTCGTTGCTGCCGCTGTAGCTGGCTTTCTGCAGAATTCTCGGCCCGGGCCACGGCCAAACTTGCTTTCAGAGCTCGCAGAAAACCAACTTTGGCTCCAAGGCAGCCTCCGCGTTAGAAAGGCATTAGAAGCTGGCCTGGCGAAAGAAAAGTGAAAGAACTCGTTGGCGAAGACTACGAAATCGGGGGACCAAAGCAAAAATTCAAAGAGTATCAACTCAAAGACTCAGAAGAATTAGCACTACACAGTTTCCTCCTTTCAAGACAAGAAAACGTGTGGAACAGGAGAACAATTCTTGCCTTTCAAAATAAGGTTAACAGATTCCTTGCAGCCAGATTCTTACATCATAGTGGATCTCAAGCTAATTTTCATTTGATTTTAAGCTAATACCCACAACTATTCAGATTTGTTGCCACCCTTACTTTCGATGGTATCAGAAATCATGCTTCCCTGCTTTCTTGAGCCCGCTCTCGATCACAACACCACCTTAATTCCGACTTATACAACTTTTCAGAGGGCAGACTCATTTCGAACCCATAAAGTTCGTTTTCTTTTTGTCATGTATTTCACGTAATCACAAAAGCGTTAATGGCTGCAGAACAAAATGGTCAAGCGGGGAGAAACAAACAATAAGAAGAAAAAAGAAAAAAATCGAAATTTTATTTGCGTCTTAACCCAATTAGGGGAAATGGAGAAATGACGGTCAGAAATTGTGAAATTCCAAGATCAAAACACGAACGCTGAGGAAAACAGAGACGAAACAGCAGCAACTGAGCAGAGCAGAAACACTGTGTTAAAAAGAACTTTCCCATCGCTTCTCGTTTACATAATAATCGGTTACATAATGTGCTTTCTAGCCACCGCTGTGTGCTTTCTTCTCCTCGTTTGGCCTGGAGCTGGGAGCTGGTTCTGAAGCCGGTTTTGGCCCCGGCTTCCCGCTTCTAACGCGACTCTAACGCTGAGAGTCCGTGGACGAGGTGGAGTTGTGAGCCAAGCCATCTGCATATTAATCAGAGAATGGGGCCCGGGCTTGGGGCTTGTGGCTTGGGGATTGGGCTTGGGGCTTGGGGATTGGTGGTGCTTGGGGGCTCGGGTTCCGGGCTCCGAGAATTCGCAAGAATTCTTATTAAAAAGCGAGTTTGTGTTTTTGTTGTTCTAAGCACGCTGGAAAAGTGAGAAGCGCCAAGAACGGAGCACGCGTCGCCCTGAGAAGCGATCGCGATCTCTTGATCGAGATGATGAGATGAGGAAGTGATTAACAAGCCCCCAAGAAGGAAGTGCTCGCCTCAGATGTCTGTGATTTGTATTTCCAGTTTATTTTCTTCGTTCTGATCTTTTTTTGTGCTGATTTTTGCACAGGCCTACCGATCGGTCGGAGCGGCGAATTTGCATTATTCGATGCGGTTTGCCGTCTAATCCCGCCGAAATTTCACGCACTCCGCCATGTGATCGCTGTCACGCACAACATGTGTACTTAGCTATGGGCCCTAGCTTACCTGGGCCCCAAAACAGACATCTTATCGGGCACCCTGACTCTTTTGCAAATATGTACCATACACAGATGTATTTCGGTAGCCCAAAAGTCATGTTTGCCCCGCGATCGTGTGTCTATGCGGCGGTTGTGTGGCCACAGCAAACACCAGAATCGATCATCTATCGCCGGTTTTGTGAATCAGTTTTTTCAGTCTTACTCGGCTTCGGATTCATTAATCACTTCGGGCAGGTAGCCCCGCGGGGCTCAAATTGATTTCCCTCGAATGTTTGCCCAGTGTTTTATATCCGGTTGGCAATAGGACAGAAGAAAACCCGGCTAGGGTCTAATAGGAACATGAAAACGATCGATCGATCCAATGGGTTCTGGTTGGAATTTACAATAGTTCTAATATGAAAACTCTCGAGAAATAGTTGTGGTTACCGTAGGTCAAGGATAAGATAAGATTTACTGAACTTCTGTGAAATTCATAATGTTTTCTAGCTTTGCACTTTGAATTTGTCCTAAAATACTTAAATAATTATGCACACCAACATTCCATGTATGTTATAATCCCTCAGCAAATAAAATGCGCCAATTCGGCGCAGACTTCTTTGAGCTGGCGAATTTCGCAACACCATCATTACACATTATTATTTTACGTTTTTGCCATTAACCTTGAACTTTATCACACCTGCTGTCTTTTATCTTATCTGCGCTGGGGAAACCATAAAGCTTGTTTCGTTTCTGCCAGACTTTGCCAAAAAACAAGAACTGAACACCCAGAGCCCAGAACAGAGGCCGCGAACAATGTCTTATCGCCAGTTGGCTGGCAATTATAATGCAAAATCGATGACCAATAGCTGGCTGGCCCGAAAAATCTATATAAACCCATATACAAATTAGTCAAGCGCTCGGAGCTGGATCGGAACATAGGCCCACGACGCAATAACTTACCGGATTTCGCTTTGAATTTCAGTGCTCCGATGGTAATGGCCGTGATTCTCCTGCTGGCCCTGGCACTGGTACTCGGCTTCTACTGCGTCCTCCACCGGGAAAAGCTGACGGCGATCTATCTGAGGCCGCTGCTGAAGAACACTCCGCTGGAGGACTGCTACCATGCCACGCCCATCGAGCAGCCGCGGAGGCGTCGCCGGGGAATCTGGGACATTCCGGGGCCGCGGCGGATCCCCTTTCTGGGCACCAAGTGGATATTCCTCGTCTTCTTTCGGCGCTACAAAATGACGAAGCTGCACGAGGTGTATGCGGGTGAGCAAGTGAATGAATAATTTGCCTTCATTTAAGTTATTAATAAAATGGTTTCGATATTTGGATTTATACAGAGTTTCTATCGAATTTCTTTAAAATTTAAATTAATTTCACGCCTTCTGGTAAACCCTATTGGACAATTTTTATTTGGTTCATTAACCATTTTATCACAATTCTATTTATATTCACATAATTACTTAAGTGATCTATTTGTTTCTTCATTTTGTTAAATATTTATATCACTATACGAGTTTCTAGTCAACTCAATAATATTGTTCCCTGATTATTACCAAACTCATTTTTGATGATTAAAAGATATTGTGTCTGTCGAATTTAGGTTGCAACAAGCTAGTCCTAATGAATAGATTACTTCTTATAAGGAGATTATAAAGAGACTTATATATGATGCTTCAAAAGTTCGATTAAATGTACGTTTAAATTATAAAAGGCATTTTGAAAATCCCCTTCAGATCTCAACAGACAGTACGGCGACATTGTGCTCGAGGTGATGCCCTCGAACGTGCCGATTGTGCACCTGTATAACCGCGAGGACCTCGAGAAGGTGCTGAAGTACCCCAGCAAGTACCCCTTCCGGCCGCCCACGGAGATCATCGTGATGTACCGCCAGTCCCGGCCGGACCGCTACGCCAGCGTGGGAATCGTGAACGAGCAGGGACCGATGTGGCAGCGCCTGCGGTCCTCGCTCACCTCCAGCATCACCTCGCCGCGCATCCTGCAGAACTTCCTGCCGGCCCTGAACGCGGTCTGCGATGACTTCATCGACCTGCTGCGGGCCCGACGGGATCCGGACAGCCTGGTCGTGCCGAATTTCGAGGAGCTGGCCAATCTGATGGGCCTAGAGGCAGTTTGCACCCTGATGCTGGGCCGGAGGATGGGCTTCCTGGCCGTGGACACCGAGCAGCCGCAGAAGATCAGCCAGCTGGCGGCCGCCGTCAAGCAGCTCTTCATCTCGCAGAGGGACTCGTACTACGGCCTGGGGCTGTGGAAGTACTTCCCCACCAAGACCTACAGGGAGTTCGCCCGGGCCGAGGATCTGATCTATGAGTAGGTACACACCTATCCTGGGCACCCCCAATTCCATTCCCCTCTAACCCGAACTCTGTGATCGCAGTGTGATCTCCGAGATCATCGATCACGAGCTGGAGGAGCACAAGAACTCCGCGGAGTGCGAGGACGAGGAGGCCGCCGGCCTGCGGAGCGTCTTCCTGAACATCCTCGAGCTCAAGGATCTCGACATTCGAGACAAGAAGTCGGCCATTATAGACTTCATAGCAGCGGGCATCGAAACGGTGCGTCAATCAAACGCGATCACCAAGGCTTTGTAATCAATATTCTGTATAATTTTCCAGTTAGCCAACACTCTGCTGTTCGTGCTGAGTTCGGTTACCGGTGATCCCGAGGCCATGCCTAAGATTTTGAGTGAGTTCTGCGAGTACAGGGACACGAATATCCTGCAGGATGCTCTGACCAATGCCACCTACACAAAAGCCTGCATTCAGGAGTCCTACAGACTGAGGCCCACTGCGTTTTGTTTGGCCAGAATACTGGAGGAGGACATGGAGCTCTCGGGCTACTCACTCAATGCTGGGGTAAGCACAAAAAATATAGTTATGTCATTGGTATTCTCAATATATTCGTGTTCCAGACTGTTGTCCTATGCCAAAACATGATCGCCTGCCACAAGGACAGCAACTTCCAGGAGGCCAAGCGGTTTTCGCCGGAGCGCTGGATAGATCCTGCCACCGAGAACTTCACCGTCAACGTGGACAGTGCCAGCATCGTGGTGCCCTTCGGAGTGGGCCGCCGGACGTGTCCTGGCAAGCGGTTCGTGGAGATGGAAGTGGTGCTGCTGCTCGCCAAGGTAGGGCAATCTCTTTGCGCTGTCAAACAATCGATTGATAAAATCGCCTTTTAGATGGTCCTGGCCTTCGATGTGAGCTTCGTGAAGCCGCTGGAGACGGAATTTGAGTTTCTGCTGGCACCCAAAACCCCGCTCAGCCTGAAACTCAGCGACAGGGTCTTCTGATTTCCTTGAAATGGGTAATATGCTCTCCTCGGCTCCGGATTTCGGAGTCGGGAAATATGGAGAACCGATCCCGTAACACTGCCTAAGCTCAGGCGTTTTGTATCAAATACAACTAGAATAGCTAAGAACTGAACCATTAAGTGAAATTAATGTAAAATGCGGACGGGAAACTGGACAATTTTCATATTGTAGTCGATATCCTTGAGGAGCCAGCATCAGCAGCCTAGTCGTGTGAAGCAATCAAGAGCAGCGAACCAATCAAAATAATTTTGCAATTTATGCTGACTGTATATAGACGTAGATAATCCCTGCAACCTGGCTCTGTTCTGTAAATACAAATATCGTGTTTTGTTTGCAATCCCCTAGTTAGCGCTTCCTTCTTGTAGTTATTGTTAGTTTAGCTTCTAAGTAGCGGCAATTGTTTTTGAGAATTCTGCAAACGGAAAGACTGTGTTTAAGTTTTGTTTTTCTTGTGTGAGTTTGAAACGATTTACAAGTTTTACACCTTTTTGTACATAATTTTATAAATTCGTCAACGCAACTTGTGTGTACAGCTTAATCTTAATTGTATTTATTCGAGTGTTTCTACTGCCTAAGCTCTTATTTCATCTCTATATCTGTGAATATTTTTGTTAAAATGTAATCAATATTCAAGCAAAGTGAACTGAAATGAAATGCACGGAAAAAACAATTTTGAAGTCGGGACTTTCATTGGAGGGGGGTATATTTTTTATTCACCCACATTATATTGGAAACCCCTAAAATTTACACCTAAATATCCGTTTAGGTGTAACAATTTTAGGTGTCTTATGCATATTATTATGGGACACCACTGTAGTTATGGTTTGTGAATCCGATTTGAATTTCCTTTGCATTTAATTTCCCTGCCAAAAACATGTTTTCTTTTGGTTTGTGTCTTTGATGTCGAAAATGTAGGGAAATTTCATACCCGTACAGTCGTGTCTTCATTTGAGCATAAAATTGGTTACCTAAAATCTACAAATATTCAAAAGAAAAGTTCCATGAGAATTTCTTACTATATTTTAGCTAAAACAAACGGCCCGACACTGTCTTCCCTAACAAGAAAGTGTTAATTTTGTATTGGCCATAAAATTATACAATATTTGTTCAGCATTTTTAACTGTTGACTTGACTTGTCTGAAACGCGCTTGCTCTTAGCCACTCTCTTAGCTGATTTATACCCCGTTTTTTAGAGCTCAATGGTATATAGACTCAGCGTAAATGCAGTTTTATTCATTTTTATAAAGTAGGGTCGATTAAGCCTTATCAATCAGTCCGTATATCTCTAGGTTATAAATAAAACGATAATGCCTAATGCAATTAAACTTCTTTACAAATTTATCCAAAGACAAGGAACAGCCTACATCGATTCGACGATCAGGAAATTACAAAATTATGGAATATTATATACAAGGTATGATTCGATCCAATGTTGGGAAAGACAAAATGTTTTAATTTCTGGGTATTCATAGCCACATGCTGGACTATAAAAGTGGTTAAATTTCTCTTGGGTCTATTAACTCACTCGAATACTACAACTTGCGAGTTGTAGTGCCCTTTGTAATAGTAGGAAGGAATAATGGTGTTGTAAGTACTGGGTATTCGTAGTCGCGTGCCTGACTATAGATATGGTTAGGTTTCTCTTGGGCCTTTCAACCCGCTTGACTGCTCTCTGCCGCGCTCTTTTTGTTGGGCTGTGGCCGTTTGGCGGGCTTTGGAATGGATTTCGATTTGGTTTTGGATTCGGGTTACAACAGTTGACGTTGGCGTGTCGTCGGTTTCAGAGCGTTTCGAAAACTCGGCTTCCGTCCCGCAAAGCGCAGTTGAAGCTCCATAAATCAAGAACGATATTTAGCGCGCGTTCGACCTGAAGACACTGAAAACTTCGTTTGTGCAATTGATTTTGTGTGACAAAATAACCGAGTAAACCTAACCCAAAGTTGGCTGCACCTGCGTCACCACTGCACCTCTTGCAACATCAACCTAGTTCCGGAAGAATCCTAAAATGTAATCCAATAACCCAAGCAAACAGAATTAGACGTTAGACGTTAACTAAAAACCAGTTTTGTCACTTGCTCTCGACAGTAACTAATTTCATAAAAGTCTTGAAAATGCACCAAGCAAACAGCAAATTTAACTCAACAATCGACTGAAGTTTGTCGCATCGATGTCGGATCTCAGAGTTCTCCCGAAGATCTCTCTTCGCGATGATCGCGTTGATGGCGATGATGATGATGATGAGGTTGGAGTCTGTGAGATCGCTGGGCCGCACCCAGAGCTAATTGTCCGATAAACAAACTGCAAAAACAACATCGGAATCAACAAGACGATCGCAGCACTTTGTTGTTATTGTTAGACATGCTAATTTTGCACAATTTTATACACCCAACAACCCATGGCTAACATGAATTATTGTAGTTTGCCTAATGTGACTCACTGACAATTTTCTCACCGCCAGCCCGGCCCCGCCCCGCCCCTATAGAATCGGCTTTAATTAGTTGACAAATACTTGGGTTCATCCAACGCAAATAAACGCAAAAACAATGAGTATAATTCAAACGCCTAATTGCGCTTCGGGCAGCAATTTGGGTAAAGCTCGAGCATTACTTGGCTGACTCCAGAGTCAATGCAAATTCAATTGAACTCTCTTAAGTATAAAGTTATTTAGAGTTCGAGTGAGAAACCTGAATGAACCCCGTTGTTTGGATTCGCACTCAATTACCGGGAGCACAACCCCTTCGGTCCTAAGCCAATATGTTTCTAACAGACACTGACCTTCGCTGACAGGTCCGACACGAAACAATAATACTGCAGAAATATAGTAGTACGGTGTTAGCAGGGAAAATCCCGATTGCTTGGCATTGAAATCGGCCCAAGGGGGTGACTGACTGGCAGGCAGCACCCCCGACGGGGAAACCACCCCATCGAGCCCCTATCCAGGTCCTTTGTGAAAAATATTGCATGTCTAGGGCTAAAACAAAGCCCGGGTGGGCGATGGAGTGGGCCTGAACGGGGTCACAAGCAGTAACAACTATGGCCAAGAATATGAAAATAATTGCAAAAATATGCAAGCAGGAGAGCGAGTGCTCTTTCTAATTGGCTTCTCTATGAATTTATTGACTTGGTGGCAACTGAAAATGGTCAACAATTGGGTTATTAAACTTTAAAAGCAGTTTTTATACAATTTAGGGATCCCCTAATAACCTAGGTTTAGGGTTCTGGTTGCTGGAAAATCGGCCATTGCAGGGAAAACTGAAAACTTAGAACTGAAAACTGAAAACTGAGGCGCTGACCAAGTACAGTAGCGCCTTGCACATGGCTATTGTATACATACAACCAGTTTGCAGTTCTCGGCTGCATATCAATACGGCACAAGTGTGAGGGGGAGGCAGACGGCCCCGGACGGGCTAAAAAACAAGTTTGTTGCGTTTTNCCTAATAACCTAGGTTTAGGGCTCTGGTTGCTGGAAAATCGGCGATTGCAGGGAAAACTGAAAACTTAGAACTGAAAACTGAAAACTGAAAACTGAGGCGCTGACCAAGTACAGTAGCGCCTTGCACATGGCTATTGTATACATACAACCAGTTTGCAGTTCTCGGCTGCATATCAATACGGCACAAGTGTGAGGGGGAGGCAGACGGCCCCGGACGGGCTAAAAAACAAGTTTGTTGCGTTTTTCAATTGCCCAAGTTGCCCAAGCTGGCGCTGATTGAGCGATGATATCGCAGGCAGCTAGCTCTTGGCATGCCCCGAGATGCAGGAAGTTGCAAATGGGACTTAATTAAACAAATTAAGTGGGTCTGCCCGGGAACACTCTGTGGAAGTCAAGAACCAAAACAAAACCGAGAACCGAGAATCGAGAGCAACAACAAAGCCGCTGACAAGTCATTGACCCAAAACCCAGGCCCAGACCAGTTGTAGGGCTGCCTGCAGATACCAGTCAAAAAAAAAGACAAGAGAGTAAAGAGTCCTATTTGAGCCTGAAAGCGAAACGGGGTTAAACCACAGTCGCGGCCCGAATAGAAGGCCTGCTCTGCGAGGGCGCGCGAGCGCAATGCAGGTGTGGCAGGTTTACAAGCTCCGGAGCATCTCTCGCGCTCTCCCAGCCGAATTCTCTTAACGTTTTTTCCCAAAACCAGTTTTTCTGGCCCAAGACGTTTTGTTTTCATTTTTTTTTTTTGGCTTCGTGGCTTGTTGCGTGTGTTTTGTTTGGCTTGTGCTTTTCTTCTAAGCGCCGCCGCATGAAACTTGTTTTATTCTCCTTTTTATTTTCGGCCTGCGGGGGCTGGAGGGCCGAAGAGTGGGCCAAAACGTGAAAGATTCGTTAGCAGCACGCAAACTGCTGTTAGCCACTGGAATTCCAAAACGGGAGAGCTTCGGACCCGAAAATTACAGGGGAGCCAGGTACTTTCGTTTGCAGCTCCAAGCGGTACAGTTCAGCTTACAAAACTCCATGCCCTGCCAAAACTATAACTTTTGGTAATACATTTTCTGCTCTATTGGGTAGGCAAACTGCTCCCCCTCAACTCAATCCATTTTGTTTACTTTTACAACCAGAACCTAGACACTAAAATGTCTATTAGCTCCCAAACGCAACGCGGGTTTATTGACAGGGAGTGTCTTGGGCCGCGTTTTGGACCCTTCTCAGGGGCAGGGGCCCTCACCAACCCGTTTCCCCCTCCACTCCGCCAGTGAAAGTTGTGCCTGACCCTTTTTTCGGGGTCCGACTCGAATCGAGTTTCGTTTTTGGGGCTTGAGTTACATTTTCCGGTTCCCACTTGCATTTTAATTGTTTTTTATGGGGTTACACATCGCGGGGTTAACTGGCACAGTCCCCAGCCCATTGTTTGCCTAATTTTGGCTTTATGCGTTCTGTTCTGTGTAATGCAATTAGCTCCAATCAATGGAGCCAGCAGCAGTCCCTTGTTGTGTCCATATGGCTGGAATACACGTGTTTGCGACCTGCAGACAAGGTGCTCAATGGAATAGGTGACCAAAAGAGGTGACAATTGAGTGGTGGCATGCCATTGTGGAGCCCGCAATTAGCAGCTGGGAATACAATGGAATTATAGATAACCTGCGGTTAAATATTCATAAGACTCTCAGCTGCTCGCCGACCACTCACGTAGGCTGCTCGCATTCCCAGCGCGCATTTGGTATGCATCTCGTCGGATACAGACCCCGCCCGAAATTCCCACACACCCATCGCCAAGGCGATGAGATCATCGCCCAGCCAGAATGCCCTTAATCAATTGGGCTGCACTCGTTTGGAGGCGAACGACGCCGCACATGTGGGAGACCTTCGACCATCAATTGACACAAATCCCAATCGGGCCTTAGCCTGGCTTTGTTCCATTGTACGGCATTTCATCTTTTTTGTGCACGCTCCACTGAACGCCCCATAACACATTTCCGCCGATAACCCAGAGACACAGAGACACTCACCAAATATGGCCCAATAATACCCGCCCCACTAAACAGATCTCTAAAAGCGCCAAATTAAAGACTCCGCTTCCTTTGTAGGTTGAGAGCGTTTCCCGTCCAGTCAGCTCCGCAAAATGAGTTACTTGCGATCGATAGGTACTTACTATATGTCCACAGCGTACAGTCTATTGCCGAGCAAATGCCAAAGTGGCCAAAATTCCAATTAAAACAAGCCTTGTAGTTAATTAATTAATTGACCAATTGTCTGCTGCAGAAATCTCGCGCGTGGAAATGTCGCCGGCAGATGATAACTCCTTCGCCACCACCAGTGCCAACAAAAAGGCCACCTACACTCTGATCTGCGTCAAAGTTGTGGAACTGGTGAGTTTGTTGGTTCAAGTAAACTAAATTTAGGTAAAGCTAATGAATGTATTGTGTAAATTAACCTGGGATTATCACTTAAACTGGCAATCGGACTAATAAATCCAGTTCCTGGAAACCTGATCTATAAAGTAATCTAAAATTCTTAGAGCAATTAAAAATCCTTTGCCATATGGATATACCATTTAAAGATATATTATATGAGCGAAGATACGACTAAAAGTTGATTAATTCAAAAGTCGCTTAAAGCAATAGTGAGCAATAGTAATTACAGGCTCAATAAACGCCAACTATCTATTATTATCGTTAAATACTTTAATTTTAAGACTGATTCAACCAAAAACTGTTTCCCAATCACTAAATTGACTAATACTAAAGAGCTATAGATTGTTCAGTGATTGTATAAAATATTCTGACTTCATGACTACCGCTTATGTGCTTAGATGACTTTATATTTTGCAAATAATATAATTGTGTTTCCCCCCCAGTGCCTGCTGATATGCTGCCTGGGTCTGGTCGACGAGCCTGCCACCAACTCCCATCTCCGGGTCTTCATCACGCCCCGAGTGGTGGCTCTGTGCTATGTGACCTTTGGTGCCCTGGCCATCTACACGGCCATCTACTTGATCATGGCTCTCTTCGGTGATTTGTGAGTATAAAACAAGGGATACCTTATTGGTATAGCTTACGCCACCACTGGTGAACTTGTTTAACCAATAAAGAAGGTCCCTCCCCGTTAAAAACTCATGGTAATCCCCGTTTTATCACTGCAGGACTGCCTGGCGCACGGCAACCCTTTGGGCCCTCGTGGGATTCTGCCTCTTCGTCGCCGTCACTGCCCTGCTGTTCCGGGACTGGTCGAACACCAAGGACCGCAACTACTGGCACCCGAACATGCACCGCCTGGACCTCGTGATGGCCTCCGCCTCGATTTCGCTGGTCACCTCGCTGGTCTTCCTGCTGGACATCCTCCTCACCATCCGCTTCGGCGTCCACGGCGACCTGGATTGACCTGGACCCGGATGGATGGCCGGCGGAGCGTGGCAGGGGCGAGGCGTCACACCCTCGATCCTCGTCCAGAGTGGACTGTAATATTTATAGCTCCAGCTTAGTTGTAAGAGCCCCGCGTTCACATCCCCGTCTCCCAGCTAATTGTAATTCCACGACAAAACCACACAACAACACAAAGAAAACATTTGAATTGCCATCATTGAATCGAAAATGTACAAAAAGATGTCCGAGGAGGTTTAAAGATTTTACGCATTGCCGCCCTGTTTTGTTTTTTTCTCTCTCTCATAAGCTATTTGCATCGAGCATCACGAACGTTTTATCTAATCCAAATAATACATAAGGTCCAACACGAATAAATTTTTACAATCGAATCGAACACCCTGTTTCCTAATGCAACATCCGTCCCCCCGAAAGCATCCTGTATCATTGTTCTTTCTGTATCATTGATAATTTACTTATTATATACAAAAATGAAACTTTAACGTAAAAAAAAGATTCTTTAACTTGTAACAAACTTGTTGTGACAATGGCAGGGAAAGTAAGGACCTCTTCATTTCAATGTGATGAAGTATTTCTCAATGTCCTGGTCCGTGTTGATCATCGGCAGGCCGAGGAAGGTCTCATTTATGTAATTCTTTCCAGCATCGCCATCGCCTGCAAGGTATTATCGTAAAATGGTTATCGTAGAATGGCTGCGAAAAGTTTACATGTCCTTACCCAAACTGCCGTCGCATATTCGCTGAGTAAGCAGCTTGGCCAACGCCTTGAAGAGCTCCTTGTTGGCAATCTTTTTTTTGTAGTACGGATTCAGCCACTGTACCACGTTTTTGCTGACATCGCTCTTCTGGTGGTTCTTCTCGGGCTTTGATTCCTTTTGGGAGCTCTTACTGGACTCTCTTTCCGTAGACGCTTCCTTCTTGGGTTCCAGGCTCGGCTTTGCTTTACTTTCTGATTCCTTTTCCTTATGTTTGTCTGACCTCGACTCCTTTGGCACTTCTCTTCGGGATTTGCTCTCCCTGTCGCTCCTGTCGTCCCTGTTCTTCCCAGAATCCTTTTTCTGTTCGTCCTTTCTTAGTTCTAACACACTTGCCTTGTCCTCTCTTCTGTCTAAGCTTTTTTCTTTAGGTTTCTCTTTCTCCAGCATTTCCCTGGCCGACATGAAACCTATTGATTCTGGATTTCCCCCCGACTTTTCCCGCTTTTTATCATCCTTGGATCTTTTTTTATCCAGCAATTCCCTGGCGGAAATAAATCCCACAGACTCTGTCTCCTTTTCCTTGGACTTTTGTTTCTCCAGCATCTCCCTGGCTGAAATAAACCCGACTTCCTCGGATTTATTTTCTGATTTTTCTGGCCTCTTCTCCACAACTTCCAAAGTTGGCTTGGAGACAACTGAAAGCGGCTCTAGCTCCTCTTCAGACTCGCTTTTGAAGGAGCCAAAAAGCCGCTGCATGTTTGTCTTTGTTTTTGAGGACTCCTGCTGCTGATGCGAGACCCTTCTCCGGCGGTGAGTGTCGTAGGTGCCATCATCATTCGCCATCAGTTTGTACTTTCTCTCGCCAATTATGCTGTCGGGCAGGGGATCGAGGGTGGACTCGGGCGGACTCGGTTTGTCCTGGTCCATGGGCTCGGCTTTAGCTTCGGGTTCCTCAGTGCCTTTCTCCGTCTCAGCTTCTTCTGGTTCCTCTTTGATCTCAGCAGACTCTTCAGCCGCTTCCGTTGGTTCATCCTTCACCTCCTTCTTGAAAAACGATGAAATCGACGTCTGTTTGCTGTTGTCCTGCTTGAAACCCTTTCGCTCCTTCAAGGCCTTGGGCACCTCCTTGAAGCTCTGGGGCTTCTGATCCTCCAGTTCTTTCAGCTTGCGCTCAAAGTAGGCCACACTGCCGCCCGTCCAGGCGCCCTTGGCACTCGTCTCCGGCTTGGGCACATAAACAGCCAGCAGGGGCATCAAGTTCGACAGATTTTTGATGGTGCAAATCTAGGAGAGCAAGACCCTTGTTGGGATATAAACCAAGTACCTAATATTGCTTGCCTACCTGCTTCGCCAGAGCGTGGCGGTACATGTTGACCACCTTCTGCTGCCGGAACACGTCGTACTCGATGTCCACAGCCACGGCCTCGTAGTCATTGTATTTCAGCGCACTTTTCGGCTGCTGCTCGGGGTCGTCCTTGAACTTCTCCACGTTGGCTTTCAGGGCATCGATGATGGCCGTCAGATACTTTTCCCTCTGCGTGGACTGCAGCCCGGCAATCTTCTTCTCGGTGGCCTCAGCCTGCCGCACACGCGAGATCTGCGTGGCCGTGTCCTGCTCCAGTTGGCGGGCCGCGCTGATTTGCTTGCGCAGCTTGAACTGCTGCTTTATGAAGTCCTCGGCGTCCTTCTTCGCCTTCTTGGCCATGTTCGAGTGGCTCTGCTCGGAATCGTCGTCGGAGCCGAACTCGCCGGCCACGTATTCCTGGGCGGCTCGCTTGACCCCGGGGCGACCTCCTAAGGATTACAATTGCAGTGCCATTGAGTTGCCTTTTTCTGAAACTCACCTTCGTAGAGGTCCGCGCAGTCCTGCAGGGAGATGTGCGACTTGAAGGTGTCGTCCATGCACAGGCGGTGGAACATCTCCAGCGCCTTCTCCGCTTTCTTGGGCCGCTTGCAGACGTCGCACTGGCCGTTGCAGGGCGGCGAAGGGTCCCCGAAGAAGTCAGCGAAGAGCTGGTGCCTGCAGGTGGTTCGCTCGCAGAACTCGGTGATCTTTTCAAACTGCTTAACGGCTCGCGCCGTCAGCAGCTCCTTGTCGCCGCGCCCGCGCGCCCTCTGCGCGTCGTTCTGGAGCAGGAAGCGAATGCTCTTCACGTCCTCGCGGCCGTAGTAGAGGCGGCAGAAGGAGGGCAGGCCGTCGCGTCCAGCGCGACCGGACTCCTGGTAGTAGGCGGCCACGTTCTGCGGCACGTCCCAGTGGATGACGAAGCGCACGCTGGCCTTGTCCACGCCCATGCCGAAGCTGTTGGTGGCGCAGATGACGGGCTTGTCGCCCCGCATCCACGCCTCCTGCACCTCCGTGCGCTCCGCCGTCTTCAGCCCGGCGTGGTAGGCCACGGCGGCAAGGCCCTGCTTGCTGATGCCCACGGCCATGCGCTCCACCTGCTCGCGCGTGCGGCAGTAGACGATGCCGCAGCCCCGCTGGGCCCGGGCCTGCTCCTTGAACTCCTTGGCGTCGCCCAGGCAGTGGCGCGCGAAGTCGGCCAGGTGCTGGAAGTCGTCCTCGATGGAGTTCTTGTAGACGATGTCGTAGAAGAGGTTCTTCCGGAAGCTGGGCGTGCAGAACTGGGCCACCGGCTGCCGGAGGCGCAGCTGCTTGTAGATGTCCTCGCGCACCTCCCGCGAGGCGGTGGCCGTGAGGGCCAGCCACGTGACGTCCGGATACTTGGAGCGCAGCTCGCCCAGCTTGAGGTAGTCGGGCCGGAAGTCGTGGCCCCACTGGCTCACGCAGTGCGCCTCGTCCACGGCGAAGTAGGCGAGCTTCTGGTGCTTGTGCAGCGTGTGCAGCAGCTCCTGGAAGAACTTGGTGGCCGCCTGCTCCGGCGTGATGTAGAGGAAGCGCAGCGAGGTCTTCACCGCCTTCAGGTCCAGGATCACGCGCTCCCTCTCCTTGGTGCTCATCTTGGAGTTCAGGGAGTCGGCCGGCACCTTGAGGCGGGTCAGGTGGTCGATCTGGTCCTTGATCAGGGCCAGCAGGGGCGAGAAAACGATGGTTATTTGGTTCTCCGACATCAGGCCGGGCAGCTGGAAGCACAGAGACTTGCCGGAGCCGGTCGGCATCGAGACGTACACATCCTGACGCTCTGGAAGCAATAAATCACCGATTTTTAGCGGGTATTGAGTGAGTACCGGGTGTCTGTTTACTCACTTTTCACCGCGCACTCCACTGCCCTCTCCTGCAGCTCGGACTTGAAGGCGTCGTGACCAAAGTGCCTTTTGAGGGCTGCGTGGGTCATTCTGAGGCTGTGCTCGCAACTGCGCCGTACATTCCTTGTAAAGTTTGCTCCGTTTTTTTTTGGGCCTCAAAACTAGTTGCCGCCAAATCAGCTGGCCTAGGGATGGACAAAGCCGCATCAGCTGGCCCGGGATCGATTGTTCGATAACAGCGACCGGGCTGTTATTAGAGAGGGCTACCGACCAACTCCTGCCCTTTGTCATGCCTTTTACACGGCCAGCCGCCGGGAAAGTCAGCCCCTTGCACGAGGATCCACGACATTCTACCAAAATATATGTAAATGATGCATACTAATGAAGCCTATATAAGCTTTAAAATGCAAACTATTTAAACTCTTCTGGTTAAAGTCACAAAGCGTTGGAAACGTGCAGCTCCAATTGACAAATCCACAAATTCAAACTGCGCGCGCAGGTGAGTTTCCGTTTTCAGCCCTCAGCAGCTGTGCTCCTCTACCGCACGCTACGCTCCTAACCACCTCTGCCTACATCGGTTGCTTCGCACGTTTCCACCACGGCAGCCAAAACAGCTGCTCATTTTCACCACCAGCTCTGCCGGCAGCAAGTTGCTCTGTGTCTGTGATTTCAAATTTTCGGTTCGAACGGAGCGGACGTGCGCGGACGTGCAGAAAAGTGGAGACTTCGACGACGGGTTTCGCGTTCGCTTTTGGTTCTTCCCGACTAGAAATTATCACTTCCGGTGGCAAAAGGGATAAATAATCCGAATTCAATAACGAATTGAGGTCCCCGGTCGGTTGCGAGTGCTGTGAGTGTCGATTTGATGATGAATATGTCCGCAATGGTGCAGTTCCAAGGGCGGCGTTGTTGAAATATTGGCCACCAAAGTAAATAAATACACAGACCAGAGTCAGAGCGTATCTCGTGTCTTTCGTGCAACCAGAACCGGAGAATTCGCAACATGCTGCAGTCGAAAAGGCAACACCCGCGTCCCCTGCCCAGCAGGAGAAAAGCAACAGTGCCGGTCTCCACCACACTCTCCGCGTCCACTGCCCGCCTTGTGATACTCAGCAGTCTCCTCCTGCTGACAGCCTCAGTCCTGGCCCAGGACAAGCCGGCGAATGGATCGGGACCGGGGTCTGGTCCCCAGGCGGCCGCCCTTGCGGCGCCCAGTCCTGCGGGGGGCGTGCCCGGGGTCTCCTCGATCCTCGACCAGTTCAGCCCCAACTGCAGCGCCGTGACTCACATCTTCCAGGCCCGTGGCATCGACGCCAACGAGATCCCCCAAAAGCCCAGCAACGGTGAGTACACAAAGTCCTGCCATGGGTCTAAAACGCACTACGATCCAAGTCATCTGAGTCATATTAATACTCCTTGATTTAGTCTAGTCAAGGAGTATTAATCATGCAGATTCCCACTTTCTTGGGAAATAAGAACTTATCCATTCATTTTATCCCCTCTGAAACTTCTTAACATTTTCACAATTTCGGGACAATGATTGTAGAAACATTTTAAGACACTGCTTTTATGAGTTGCTCCCAGAATGCTTGAAAACCCTAAAAACTTGGTTAGCTGTTCAAACTCAATATGCAGTGATAAATCTTACAGATTATCACTTTCAAATGGAAATAGGAATTTATCCTCTCTGAACCTTGACATTTTCTTAATGGAGGTAACATATAAATGTACTTATAAGTAGTACCCAGAATGCTCTTAAACCTTTAAAACTTGGTTAGCAACTAATAAAGTGACAGTTGAAGCTAAAGTATTCAGTGAAAATAGACTTAAAACCTAGGATTTAAAATTTATAATTTGAAACCATAATTTTTGGATTAAAAGATGATCTTTTAAAGTTAAATAACACAAACACACAACGATAAAACAACAAGCAAGAGATTCAGTTTAAAAGTTTAAAAAGAGTCGGAACAGTAGATTTAGGATCAGATATGATAGTTTGCTTGCGAAATTTGTTAATTATTTTTGTAACCTTTAATTCACACTCAAGTAGGATTAATATATCAGTTTCCAATGAGTCGTAAAAGCTTATTTAGGATCAAATCTATGCATTTGCCCGCATAATTGTTTTCTATTTTTATTGACATAGAAAATTTATATGATTATAATCATTGATTTTATACTCAAGTAAGAATTATGGATTTGAGGGCACTTAACTTATGGCTCTTTGTTCTATTTTTTAGCAAATTCAACAATTAATATTCTTGCACATTATAATTGTAAGAATAATAAGAGAGCGGGCTTTATATTGAACAAAGTGAAAAAAAGTTTAATGAGATGTAACTTGGTAATAAAAACAAAGCCAATTAAGAGTCCAATTGATAAGAACTATACATTTTTTATTAAATATACATCAAATAAGCCAATAGTAATTATAGTAATTATAAAATTGCTTGTAGTCTCTAAGAAATTAGCTTAGGTTTTCGGCAAAGCCTTTGAAATCGTGAGGAATTTTTCTCAATTTCATAATATTGCCAAATCTGAAGAGATAAGAAACCAGAATTGCCGGCGAACAAAGAGAACTCACGTTCAAATTGGGCGACTCCGTGATTCATGGCGCTCCTTGCAACGCCTCTGCCTCCCTCCGGCCCCTCGTCCTTCCCCTCGACCTCAAGCTCAGCCTCCCCCTTCCCCTGCTCCTCTCTCGCGCCCCTTGCCACCCCCTGGAAGGGAATGAAATTCCACGCAAATCAACTCGAAAGCGAACAAGAAGGCTCTGCATCTGAATCCGAATCCGTATCCGAGAGAGAGGAGTCCATGGCCAAGCAGAGCGTGTCCATCCCAGAGATCTTGGCGCATGCGCGACTGCTCATCGTAACCCTCTTGCGCTGCCCCTGCCCTTGCCCCTTGCCCGCGTGGATGCCACCGCAAAAGAAAAAAGGGTTCCAGTTTCCAAGACCAGTCCAAAAGGCCGAAGAAGCAGCCGCATCGAAAAATCTCAAGAAATTCCTTTTGATGAACAAAAAAACGAAACCAGAGAGAGCCAGGCTACAGTTGATCTTGGCTAAGAGCGGAAGGTTATGGCCAAACTAATTTGCATACATAATTTATCGTTAAATGATTTATGCTAGAATAAAGTCTTAGGCCCAGACGTATCATTTGGAGCTTTGCTTAGTATGGGAACGAAATTTATAGCGAAATATTTTATGAGTGATCCATGAGGTTTTTCAGCACTCCAAAGTAAATGAATCATGCCAGGCAATAGTTTATTTACAAAAAGTATCATTGATTGTGAGGAAAAATGTATTGTTACATGTGGATAGCTGAACTTTTGAGTTTAATGACCGAGGATTTGCCTGCACTCCGAAGTTATGTTTAAAGTTACAAGAATTATTCTATTGTGCAATAGAATCATTGATTTCGTCGAAACGATAGACGATATTTATAGTATCTTGAATAACATATGAATGCTTAAATCTTTTGAGTTGCACTCCAAAGTTTTACTTGATAATACGCTAAAATAACGTTCACTTTTGAGTTTTGATGTGAAGTTACAAAAGGTATGGGAAGAACGCCAATTGTACAATAACGTTTCGATAATTCCATCGTTGAATACCGATCATAGGCTTTATGAAGGGCTTTATTAAGAGCCCATGATCGTTAGTACACTACCATTTGTATGTACAAGTACGTACAAGTATTGTATCGTAGAATTCAGCTCTCCTGTGTTCTTCTTATCCTGTGCCACCTGTGGAAACACTCAATCGCAAATGCTTTTGGTGAGCGCAAGGGCAAAAATGTTGTCTTACCGCTTTTACACGCTCGCAGGGGTGAAGAACTTGGAGGGGGCGGGGCAGAGGCAGGGGCAGGGGGAAGGTCCTAGTCTCGGCCTCGATCGCCTGTAGGTTTTAGTTAATTTGTATAAATCCTGAATTAATCACGCTTAATTGCAATAAGTTGCTGGCCAGCTCTCTTCGGGCCCTGTATGTTTGTGTATGGGTATGTATCTCCGGCTCGCTCTTTGTTTGATTTGTTGCCAGGTAAACTGTTGCAGCCTCTGCCCCTCCCCTCCCCTCCCCTACCCCCTCGCCCTTTGCCTTTACCTGCGCCTCTGCCTTGCCTTTGTTTATTTTTGGTTTTCAACGTTGCTTGATTGGTTTTTTTCTCCCTCGCTCTTGCATGTATTTCCCTTATTCTTTATCTTTTGGGCAAATGCATTGCGCGTTGCGTTTCGTTCATAATTTCATGGAAATGCAGGAGGGGAAAGGGCCGTGGACGGGGACGGGAACGGGAACGGGGAAGGAGAAGGGGCACAGGTAGAGCCAAGTGGAGAGTGGTCAGTTTTCGAGTTCTCTTTTGTGTTGTCTTTGATATTAATCAAGGTGTCATTGAAATCGTTTAAATTATGCAGTTCAGGATTTTTATTCTCTGTCGGCATTTTTATGTGAACCTCTGCCTCCCGATCGCCTCCTCGCCTCTCCTTCACTCTGACTTTTTGTCCACCGCCCTCCTTGCTTACACTGCAAATAATCGGCTAACTCGGCTATAATTATACACACATCCATTCTACACAACATTGTAAATACAAGTGAATTGTAAATACAAATTAAGTTGCTAGATAGCTGTTATTGCATAAATAAAACCAAAGGATTTAAAAATACCATGTATATACCAGTATTTCGTTTGTTTTTAATAACTTTAATCCTTCGGATAAAGNATATTCTTACGGTTAGCTTGTTATCTAGTTCTTCCAATGCTTAGATATCTGTCAATATATGTATACTAAAATATAAATAACAAGATATCCAGTATTTCATTTGTTTTTAATAACTTTAATCCCATCGGATAAAGAGTCTAATACTTCTCTAATTCAATCTTGACCCATCTGTTATCTAGACTATTCAAATATGTTTTTCCCCTTTATGGTTGCCTTGAATTTTCCAAATACTTGCTTGGGATCCCAATATTTCTCTGACTGCACAGCCTCTTTCTTTTCCGCTCGCCGTGTGACTCATAAATTCTTAGGTTGCGCCCTCTCCTCTCGTTCGCTTCTCTCCCCTCGCTTGCCCCTTACCTTGTCCCTTCCATTCACGCTCACATTCGCATTCACCTTTCCCCCTTTCCAGTCTACACCTTGTCCGCCTGATAAGCGCCAGCATTTAGATAACGTTTCCGTCCGACCCGTTCCCAGGGCTTCTCCAATTGCTTAACCGGTAACCGGTAACCGGCGTGCTGGAGGGTTTTCTATGCGATCGCGGCTCTCCAAATACATACAATGTAGGTTAGTCAACTAGTGAGGCTGTGCGCTGATAAGGCCGGAGCTCCACGCGCGATAAGCGGATAACAAGAAGTGCCGTGCCGCCTGCTTGACGCTGCTTTGGGGTAGTCACAGTGTCTGGGGAGCCCGCATCGCGAAATTAAGTTTCCCTGCAACTTTGCATATTTACGGTGAAACTTTGATCGGTCACGATTGAGTTTCCCACTCACTCCCGTCTTCACACTTTAGGCGCATTCCTTGGACCGTGGAAAGCAAGACAAAGTCCACAATAACAACTGCAACATGACACCTTCGGTGGGGCACAACATCATCAGGCAGCTACAACAGCAACAACAGCTGCCACTTAAACGCTTCATTAAAGTTGCACTTCCTGTGGCACATCAAAAAGCTTTGCGAACCCATTTAACCCCCTCCAAGCATGGGCCATCGGCCATTGGCCATTGGCCATTGGCCATCCTCATCATCATTGGTAGGCAGGCACTTAGCTGAAATTGTTTGCACAATTTAAACAGTTCACAAAACATTAAATCGTTAAAAATAATATCGGAGAAGCGGCGAGACTCAATCGGTAGTGAAGAAGATGATCGCAGTTGGTATACACTAACCGAAAACATAAGCATATGAGTAGAACTATGTTTATTCCAGTTTTAATTCTTGTTTAAAAGATCCTCTGTTGATTATGTTTGAGGTTGTTTTTGTCTCTACAAATTAAGAATATTCAATAAATAAATAAAACCCTTTTAAGGCTATAATAATGGAGATAAAACCAACATGCCTAAGCCACAAAAGCTCCCACAGAACGTTCACCTTGCTGGCTTCCTCGGCTTTTGCCAAAAGAAAATTTACAGCGGAGCTGATTTTTCGTCGGCTGCTGTGGCTGCTCCACTTTGACTTTGTTGGCGTTGCATCCGCCGGTTGCCCCTTCCCCATCTCCCTCCCCTGCCTACCCCTTGAGCCACCCGCTGTAAGCGAAACCACCGCATGACTATTAATCATTTTCCAGCAACCAAAACTAAATGGCCCCATCTTGCCTCTCGTTCTCATTCTTTTTGCCGTCAGTTGGCCCTTTTTTTGCATTGTCGCATTCCTGGGCCATGTAAAAATACGAGGCCGGAGGAGCCAGAGGTTTATATGGCACTATATCATCATTATCATCTTCATTGGCATAGCAGGCGTGCGATCATGTGATATACGCGAGTACTCGTACTTTGCAAATTTCGACCATTGTGTGGAGGGATCTGGGGTTGGGTTTCTTTGATTGGAATGCAGATCGCATGGAACAAGTGAGAGTAGCTCAAGGAGTCAGATAAACACCAAAAGATTAGATTTGGAAGTCATTAATGCATGATTAACGACAACGACTAGATTGTACCACAAAATTGTTGGCACATTAACAAGCGCTGCTAACCCAGTAAACTAGATCATCTAACACCCTGTCCGTCCCAGGGGCCACAGTTTAGTACCGCGACCGCGATCGATAACACATTCTTTTAGCTCCACCCAACCCCGGCCTTAATACGGCCATAACAATTACCGAGTTCCTTCGGGGCAACTTTTGTAGTACATCCATCGAGATCATCGCTGTGCGATATCGGGAAAGAAATAGCCCAGCTGGGGTATCTGATCGGCACGAGCATCGCCAGACATTTTGCCTACAAAGTCAACACTTGCCAAGATCGGAGATCGGAGATCGGGGCAATTTCGCGTAATTAGCTGACGATGCTGACAGAAATGAGATCTCCCTGTGTCTGCTGTGACAAACAAAGGCCAAGCGGAGCGTCAGGGGATTTTCTAAGAATGAATCTCGCGGATCGCGGATTGCGGATGGCGGATGGCGGATAGTTCGGGGATGAGTCGGATCGTATCCCCGAGCAAGGGACAAAGGGAACAAAAAGTGAAACCGGAGCGGAGCGAACGATCTAAACCGATCCAACGACTTAATTGCCGCCAAGTGTCGGAGGAGGATACCAAAAATAGGTAGAGACGAGAATCCCAGACGCTCGGACTTGCAGACTTCCTCAGCATTCCCGTACCCGTTCAAGTTCCCGTTCCCAGTCATCGCGAGGCAGGTCAAACGTGGCCACTTTATGGAGCGAGATAACATTTTGCCTGTGTGGTCTCACCTCTGTCCCGGCTTGTATTTGTGTCTCCCTCCGCCTCGCCTTCTGTGTTCCCAGCTCCTTAAACAAGTTCTCGGTGCATTCCGATTCCATTTCATGCCTTCATTCCATTGGAACAGTTGAAGCAATGACTTTCATATATGGCCAGCGTTGAAATACCTTTTTCGGGAGTGCAGCAGCAACCTCAGCATCAGCATCAGCATCAGCTTCAGCCTCAGCCGCAGAAATAAAGATGGAAAGAGGGGCTCAAGACTGGCATTTTGTTGTTAATTTATTTCTGTGGTTTCCACCGACCAACTTTGCCTTAACACCTTTGGGTACAAGTCGAGAAAATGCCTTCCAAGGATATGTAACCCTAGCATGCATAGCATTTTCTCACGCTCCGTCTTCGGTTTTGGAGCAAAGCTTTACTCAAAGCTTAAATTTACTTTTAGCGACTTTCTGCAATTGAAACTTCAAAGCACAGGACAGAACCCAAACCCAAACCTCCAATACTTTCTCACGCTCTGATCTTGCGTTTCAAAGTACTTCGTTTCAAAGTAGTTTCTGGGTAATTATAATTATATAACCCCAAAACCACGCCCCACAAACGGCAGCTCCAAATAGCAATTACATTTAACATGTTTATTAATAAGCCAGCCGTTCGGAATTCGGTCTCAACCATTTGGCGGCTCCATTTGACCAAAAAAGATAATTAAGCAGTTAAGCAGCCGAGAGCCGGAGATGAAGTCTCGACTGCCTTGTTTGGTGCTTCACTGGGAGGTAACTCCCCTAAGCCTAAGCAGCTCCAAACCTTTTTACCTAGCTTCACCCACTTTTGAGGCCCGAGCAAATGAAGCATTAAATCGTGCAAACAAACAAGCGAAACGAACTTGCAACACCAACAAAGTTATAAATGCCGACTCCAGATAATAATAGTGCGCAAAGAGTGCGGCAAAGGGGGAGGGCCGGTAGGCAGGCATTTACATAATGAGCATGTTGTGGGTTAAGATACTCCACTCCTCTGCTCCATTCGGAGCACAACTCCACTCTCGGTATGCCAGGAAAGCAAAGTTTGCAAAAGATTAAAGCCCAGCACACTGAGTATATGGCAGGGCCAAGCAGTGGGCGGTTCTGAAAAACTTTGCTTAGACATCTTAACTACGGAAAGAATACTTAAAGACTGTGAAAGCCGGCAGAAATTAAATGAGCGGAAAAACTTTTCTTGAGAATTTCTGTAAAATGATATCCTGGGAAAAGGCAAACAATTCCACGAGGGAATTGCGCAAGGAAATATTTAAAAATTGCCCGGAAAAAGGTCAAGTTGCCTTTGTTTCTTTTCGAGCAGATACACATCTTCACTGCTTTAAAAACCGACGCCAAACCTGCTCTCCTTCCCGTCGATCTAGAGTACTGCTCCCCACGAAATGCAATAGCAGTCTGTGGCAAATGGCTGGCCCCGCTTTAGTGATAGCCATTACCCATTTCGATGCATTCCGACTCCCTCATCAAGCGGCACAGTTGGTCCTCAAGAAGCAGCAACAGATTCCACGCTTCCCATGGCGAGGCACTGCAGCGGACACAAGTATATCCAAGCCTTCGGGTGTTTCCATTGCCCCGGCGAGCATGACGAATGCCAAATTGCCGGGGCCAGAGAGCTCTGGAGAACCCGCTGCCTGGGGTTCTGGGGCCTGGGTTCAGATTCGGCTCCGGTTCGGGTTGATTTAATTGGGTCACATGAAAGATTTGTTAATTTGCGCCACCTACTTTGATGGCGCGTTTGCAGATAACGCGGCATACGCCGGAGAATGTCTGGCCCCTTCGGAAATCAAGATGCGAACCCCGGACAGACCGGGTCTGGGACTGGGACTGGGACCGGGACTCGAAGTGAATCTGTAATTAATGTCGAGGCCTCTACGTGCGTGCCTAAAAGTTCATTAAAGACCTCGGACCGGCCGAACGAAGAGGGGCTGTTATCCGCAGGCCAGCAGACTCCATCAAAGGTCGTTTTGGCCGAGCTCTCTGATCTCCTTTTAGTGTTTTGCAATTACAATAAAATGCAATTGCCTGCCGGTTTCAATTTCCTACAGTTCGTTAAGGGTTCTGCTGCTGTCCGCCGGCCTTTGGGCCACAATTTCCATGCAAATCCATGCTCCTAACCTTGGCCATTTGTTATGCGTTGTCCTAATCTGGCAAATAATGGTATTCAATTAGTTTTGGTCCAGTTTCTGTTTATTGCGCTCCTGCTGCTTGAGCTCAAGTGCCCACTGCCGCCGGGAGATGAATGCGCTGTTTATGAAAGCGGGATTGTGCAGGATCAACTCAAGGAGATGGCCATTGTATGGTTGGTGAAAGGAGGCGGCTCCTAATCTCCTCCTTCTCCTCCTTCTCACCCTGCAACACGCACATAAAAATTGTTGACAATTCCATTATGCCGCCATGCTCCCAGGCAAAGCACATTAAATGGCCATAAAAAAAAAACAAGAATAACGAAATAGCCACGAAAAATTCGAAAATTAATTTTGGGTATAAAATATTTTACAATGACAAACCACAGACAAGGCACTACGGGTTGTTCGGAGGCCATAAATTTGTGGGTTTTATTGACCAAAAGCTACCGGAAACCCGTCAGCGCCTCCTCTATCTCTCGCCCCCCAAACCCAAAGGTGGCGATAATAAAATGAAAACTAATTTTGACAAAGGCAAGGTAAATTTTATAAAAGAAGCCTCAAATAAAAATCAAAACATGAATGCGTAGAAGTCGAAAACGATGAGCGATAAATTTCGGAGACAACAACCCACTCGAAGCTGGGCTCTGTGCGGCGGCGCTTGGGCTTTAGTTGGGGCTTAAGTTGTTGGAAGATACTCAAACGGGTTTAGACCCTGCCCACGCATCGCTGAAATGAACGAGAAGACGCTGCGGTTGTATCTTTTTCAGGCAAAGAGATTTGGCATGGGGAAGCGGGCAAATCATAATCAAGTTATAAAAGTTCGATTTTTAAATGGTGGTGGCTACTAGGCGGAACTTCGAAACAATAATCACCTATAAATGTGATATGCCTCATAGTAATAGGAAGGGAAAGCAAATACATATTGTTAACTTAATGCTCTTGGACAATGCCTTATCTATAATTACTATAGCACCCACTACTCTACTCTACTCTACTCTACTCTACTCTACTCTACTCTACTCTACTAGCCATTAAAGTTCGGTGGCAGTCCCTTAAAGGCTTTTAATAAACATTCAATTGAGCTTACGGATAAGCGAGGCCAAAGCCGCAGTACAAACTAAATCCCATAAGCAGAATGACACATAAATTACACAAACGACTCCAGGCCATGCTATTGAATTGAAAGGCAAATAAAGACATTTCCGGCATCTTTGGAGAAAGGAGAGGAGGAGCGGTGGCTGAGGAGGATATGGAGAAATAGGAAAGGAAATTAACTATATAGAAAAGTTGCTGACAAATGGTTTACAATTACATTGCAAATAACAAAATCCCGGCAAGAAGAAATTGTCCTTTCTCGTCCTATTGATTTTGGTATTAGGCAAACTAAAGTATCAGTTGTCGGTCCGCTTTCTGTCTGGGCATCTCCTTCGGACAGCTGTGTGTCTCGTAGATACAAATTGCATTTTTTATCAGCTATTTGTTTTGGCTGTTCCCGACCGGCACTTGCAACATTCTGCGGCCAAAGAAAGGCAGTTCATTGAAATCAAATGAAAGACCTGAAACGGAATCAGAAACGGACAGATACGACGAGTCTGTGTGTGTCGGGGGAACGGGAAACTCTCTTCTTTCACCTCAAAACAAACTCAACTCGACTCAACTCGACTCGACTCGACTCGGCTCGGCTCTTTTTTTGTAGTTTTGCCGACGTCTGCTCGTGTGACCGTATCCTGTCCGCTTATCCGTCCGTCCGTTTGTCCGTTGTCTGTCCGTGCGTCCGTCCGTCTGTCCGTTCGCCCTCCTTCAGGTTACCTGTTTCACAGTTGAGTGGCCTTCCATAGTGTTGGACTCTTTATGGCCAGGGCCAGGGAGAGTCAGTCGGAGGCATATCTTTTGTCGGCATCATCCATCGTTGTAACTCATTTCCATTCATTTTTGCCTCGTAAATTGCGCAAAAAGGATAGCGACTCACAAAAGGATACTCTAAGCGGAGTGTTGCTTTAAGACGATACCCAACTTAGATATTATCCTGGGCATTAAATCGATGGACTCGCTTATGAATACCAATGACTTATTCGGAATGTTTAAACCCATACCTGGCACCATTCCCCTTCCGATGTATCCGTAGAATCGTGTTGGGCATCTCATTAAATTCCAAATGTATGCAAAATCATTTGAAAAATCTTAAGAAAAATTCCACTGTGGGCCGAAATCTCAGCCGATTGGCTTTGATTAAGAATCGTGTTGGGCATCTCATTAAATTCCAAATGTATGCTAAATCATTTGAAAAATCTTAAGAAAAATTCCACTGTAGGCCGAAATCTCAGCCGATTGGCTTTGATTATTTGGTAATTCAGGCAGCAAAATTGCAGTTAATAAGCGAGCTGGAGAGAGAGCCGACTGCCCGGCAAAATGAATGAAAACAATTCAGGAAGATATTTTTTAAGTAAACTGCTCACGCTTGCGCCTGAGTCACAAGAGGTGGCAGGGATCGCAGAAGAAAGCGAGGCGTCCAGGGGCGCTCGCCCAAGACGAGGTGGCTTTTGTGAGGCGTTCGCCAGGAACTCAACCTGAATTTATGTGTTTCATTAAAACCGTTATAAGACGCGTGTTTTGCAGCCATTAAGGATCGCACGGGGGGCTGAGCGGGGCCAAAAGGCATTACAGTGTAATGATGTGGCTCCTCATGGTTGTCGATTGCGGTTGGCGGCCCCTTTCAGATTTCCTTTGAGCCTCGGACACTGCTTAAATGCTGCTCTGGCCCAGTTTCACTTTGGGGTTTCAATTATCTGAGATTGTTTTTATTCGCTTTGCTCTACGGATTTCTTTTCTCCAAAGGCTGATGAAAAGCATGCTTTTAGCCAGAAAGTTGAGAGATTTATAGTAAATTTATAGTATCCATATCCCTCGGTTCCCCTAATTTGAGCCCGATTTAAATACTCGTACTTCTTACCATCCACCAGTTCCCACACAATTTGCTGTACTCTTTAAGGTCGTCAGCTCGTCTTGACTTCCTCTATTAGCAGTTCATCTTCGGCGGCTTCTACAGAGACCCGCAAGGAGTAGGCTTCCCTTTGATTTTGAGTATTTTTTTGGGGTAAACATTCATGGTAATTTCACAGGGCCAAAACCGAAAGCAAACCAAACCAAATGCGCGCCTGCAGGAGCTGAGCTGAGCTGAGAGTCAGACGGCAGCAGTCAATTGACGCTTTGTTTTATAACTTCCAAGACGTAAGACAATAAACAACAACTCGTCTCTCGCTTGCCACAGAGCCACTCCCCCAACTGCTTACCTGACCCCTCTCCCCTTGCCCCTTCCCCCCTCCCCCTCCCCGAGAATCTCTCTGGGTTGAGGCTGAATCTGAATCCGAATCCGAATCGCTGTCCCGTTCTCGGTTTCTCGGGTTTTCGGGCTGCTTAGGTAGTTTCTGGCGGGCCGAGACTTTTCAGCAGGTTCACAAGGCGCCGACGACGACGACGACGACGACCACTACGACGACGACGACTGGAAACCACCAAAGGTGATGACTGCTGTAATTGTTGTTGCTGTTGCTGTTGCTGTTGCGTTGCCGTGTGTTGTTTCTTGGTAAAAGGTGTTGTAGACAGACACACAGAAACGCACCAGCATTTGGCCACATGGCACTTACATGGTATTGCTGTAAAATGCAACTCTCTGTGGGACTCGTCTGTGCATATTTCTTTTTCCCCTGAACTTGGGTTTTCGACTCTTGACGTCGAAGCCCTTCTTGGGCGAACCAAAAAAAAAACATAACAGACACAGAAACCCAAACAGAAATACAGGAGACGCCGCCCAGGCCGGGCTAGACTTTTGAAGTTTTAAGGGTTTTCGCTCAGCAAGCGACTTGAAGAGCAGTCAATTGTCTGGAATTGATGGTTAGGGAACAACTTACTTAGGTGTCAGCGGCATACAACTCGCTGAACCACGGATAGCTTTAGGATATGTGAGTACTTTACAATTAGAAGCCATTACAATCAATTGCCAAACACCGAAAAGCTTTCATCTAATTTCCAGTTATGGACCTAGCATGATCTTGCGCACTTAAATATAATCTCTTACAATTTCGAAATCTAATCTAAAACAATTTTCTCTGCTCTCTTTGCAGGTAAGTTTCCCAGCGATGGCCTCCGGTTTTCCCATTCGATCAGAAAAACAGTTTAAGTGAGTCTTACCATTTCCTGTGATCTATCAGCGCTCTGCCCCTGCGGCCCCTTCATTAGCAAATCAAATAAAAAACTTTTCGGGCCTGCGGTCTGGAGGAGACCTTCTCATCAAGCTCAAAACTCAGCCCCTTCCCCGGGCCGGGCCGGCTCATCAGTTTGAGGAACCTCCGCGCTGGCGGCGTCTGCAAATTAATAATAATCAAGCCCAAATTACACAATGACACGCACTTGATGATGTCTCAGGCGGTCTGAGCGAGGAAAGGGGGGATAATTTAAGGGGACTCGTGCTCGACTATCAATTAGGCACATCTTTCAATCAACTGCGAGACACTCGACAGTCGACACTTGAGCCGGGCGATGAGATTTCGTATACATCGTGTATCGCACAAAGAATTAGCGCTAATAATTAGAAGCGACGGCTCGGGGGAAATATTTTCATCGCCAGCAATTACCACACGCCAACGCTTTGGGCCACTCTTTATACTCTTTCAACTGTATCTGTTCTGTATTGCGAACCCCCGTCATTATGTTTTGTCTGATGTCAAGTACATAATAATCATAATTTGTATTTTATCTTGACTTTGACAGGTGCGCGGGTTGTGCTTCCTTTTTTACTCAGCCTTTTTGCCGTGTTTTGCCCTTTACCTCGGTTGCGGTCCATAAAATTTCCGAGCTACCTCGTCGGGTATCTGAAAATTTATGTTAATCTCGGGCTTGTTGCATGTCATGCCGGCAAATGTCGCTTAATTATGAGGATCGCCCAGTCGCCGGCTCCAATCACAATGAGTTTCCCAGTTTTTCCTTGGCCAGTTTGGCTCCTTCTTTGTCCCGCCTTTGTTTTATTATTTATGGGTTCTTTGATACTGCCACTGGAATGTGGAAAATGTTAATTAGAGAGCAATTTATGCAGGTCGGGGCGAAGAATAGACGAATATTTGCAGGTAGCACTCTGGTGTAACCCAAATTGTTGCACTCCTCTATCTCGAATCAGATTGTACTCGCATTTACTTCATATTCCGTCAATAAATCATCTGATATTGGGTTACCAACCGGCGATAAGATAAGCCTGACAGTGTTCGGGGGAATGCATCATCTTTTGGATTGTACTCCGCCTGGGGGCTGCCACATTCCACTCTCACGCATTCCACCGTTTCGAGGCGATTCCAATGCTAATTTGTCATTTGCCATGGAGCGTGTCGTGAGGCTCCGGCGACCGGCACTCCCTCCTCATTAACAAATTATGCAATAAATGCAGAGGAGGCTGGGGGACAGGATGTGGGCCCCGGATCCCTGGGCTAACGATGTGCCAATAAAACCCCAAGTTCTCCCAGTCGCAGGTACCCGCCGCCACTCGCACTTAATTAAGAACTTCATTTAGCACCTTTGACTGGGGCAGGAGCCGGTTTTTCGGGCCGGTGCTGAGGAATTTAATCGCGCTTTGCATATCGCCTGGCTCCTTGGTCTCTCCCCGGTCCCTGAATCAATATTTTGCTTTCTCACGCTATTTTCGGATGCACTCCCTCCCGGGGCCAAGAGCATGGACAAGAAGTCGAGCAGGCTCTGTGGAATGCAGAGCACAGTTGGCAACAATTTGCCTGATTGCAGCACCGGCAGCAGTGGCAGCTACTCGCCGCGGTGCCACATGGCAGAGTCCAGGTTCCAGTCCCATTTCCATTCCGAGGCGAAGTCCAAGACCAAGGCCCAGTCCGCAGGTCTAAATGGTATCACATGTCGACGTCGACGTCGCCGTCGCCGTCGCCGTCGTTGCCTTTTCTACTCGAGAGCATTTGCATGGCAGCAGTGCCATTGATACCCTGCCTCTTGAGTTGGAGCACCTCGGACGTCTCGAGCATCTGGACTGAAGTTCTGAAGTTCAATAAACAAATGTTGCTTAGTTAAATGACTGCAAGAAACCCAGAGTAATGGCCACAACTTTTGTCAGCCAAAGCTTGGAGAGGGTATTTACTAGAGTACTATTTAGAGTATCATCGAAGTACAAAGTGCGAGCTTCGCTGGCTTTTCCTTTTAAGCAGCTGCCCTCATCCTTGGCCGCCTGCAGCCTGTGGACCCACCTTTCGTGGCTGCATTTGATGATAAATAGGCGCAAAGGTAAAAAGCCAAAACGTGAATGCGAATTTCGTAAGTCTCGACTCATGTTCAAGAGGTAAATAGAAGGAAGCCAGCCATGCCAGGCAGCCAGGCAGCCGGCGAGGAACAGGGATGCGATGCGATGCGATGCGATGCGATATATCAGGCAGGTGATGCATGCGGCAGTCGCTTTTTTCAAGTGCAACCGAGAGCCCAAATGGAGGCGAGAAAGGCAGTCGAGGAGGCGGCGATTCAAGTGCTTCTCTTCCTGACTTTGGCTCCTTTCGAGCGGCCGCCGCAGCTGCTTGCACTGAAAGTAAAAGCTCGGCATTTGAGTCCTCTCTGTTTTCGCAGGTTCCCAGATTGATTTGTAAATACTTCTTGTTGGCAATCAAAAGGCATGTTTACCTTCTGTTGCAGAAGTTGTATCTGAAGGGAGTTCCTTGACTTGGGCATTTATTTTTCCCTGTTTACTCCTTCTGTGGCTGCGGGTTGTTTTTGTTTTATGCGCTGGCATGTTTGTTTGTCAACCTACACCAACGGCGGCGGCGGGCAGGCACATCCCGGCACAGAACAGCAGCTGTTGCCGGCGAACATTTGCAATTCAAAGGGGGCGGCGGACAGGTGGGCCGGCCGGCAGCGGGGGCAAGGCAACGTCAGTCAGGAGGCGCAGGCGCAGGCGCTGCCACAGGGCTATATTTCATTACCCACGGGCAACTAAGTAGAACCGAGGGGAGCCGAATGTCGCCACTGCCTCGCTTTTTATTCGCTTTGTGCCGGCATTTGAGGCATGTTCCCCCGGTGCATCTGTGCGGCTCTTATCTGCTGCTTGACTATGAAGATACAACGCTTACGCACAGGCGGGCGGGTTGCCAAGCTGCAGAGGAGGAAGGTATCCCTCCTTTGCTGCAGTGGGAAGTAGCATTCGGGGACTGTCAATGTTGTGGAGTCGAGGAATGCGATAGCAAATTTGTGGCTTGCCGGGAAGTACTACCACGAGTATACCCAAAACAATGATCCATCCCCTCGGTTGTAGATTTCCGAAATTAGCAGCCCATGGAAGTTTTAAAGCCCGACAGTTATTAAAGTGTTAATTAAGCAAGCTTGTATCCCTGTATCCCTGGCATCCCGCATTCCGTCGCTTAATGTTCCCCATTCCTCAGCTTTATTGATATCCTCGCTGGGCGCTTCTCAGGCCCGCCAGCCAGGCTTTGCACCTGCCCCAGAGACAGGTGGTCGCTGCGCCACAGCCTCATCACTATGCCACACACTGCCACGCCCCGTCTGATGGCATGACGGCTGGCATAACTTTTGCCACTTGCGAATAATTTCCATACCATCCATAAGGCGGCGACAATAAAAACAGAAATATGAACAGGAAAAAAGCACGGGACAGGGCGAAACAGATGCAAAGTTCTTCTTCACTCTGCGCTCTGTCTAGCCCGCTGCAGCGCCTCGTTTTTACGCGCATCTGCAAATTAAAAACGCATTTTATTTTATGTGTGGCAGCAGCAGAAAAAGCGAGGACCGAGGACCCGGGGAGTTTGACAATGGGACAAGGTGGGGCGATACACTGCGATAAAACAATGTCGGATGCCCCCGACAATGTGTCTGCCCCGCATTGTGCTTGTGCCCGTTGGTTCTATGGACTCGGCATGTTGCGAAATTTGTTTCAAAGTTTCATGTTACAAGCTGCTGTGGCATTTTTTTGTGCTCGGGCTTGGGCGAGAGGAGAGGCTTAATTGTTAGGTTGTATGTAGGATACACGACACAACACTCGACAACAATGAGGATGCGGCTGAAGGGGAAGCCCTGTTGAAATCAAAGCTTTGTGATGCCGCCACGATGTGTGGATGATGATGACAGGTAGCCGAGTGTTTAATTTATGTCTTTTTAAGCACTTTGCCTCGCAGGGGCAGGCGACGGAGCCACGGAGCCACGAAGCGACCTCACCTCACACCGCCAGCAGAATCCATGAGTTTCTTTGCCCCTGCAGTTTCGAGTTGCAGCCACCTGGGTGGGTAGGCGGTAAAAAGCGGCAGAAACTTTGCCACCGAGTACCGAGTGGGTATTTTTCTATTAATCAAAGACGATGTAGGCCTACGCGATACATTTGTATCTTTTGGCAGGCGAGTGATGGACACTTTTCAGATGCTGATTAGTAATCATTAGTCGGGTGTCGACCAGGCACTATGCAGCGTTGACGCGCGAATTGAATTTATTAGACAGCTTTTATGTACAAGCCCGATGCCCAATGGAGCTTTTATTAATTAGAGGGAATCAGTATTGATTTTGATGGCCACTGGATGTTGCCGTAAATTCCGCGGCAATCTAAGAGGCATTAATAATATTTTATCCAGCGTGGCCGCTAAAAGCATTTCACAAATGGAAAATATAAATTTTCTGGACTCGCTTCCGGCGGATAAACGCCGCGGGTCGGTGAATAATATTCCCGATTCGTATCCTTGGGCCATTAATAGGCGCGTACTCAGTGCTTGGTGGGGATTATTAGGGCTAATCATGCAATGCCACTGGGTCGCGGTGAAGGTGAAGGGAGGGCCCAGGGCCCAGGGCACAGGACCCAGGGCCAAGGTGTGCGAGCGCTACGAATCTGTAACAAAAAGCAGGAGTTTGGTTACCAGGAAGAGGCGTTACCGAAACCATAACAATGGAACCCGCTTCTCGGGGGATAATGCGTAACGCAGAATAGAACAAAATGAAAGGGAAGCGTTTAATGCTCTCATTATGAGTTTGAATCGTCATCATTGGCAGTCGCCGCCCCACGCACACATTTCGTCAGGGAAAAGCAGTCGAAAGAGCCGAGAAAATCCGTCTGAATGCAGCGCAACGAATCCGCTCAAGAGACATACAGATTCAGATACAAATACAGATACAGATAGAGATACTTTTCCCTGCGGCAGCGGCTGCAACTGACAGCTCACAGCGGACGGCTCACAGAAAATGTGTCAATTTGCAGTAATCTAATCTGAGTGTGTGCGGTCTGTGGCCTCTTTCCATTCCTCTCAATGGGCTGGCTAAAAAACCCGAAATTCCGGTGAACTACGAGTGGTCCCCTTCTGTCCGATAATGTGGCGTTTCAATTTTAATCAATTATTATATATTACATTGTTATCTTTGGCACGTTGTTTGTACAAATCGATCACCGGTGCGGCGGGAAAAACGACACAGAAACGAAAGTGGCACACACCCATCAGAAAAAGGGGAGCGGGCCGGGTTTGCTTTGAAAATCCTCAATTAGTTGTACACATAAATCACCAAAGTTTCCAACAAGTTGTGTCTTTCCTCAAATTTGATTTGGGTTAAAGATTTTCTGTCACTGATATATTGGGGCGGGGAGGCCGGCCGCCGATAACCAAACCCACGAGCGGGGGATACAAAAATTAGAAGCCTATTTATTGATACTAATACCTAATAGGTACGGGGAAATAAATATTTGCCAGCTAAAAGTAGCTCATGATCGCCGAAAGCCCAAACAGATTTATTGCAGTTTCCTGTTCGCACCCCATGTTCCATTGAATCTATCTTCGATCGCCCCGCCATGCCTAGATACATTTGTAAATATCGCATACATGTGCCAAAAAAGATCAGATCATCATGGCCGCCCTGTGATGACAGCAGAATATTTTATATAAGGCTAAACCGAATGCTGAAATCAGCGGGCAAGTGCGAACATTACTTTGTTCGTTTCGGAAAACAAAGCGAATTATTTTATTTGAATTACCTTCGATCGGCATGTATACAAACAGCTGCAGCCAGTTTGATTCCCTTTCTGTTGTGTTTACCCAACGGATTGCCCAAGCCCGGCGCACTACCTACCGATGATATCTATAAAATGTGCCAATGAATTAATTACCTGTCCGAGGGAAATGTATTTCCTAGCCCAAAACGCTTGTACCACTCGATTCTGTTGAGAGTCAACACACCGAATCTGGCTATACACACTTTCCAGCTTCTCAGCTTTCGGCGCATCATCTCTTCTGGGACAGGGCCACAAAAATTATTTGATTTTTTAATTGTCGACATAAAATTCCCTGAGCAGAGGCAGCAAAATGTGTTAATGGTTATAATCGGATCCGAGAGATCTCATTGAGACCGAGAACGAGTCTTAATAATGCACACAATTTGCCAAGTCATATCCTAAAGCGTCGGGCAGCCATCATTGCCTGTTATTAGTTGGCAAGGCGATGATCTTATCATTCGCTCGGGTCTGTGTTCGGGTCTGCTCTGGCCCGGTCTGGTCTGGTTAGGTTCTCGATTCAACTACAACTCAATTTCAGAATGTTGGTCTGTGGGAGCATCTCTCTGAATAGCCCCATTGATTGTGATTCGAAATAGTTGTATATCATCCAATCACGTCCGGTATTTCTCTGACCAGTTTTGAGTATAACTTCGTTTCGTTCCCCCCCTGCAAATTAGGCTTGTTTCTTAATGGCTTTTCGATCAGGGCATTAAATTATTATCATTGTTTGACTGTTTGTTTATTAGGTGCATTTTTGGGGTTGCTGGGAACGGTTTCAATGGGTGACACCTTTTGAACCGTGAGAGTCGAGCAAGTCTGTGACAAAACGTTTCCCTTGCAAGCCACTCCTTGAGAAGCTTTTCATTCAATCATGTCGTGTCGGAGGCCCTCCCATACGCACTTTATGATCATTCCATTTGCCTGGCAATTTCAGTTCGTCTGGCATACTTCGGGCCATTAAAATCCCACTTTAGTCTTAATAAACTAACACCCAGGCAGACCAAAGAGGGGGCAAGAGGCCTCAGCTAATTATCCTGCCAGCACGTAGAGCCCAGTAGAGATGGCGATCTATTGCCCCCACATGCATGTCCAGCAACGCCCCAAATGCTGTCATAATTGCCCCCAGGGACGCCAACTGGACCTGTGGGCCTAGAAAGGCTCTCTGGCCCCGAGTCCAACTGCGGCCACGATCTCCGCCCGATCATTTTATAATACCAACACGTACAAACGTCAATTAAATAAATACAAGATACCAAAAGCGTTGTAAACGCCCCGAAACGCCGGCCAGATCGTGGGCCATGGCCCAGACACCCAAGTCAAAGAGATTCATTCTCAAACCGACGGACGATTCATAAATTTGCGCACCGAGAAAAAAGGCTTCGAAATACAGTATCCAACTTTATCGTTATACCCTAAGTCTTCACTATTGATTTATACCACTTTGATCTCCCCCTGCGTACGCTGCTTTTCTCGCAGTGCACTTTTCTTTGGACTTTGTCTGGTTCTGGCTCTGGAATGTGCTCCGGCTGGAGTTCGGTTCTTTCCTCTCCCCAGCCCCGCATTTATTTTTGGTCTAGAACAAGTTTTCGAGTGGCTGAATGCGATGGCTCCCCGTGGCGACCGACTGTTGCATCTTGTGCGAGTATCTCGCAGTGGCAACTTCCTGTGGACAAGTTCTGGCCAACTGGAGAGCTCAAATCCGCAATCCACAATCCACCATCCGCAATGGGAGGAATTGTCAATCGCGGGGCAGATTTAATGAAAGTTGGGGTCAGCAGGCGGATAAGCATCGTGTGCAGCGGAGGCATTTCATTATTTATTTGCTCACTCAATTAGTTGAGGGGCCTCCTCGACTCCTCGACTCCTCGACTGCCGGATCAACGCGTTTGCTTTGTTCTCCAGGGCCGTGTTTATTTGGTTTATCTCTCCACAAGACTGGACAGGAGGAGGCATCATCTTGGCCAGGCCTTCTGTTTTGGATCCACAGAAAACACGGCTCTTTGCATTCTTTTTGCCCGCAAACGAAATGATAAATGGTGGCCGAGTCGCGCTCGCAGAACGCCCCATTGATTATTCGATTCGAATCGATTTGGTTATTCGATCTTCTATGTCTCTTAATTGTCTTGATTTCGCTTCCTAATGAATTTTTAATCATTTTCCCCCGGCCCCACTCATGCAAATTAATTTGACACAATTCATACATAACCTTTGCTTTCTGCGCAGGGACTGTCCAGATCTCTTCCGTTTGCGTCATGCGAAATTGATATCGGTTTGGAATTTATCGAATTTTGTATACCACAGCTTGTGGCACGATTACGAACTTGGGTTCCCCAAAAACACGAAATAATTTCCCCATTCAAGTGAATTTCAATATATTTCCGAATTCATGATGTGCAGTGCTTTCCGACAGGGCAGCGCTGGCACCCCGTATCTCTCGGATTCATTATGGGCTTGAGTTATGGAGTGCAACACCATTCGATTGCGATCAATTGCCATTGATTGATATCAACAACACCAGAGCCCGAGGCAGCTGCTGTTCCATTGGAAGATTCAAAGTCTGCTGGAGTTCGCAGTTGGCTGCTAATTAAACAGCTGCAGTTTTTGCCCAAACTCTGGGCATTTCATAATCGTATTGCCCCTCGGAGAGGCTGCAACTGCTGCGGAATAAGGCAACAATTTATCAACAATAAATTTGCGTTAAGGCTCCACTGTCTTCTGGGTGCCTGCCCTCGGAGCTTCAACAATAACAAGAGCAGGCGGGCAGACTGCAGGCAAATTCATCTAACGCGCCGGACGCACATTGTTGTGCATAGTAGTTGTTACTCCATAAAACGAGCTTAAGGCAGAGCTCTTTGTGGCTCCTTTGTTGCATTTCAATTTAAATAAATGTCTTTGGTCGTCATTCGGGCAGAAGCTTTATGAAGAGGCGTCCCAGGCAACAATGACAATGCGCGCAGCCCCATTTTTCTTCATTAGCATGTTGTCAACAGCAGTTTTTCTTTAAATTTGAGGGATATCATAAAGATGAAAATAATGGCAAAAGCTGCTTCGGTTTAGGCAAGAGGTTTAAGTTTAAGAAACGGGATTAAATTCTTAATCCAGTCAGCTTTATTTCAATTGATTTACTTAAACAATTAAAACTGCAGCTAGCTGTCAACAATCTCCTTATCGCAATCCATTACTCTTGGTCCCAGGCCTTGTCCGCAACCTGGCAAATCCATAAATCGTTGAAACTATAGTATATAGTATTTTCTCGAGAATCTTTCGCAGAGCCCAGACAACGCCCACTTGGGGGCCTCAGAAGAATTACGTTATTAAGTCGGCAACAATTTATTTAGTTTAGTGCACTTGTCATTAAAGATAATTTATAAGTGGTGGCGGCCAGACCGCGCAGCGTCTATATAATCATATATTCGAGGGACTTTAGTCGAGGGTGCCCCAAAAGAAGCGGCGTGGGCGTGTTGCACCAACCCAGGGCAGTGTCTAAATATAATTGGGGCTGGGGTTGCGGGTGGTGGGTGGCGGGTGACGGGTAAGGTCGGGGCTGGGGCTGGCCCCAAGAATTTCTGGGTCTGTTGCAACGCGCGACAAGCCTCAAGTGATATCTTTATTTGATGGGCTTTTAAGTGCTATAAAAACCCGTCGTCTGTTGACATTTGACTCCTGCCGTGGCTTTGGCCACGGCAGCCACGAGCAGCTCTCCAATTTGCTTATGTTAATTTGTGTTTCCCCTGCCGCAGAATCGCAGAACGGCATCGAAAAAACCCAGAGAATTTCTCTCCACATTAAATGGCCATAAACTGTCAAATAAAGCCCAGTTATTAGTAGTTCGAAGCTCATTAAGTATGCCGGCGACCGAGGGCAAACAGAAATGATTATGATTAATAATCATCATCGAGAGACCTTAAGACAAAGTAGGGCCGGGCCCACAAATTATGTTGTCACATGCAAACTGGCGGCAGGAACGGAGAGGAGTCCCGAGTTCGAGTTCGAGTCCGAGTTTGGCATTCTCGTTCACGCGTCCCTAACAGGATTATGTGGCATGCAACATTAGCATTTTCTGGGCTTGTATCTGCCAGCCATCCCGGCCATCCCATCCTTCCATTTCATCTACCTGCTGAGACATTGCCTAATTTGTTGTCGTCTCCGTTCGTTATACACACAGTTTTTTTTTGTTCTGACCTTTTGGCCGCTTTGTTGCCATTCACAGCTTGAGTTTTAGGTTGCTTTTCCCATTTTCCCTTTTTTGTTTTGGGGAATTTATGCCCGATTATGTCCACATGGACTTTACAGAATTTATTTCTAGACTCCAGCAGCCCCCGAGAGCCAATGCCAATGGCAATGCCATCGATTATTGATTTAATTAATTATCAACGCTCGGTGTGTGTCTCGCAGCGCTGCTTGCTGTTGTTGCTCTAATAAATATTAATAAATTCCATTTGGGATTTTCCTTTATTGAAAATGGCTTTATATTGTCTTGGCACCCCGATGGACACAAATGTATTTCAAGAGCAAATCAATTGTCCGGGGAATGGGCGGCCATTAGGCAACAAAGAATTTAATTTGTTCACCTGCTAGGCTCACAGAATCCGATTCTCTCACACAGCATCTGGCATGATCCGCTTCCCGGAAAGCGGTTGATCTATATCCCAAGTTACAATATCTTTTACCCGACCACAAGACACAAGGCGGGCTCTCGTTTCGATATTAATTGCACCTCTTCCCCGGATTCATTACGGAAGAATCATAAAAGAAGCGCTGCAGCCGAACAAATCTCTGGAAACCCCACAAAATTAAATCATTTATGAGCTTTAAAGTTTAGGCAATTTATTTCGCTGCCCCTCTCTGCCCGTTCAGGCACTAAATTGTTTTGTGGTCAACGGCAATTTTGACCGGGAGATTTGGTTATTATTCTCTTTTCCCCGGCTCATTTCTCCCTAACCCAGTGGCTTTTTTTCCTTTTCATGCTGGGCCGGTGTAGTAGTTGTAGAAGAAATCTCTGCTTTTATGGCTTTTGCGGTTAAGCGCTGCGGTTTTGCGAAAGGTTTGCGAAACGGGTGAGAGCCGGGCCTAAATGATCTTTTATGGCTTAAGCGCACCGCTGTCTACCAATTGAATCGATGACTCGTCATTGTTAGCGTTTTTAATTGGGACGCAAAATATGCTGCCCGTGTTGGCCGCAGAAAAAATCACTCACTGCTTGACAGCCACACGTAGTCGATGTCTTCGGCATGGCAAAAACAGGAAAATAATGAAATTAAAGCAGGCAAAACTGAACCGCAGGAACGTGCTTTGAATAAGCACCACCACCAGGCGGGCGCTCGGCCACGTTGGCCGGGCTGCACTCGCTAAATCTCTGTTTCTCCGTCGCTAGGTTTTATCTCGTGTCCAAAATCGAATTTAAATCCAGTCGAAACATCAACCGGGCCATAACATGGCTGCGTTCGGCTTAGCGGCGCTTTTGACCAAGGCCTGAGCCGATGTTCTCGCCAAGTTCTGGCAACCCGCTCGCCATTCAATTTGCCTTATGGTGCGAAAATGTGAATTGAATTAAATCAAATGGTTATGGGTAGCTACGGATTTAGAGGCAATTTCTTGGCTAATAAAGTTGAAAGATTTAAACGCTTAACCGGGCTAATAAGTTGTTCCATCCTAGCCACTTGCTTGATTATTACAAAGCTCCTGAAAAGCCGCCGACTGACAAACAGAAACAGCGATAAATAAATTGCAAATACTCAGGGAAAACACGAAAAGAGGAAAAAAATGAAATAATAATTGTCAAGCAGCCGGGTAAACAATGGCAAATTTCGAGCCTGGGCCAAGCCGAGCGGTGGTTCCCTTTGAAATCGAACGAATTGAATGCCATTTCTCGGCTATTTTTGGCTGATTTGTTTGTTTTGGCCGCTGGCCCACAAACAGCGCCGTCCCGCCGCCGCCCCCTCCGCTCCTGGAGCCCGCTTCATTCAAGCGAAATTAATTAAACAATAAAATTTGATTAATGGCATTGTTGGGAGCGTGTGTGTTTTGGTCTACGGAAAGCCTCTGTGCCCAACCTGTTTGCTGTTTACACATTTCGCCGCTGCCCCCAAAAATTGTACAATGAGGCGTATGAGCAATGTGCACAGACCCAAAAAATGTCGCCTGTAATTAGAGCAGCGCAAATTTAGTGGAAACTTGTGGATAAACTCTAAAAAAGGGGAATTCATTATGGTCGCATTGGAAGCTGATAAATGGCCATGCATCGGGCCATTTAGTGGATGTCGAAAGTGTTTCCCTCTTGCCGCCACATGTTTTTGGGGAAGTTGTTAGATATTTCTGGTCGAGTTCAAGTTGTATTCTCAGCTTTTCAGCTTTCTGACGCTTCCTCTGCCATTTCCCAATTAACAGATGTTTCGCATTCGAAGGCAGCCAGCCCGCCCGGTGGCTAATTACGCCCCAGGGAAAACTGAAAACTGTTTGTTTTGCTTTGCGCTATTTTCGTGCACCTTGCACTGGTGATGAAAATATTTCGCACATAATGTGCATTCGGAAATTGTCATTCGGATGGATGACAGCCAGAGAAATGGCAGCCAGGGAAATGGCTGAACTCCGTCGCGGCAGTCACTTCATCAGGCAAAAAGCCCGGCGACCTCCAACCCCGTCACGGCTATAACCAGGAAGACTTCTTGAAAAGTCCCCTCCTTTTCTTCCACCGCGCTCCGTGTGTTTACAGGGAACGTGTTTGCAACATAAACATCCAGTGCCCGGCACCCTACCCTCCCACCCATCCAGCAGTCGAGTAATTTTAATTACGCCTAAAAGAGCCGCCTCGTACGTGAAGACAGCAAAGAAAGAGCGCAGAGCCAGCGCGAAGAAAGGAAAACTCTCCCATGCAACATTTTAGCCCGCGTTTTGTGTAATTACACGCAGTCAGTCGCCGCGGCGGGGGGAGGCGGCACCTGGCGGCGGGCTAAATGTTGCATGCCCCCGGCGGATGCAGAATTAACAGTCAACGCCTCCGCCCGGTTCGTTATTCATCTGAATGTTGCACAACGAACGGTTTTGACAAAACTCTTCAGCGGGAAATTATCCGCGAACAGAGACACACACGGTTGTCCCGGCGGAGATTATAAATGGCAAAGATTTATAAATAGAGGTATCCTATTAGTCAGACCGCTCGTCATTCTTTCACGTCATGTGCAAATATCTCTGATGTACTATATAGTAAGAGCGGGTTATAAACTCGTGCAGCCTAAAAAACGGTATATGGTTGGTAATATCCCTAGAACATGTACGCATATCTCTGATGTAATCTAAGAGTGGGTTATAAGCTCATGCAGCCTGGAAATTGGTATATGGTTGGTAATATCCCTAGAACATGTACGCAAATCGTTGATGTAATCTAAGGGCATATCTAGAAATCGGTATAAGGTTGGTAATACCCCTTCATAAGAACATGTACAAATACCTCTGATGCACTCTAAGAGCAAGCCTTAAAGGTTGGTAATACCCCTAGAACATTTACGAATATCTCTGATGTAGCAGGTTATAAACTCATGCAGCCTGGAAATTTGTATTAGGTTGGAATACCCCCTATTTAGCACTCCATGTAGCGAGGCGCAGAAATCAAATGTGGCGCAAATAACACAATATCAAATCGAATTGGGCAATGAATGAAGTGCCGATGGGGACAGACGGGTGGTCCCATTCCGCAATCCCAATCCCAATCCCAAATCGCCGGGGCCCCGTAAAATTAATTAAGTGCGAGGCGATGGCCGGCGAGTGGAGTTCGAGAGGAAGTAAATCCAATATCCATCGCAGTGGGCCAATATTTGTACAAATTTCTGGCTCGCTTTCGCTCTTTTTCAACATTGTTGGTTATAACTCTATTTGGTCCGATCTCCGGGTGCGGGTGCGGGTGCGGGTTCGGTCTCGCGGCGGGTGGCGGCGATTGAGTTGTGTGTGCAGCATGTACTCCTGCAGCTCGACGGTTGTGCAGGTTTTTTCCTGCAGCATTTGTTTGTTTCTATTTTCGTTGGGCTTTGAATTCTGGAGTGCTGTAAAAAATACGAAACCGAAAAACAATTGAGATTTAATTGCATTTGCTGACCTGAAAAATAACTGAAAAAATAAAGTAGACCCAAAGTTTGTGCCACTCGGAGCGAGCTCCGGAGGAACCTTGCTGTGCTGACCCAATAAATTGCCGCCGCTTTCCGCTCATTAAATAAGTCACTGGCAGATGTTTCCCCGCTGCTGCTGCTGCTGCTGCTGCTGCGGAGTCTGCTGCCGGAATTTGAATAATATCCTAGTCGAAGCGAGCCGGCGAGCGGGAAAAATAATTTTCAATTTATGTGCGAATTAAAAACAGCAACTTTGCTGCCGGTTGAGGCCCCTGGGCCATGCCCAGTGGGTGGCCGTGGTGGTGGGTTGTTTTGGGCTGTGAAAAGGTGGTGGTTGTGATTCCTTTCGCTTGCTCCGGCTTGCTGCGCGCCTAATTAAAACTCATTACCATAAGCATAAAACTTGAGCAAGCAAATTTCCATCATCCAAATGGTCTCGGATGCCGAAAGGAAGCGAACAAAGCCGTGCAGGTCTGCAGGGAAAACGGCAGACAGGAAATTCAAGTTGAGAGGCAAAATAGTGACAGAGAAAGATGGAGCGAGGAAAAGCCGGCCGGACAGCCAGCCGTTCACAGGTTGTTTAACCTTTTCTCCGCCTAATGCAATTTCCTTGCCAGACGGCGGCTCTTGATTCCTTTTTTGCTGCTTTCGGGCTTTTTCGGGGTGACTTTGCCGAACTATCCCCCTTTGCACTCCATCCTTGCCACCCCGCCGCCGCCCCTGGCGCGAAAGTGAAAGCTACATGCGTGCAACGACCCTTTCGCAGGCTTTCTCTCCGAGACTTTTCTCGCCATCTCGCTCGGTTCTCGCTTCTCCATGCTCGGTGCTCGGTGCTCGCTGCTCTCGCTGTCTGGCCATTTATTCTCCCTTTTTTCTATATGACCATGTATAGTATATATTCTTTTTCGTGCTGAAAAGTTGCTGGCGTGGCCACGTGTGCAACAGTTTTGAAATCGTCCTTCCGCAGTGTCCTGGGCGCCTGGTCGTGTTGCCGGCTCGCATTTCTGTGCCAGGCCAAAAAGGACGAAGCGATGAGTGAGAATCCTCGCGCTCTCTCTGCTCGAGTCGAAAGCAAAGTTTTCCCAGCATTTTCCCATTTGATAGTGTTGCTCTTGGCCAAAAAGGACCCCATTTTTGGCCCAAAATGGGGGTGGTGTTGAGTTTTAGTTTCAGTTTTTCGGCTCCAGCTTTTGTCTAACTGCAGCCGTTGTTCTGACGCTTTTGCGGCTTTTCACCCGCCTTTTCACCCGACAGTTTCAAATGTGTTTTTGTTGTGCGCTTTTCATCTCCAAGTGGAGCACAAAGAGTGGATGGCAAGAGGAAAGCCGGAGAGCGAGCGAGATAAAGGCTGGGGATGTGCAAACGGCTGGCGGGGAAAAGTGCGGGCGGTGGGTGGAACTTTTCAAATGCACAAGTGCGCGTGGCGAGGGGAAATGGAAGTGGGACATTTCCGGCAGGAATTGTGCAGCGGAAAGTGCATATGCCTGGAAAATGTATTGATAACAAATGCTGTACAAGTATATTTTTTGCTTAAACAGACAGCGGAAACTAGTCAGGAATAATACAATCTTTTAGCTACAGCGATAAATTGCTGTAATTAATAGTTTCACCCAAAATCACTTTAATTTAAGATGCAATGCTTGGATTAGAAAGAGTATAAATTAGGGAACACATTGGCAAGTGCTTATCCATTAATTACATCAACAAACTATTAAAGGCCGCACCCCTGCCACACTTCCGCAATTAAAAGTTTTATTTATTTTGTAAATCTACCCACAAAATCTACCCCACGCACCCATGGTAACGAACAGTTTCGGTTTCTTTGTTTGCCCACCACGAGGGTGCAGTTTTACAGTTCGGTTTCGGTGTCAAGCATCGCTGTTGAGCTTGCCGGCCCCGGGTTAGGGGCAACTTTCGCACTCTTTAAGGGTCCTCCAAAGAGATAAGCTTTAAGTTGCCGGTAACCTTGGCGCCTTGTTCGCTCGCTCGCTCGCCCGTCCGCCTCCTGGGAACTTCTGCGCTCCCGTTCGCCACTCACCCCGAACTTATCGCTGTCGGATATTCTGGATATTGACTGTGATACGCTTGCTAAACTTTCGCACCCTTTTAAGCTGCACCCTCGGGGGTTACTCCGCCCCGGAACCCGCTCTCCCCCTGGCCCGGCTCCCGTCTACCGTCTGTCTGGGGCAATTCCTGCGTTTGTTGATCGTTATAGTAAATCATTTGAAATGAAATTTCGCCTCGGCTTGATGGGTTTCCCTGCACCAAGGAAAAACTCTCCGCATCAAATATTAAAATAAATAGTTTCGGAAGCGTAAGTGCACGAGCTGGCATAAAATATTAAGAGAAATACCCACTTGAAAATGCTTTTAAATTTTAATTCGAAGCTGATTTTTGCCCAAAGTCTTTGCCTCAGTGTACGCTTCCCGGGACGTTGCCACCCTCCTGGTAACTAAGTAGATTGCGCGTGGAAATGGAAAACATGTGACCAGCTCTCCCAGGGGGTGGGAGTGCTGTTGCTTGCCGCCCACTTTCCTGGGTGGTTTTTCGGTTACTAGATGTGTTTTTCCTTTTTGCCGCCCGGCCAAAGTTTTCTATTAGACAACGGGGTGATTTTCCCAGCGTCAGCTAGAATAAAAAAAGGGAAACTGCCATATCGGTAAGTTGAGGTCATTTATTATGCTCATGACACCTTCCATCCTTCCCAGTTGCCGCCTGGCAACATTTGTTATCTTCCTTGGCCGCCCTCCACGTCGCATTGTGTTGTCTGCCGGCGAAATTATGCAGCAATTCATAAAAATGGCTGGCACAAGAGACATTGGCGTTACTTTAACGCCGTTATGTTGTTTTAACATAGATTTAGCCACGGTTTATCGATTAGATCGGGCCAACTCCCGGCCCAGGAGGGGTTGTGTGTGCGGTTTGGTTTATGGCCATCATTTTGCGTGGCATTTAATGGATTTGGCAGCGATGGAAACGCAGAATAGAGCCAGGTAAGGGATATCAGATATCAGATCCCTTGGATCCCTTGGAAAGAGGTTAATGGACTGGCTATGGCCTGATTGAAAAGTAAAGTAAGCAATTTATCCTGGCCACCGAAATGGTTATATTAAATCAAAGTTATCTTGGATATATCGGGGCCATTAAGCGAGATTTCAATTAGCTTCCGACTATCAACTTGGTGTCCCAAATCTATGTTGGAGCCCTGTTATCCGCCACAATTTCAATTAACCGAAACGGGCTTAGTGCGACAAATCTGCGGCCACCACTCGGCATGCCAGTCACATAGAGCGACAACGCGACAGACAATTAAAAAGGGAACCACCACAGACAGCGAGCCAATTTAGATAAGCCCCAGGATGTGGATGGCAGCCCCAGCGGCGCAAAGGACTCGAAAGGGTCGCCTCCATCGGCACTGCCGAGTACTCCGTGCGCCGCACTCAATTCATATCTTGTGCAACATAACAATTAGCAAAGACCATAAACCGGAGCAGTCGAGCACAGACAATAAAGCGGCGATGATGTTGGGGAAGTTATGGGGGCCCCCGGGAGCAAACGCATGGCGGAACTTTGTTTACGCTCGACTGTCGAAAATATGTGCACTAAAGTATCTAAATTTATAAAAGAAATAAACAAACCGAGCAACACTCCATATAGTGGCCGGTATGTGTGCGCAGCAGATGATGCATTTAACTGGGCAGCGGCAATTTATGGGCGCACAAAAACGAACGAAATATAAATACGAATGGGATTCGGGTTCAACTTCAGATTCAGATTCAAATTCAACCTCCAACTTGTTTGCTTTCAATTAGTGTCGAACTTTTGGCCCCTCCCGTGCATCCAGAAATCGTCTAAATAAACAAGCAGGAACAGCCGCCATAAAACGCAGACAAAGTTTGGGGAGCTGTTGGTGGAACAAGAGATGAACTCATCGTTGCAGGAAACTAATGCATATTTTCCTCTAATTTTCTCTCTCAAAAAATGTGTTAAATGTTTGCGTAAATAAGGCAGCCGGGGAACGGGAGTTCTCCAACCTCCATCTATTGCCACCGCGCCCGTATCTCCGAATCTACGTATCTCCGTACCTCCGCACCTCCATGGTCCGTGTAGATGGATGGAGTTCTGGTTCGGGTTACTTGCATTGCGTCGGTAGCTACGCTTCGTTTGTTTTTTCCAGCGAAACGCTGTTAGCCGGTCAGGCTTTGGTTTTTAGGTATTTGGTATTTGGTTACCATGTCAAGTGGCAAGTTGCACTCACCACTTCGCCGTCCCGGGTTCCAGGAACGCTGATAAACCTTCAACACAAAGCATTGCTTCTGGAAATCGGTCTAATGTTTGTGCAAACAAATTGCAGTCATGCCGTGGAATTGTTTAACTAGATTGCAGGAAGCTGGAAAAGTGTAAGGAACACCAGGTTGAGAAGATCAACAAAGGGAGCCAAATAGTTATTTAGAGATATTTTAAACCAGCCTCCCAAATGTTTAAATTAGAGAATAACCCCAAAGAATGCTAACAAGAGTTGTAATTGAACATCTACAATATGAAAAAGCTTTCTGGATACTCAAATTACCACTATAACTATCACATCTAGGACCATTTTTAACCCCTTCTCATGGCAATGTCTCTCCTTTTACAGAACGAGTCCTGCGCTACTGCGAATCCCCCTCGGTGGGCACCTGCTGCACCTACAACATGGAGACCCGCATGGCGATGCAGTCCCGCCAGCAACTGGAGGCGCACACCAAGGAGCAGATCTCCAGGATGTCGGGCACCCTGAGCAGCAAGGCAGCCAAGTTCAATGGTAGGTTGGCAACACCCTCCGCAGAATGTTACTCAAAACCGGGCCTGTCATGGTTACTCAACGAGCCACTTGAACACGCCACAGAAGCCAACGATTATAGATTTTCGGGGTGTCAAGTGGTTCTGCCCTCGCGCAGTCCCCACAAATCCACAACTCTGGAATAGATTATGCGGGCCTCGCGTTACAGACAATGTCAAGTGGCAGGCGACAATGCGGATGTTGTTCGCCAGCGGATGCAGGGGCATCAGCCAACAGACATCGGCCAGCAAGCCAGCAGCCAGAAATAAAATCGAACTCTAAACATTTAGTCGGGCGGGCGGATGTGCGCTATTTGTTTCTCCTCCGCCCCATCGGGCCGCAATTAAATCGGTGTATCGGTGCATTTTTCACTAATTTGGCTTTCCTCTTGCAGAGATCTTCCTGGCCCTGCTGAAGGAGTCGCGGACGCAGTTCAACAGCATGTTCGTCCGGACCTATGGCATCATCTACGAGCGGAACTCGTACGTCTTCTCCGATCTGTTCAAGGAGCTGGAGAACTACTTTGCCCGCGGCCGCGTGGACTTGATGGAGGTCATGGACAAGTTCTTCAACACCCTGTACCAGAAGATGTTCACCGTGCTGAACACGCAGTACGAGTTTGAGGAAAAGTGAGTATACCGAGACGTCTATCTGGATAGTAATCGAATCCGAAAGAGCTCCAAGCGAATCCGATTTTAGAGGCGCACAAAAACAAAACGTGTGAAACCGCAAAGTGTCTCGGGCTGTCTAACTGACTGGCTGACGAATCTTTGACACGACCGGTGTGACATTTCAGCTGACAATCCACGGATATGTTAGTTCCTGCTTGGCCATGTTTAGATTTCCCTTTGTTTTACCAAGAATGGGAAGTGTGGTCACAGCAATTATCGGGGTAGGAATTAAAGGAAGTTTAAGAGCACTGGAATATGTTGACGTACTTAACTTTACAATCATACTAATGGGATTTGCACTATCAGATTCATTATTCAAATTGGTTTATCCATACTCGTTCCCCTTGAATATCTCCAGAGAGACAGATCATCTCCCACTTGGGTTGTAGCGTCCCGTTTACGTCCCACAGCTCCATCTCCATACAACCCACCAGGCATACGTGCCTCTTGGCAATTATTCACCCAATGTAGCCCACCGCTTGTGCTATCCAAGCGTACCCGCTGCCATCCCATTCTCGTCCTCATCCACATCCACATCCAATGCCATAAACGCTGCCAAAACCAAAACCGCACTTTATGATAGTTCCTGTGTGTCAGCTGCTCGCATTTCCGGGCGGGCAAAAAGCGAAAATTGCGCCCACTTGGCTCATTGCCCTGGAACGGCGGGTCTCCGGTAACCAACGACTTGGCCAAATGACTTTTGCTCGCCCCAACCCAACACCAACACCAACACCACCCCACCCCATCCAACCGAAGCCAACCCAATCCCATCCCATTGGATTTCTGGTGGGAAGAGCTCGTGTTACCCACGCGCTTTCCAATTGATGCCGCTGACTTTGGCTCAGACTTCGGCCTCTGCTACGGCTCCCGGTCCCGGTCCCTGTCCTGCTCCGTCGATGACACCAAACTCCAGCTCTGATTCCGACTCCCGGCAATGCTGGCGATTCGCTTTTATTGTCATCGTTTTAGTTTGTCGTACGTGCTTTGGCACGTTGTCCGTTTATTGCCATTGGACAGCGACAACAACGATGTCGCGTAATTGCCGCCACTTGGCTGCCCCAGCCCCCTTTGCACCGCAAGAAATTCCAAGTGCTTACACTTCTTCCCGAGATTCAGGGTCTTTCTGAGATCCAAAACTTCTGTGTCAATGTCCATTCAAGTTTCTGGCGGTGGAACCTCCTGGCTTTTATTTGCTCTGTGCGGTTGGTCGGTCGCTTGAGCGGCGACGGCTTGCCTTCGGAATGGATCACATTCACTGGCAGAACTCCGCTGCCAGCTGGACATGGGGTTGTGGTTCCCCTCACATAATGAGGGGGTAGCTCCAGCAGTTGATTTGTCGGGAAAACAAATGCGAGACAATTGGGCTTGTCTCAAAGCCAAAAAGGGGGAGGAACTATGGGAAGTCAACGGGTGTTTGGAAGTGACTTCCACATAGTTTGATGGCATTCAATACTCAGGGATATTGTCGAGTAAAAAATAAGAAATTTCGTTGATAGCCACGAGATGGCCCATTCAATTCCAAGAAGGAGTAAGCTTCACAAACTGCTGGATCTTCCCTCCCATCAAGGAGCTCGCGCAGCTGGTGCTGCCGCTTGGCTGATCTGTCACCTCAGCGAATGCAACTGGCAGTAATTTCTAAATTGTTTAGCTAAGTGGAGAGGCAGCCGAGACCCCTCGGCCGGCCCGGCTTGGATTCTTGACCGTAATGGCAAAGGCAGTGACAGTGAGGGCCCAAAGCAGCCGTACAAGTGCAATGACTGTCATGCTTGATGGCCAAACTGTAGGACCGGGCACATAGAAACACACATAGGTGCTCCACCACATGTCTGTATGCTTTGGTGCACCAGCTGGAGGGAAACAACAACAACAACAATAGGAGTACCACATGGCGGCATGGAACTATTTTTATGATTTTTCCGCATAAAAATTTTAGTTGCTCGGCTGCGGAGGTGGCGATGAAGTCGAAGGCGTTGAGCCGTGCCATTTACAAGCGCAGATTTCCGCCGCCCCACGAAAATATTTTCCCTAGCATTCCGTTCTCATTTTCCTATGCCATTTTCCCTGCCATTTCAGCTACATGCGATGCGTCAGCGAGCACATGAAGGAGCTGAAGCCCTTCGGGGATGTGCCGGACAAGCTCTCCGTCCAGATCAAGCGCTCCTTTGTGGCCACTCGCACCTACGGACAGGCTCTGGCCACAGCCGCCGAGGTGGCCAAGAAGGTGTTGAACGTAAGTTGAAAAAATTTGCAGATTTCTTCCTAAAGGTATCTCTAAAGTAGCAAGAAGGAATTTTCAGGAATTTTCACTCATTTATTGGTTTAGTAAGCCACAGCTTCTACTTTAATCTGATTGATGGGATTTCTTGAAAGTTTTTACCAAAAAATGATCCGAAACTTGTAAAACTAGCGATAGAAATATTGAATTTAATTGGATAAAAGTTACTTTCTACGTGTTTCCTTTAGGTCTAATATCTATAAATTCTTTGAGTATCTTAAGCTTATAAAATTTGATTAGATTTCACAAAATAAATATCTAATGCCCTACTCAAAGTAATTCTGATCATAAATCCTCTGATTACCGATCACATGAAACGAAACCTAGTTGATTTTATCTATAGCCCATCATCTTCTCAATAGATAACATATCAAGAACATAGAAAAGAGTATGCAATTGAATGCCAAGGAAGTTGTCATTAAGTAAACATATCTAGAAACACTTTTATTCTGAGTATCCTCACTTCACCCGCCCTTATAACTTTACTTTTGCATCCCTCAGGTGCGACTGAATGCCGACTGCACGGGGGCACTGACCAAGATGCAACATTGCGGTGCCTGCAAGGGGTACACGGAGAAGCCCTGCACCAACTACTGTGTGAACGTGATCAAGGGATGCCTGCACTACCAGCACGAGTTCGACGCCGAGTGGGAGAACTTCGCCCTGGCCATGGACCGGGTGGCCGAGCGGCTGCTGGGCTCCTTCAACATTGTGATGGTGGTGGAGCCGCTGAACATCAAGATCTCCGACGCCATCATGAACTTCCAGGTGAGATCCGCGTCGCCGGTCTGGGGGGTAATTGGATGTGTGTGCCGGGGTCATTATCATTATCATTTGCATAAACCGATCGCAATTCGTAACTCGTTTTGGCCGCGCACAGCTGCCGGTTGGGCTTTAGTTTCTGTTTAGCGTTTAGCCTTAGTTTATTTTGGCCCCTTCGCAGTGGGATTCTAAGTTATGTTCGCATAAAACTGTCAGGGCGAAAGAGTGGTTTATGCGGGGTCGCTGATTCGCATACATTTCAAACGAGTCCCGTCGCCAAGTAATTCGTTTTTGGGGGAAATCCAAGCGAGATCGTGGCACTTGATAGGAGATATTTATGGAAAGCAGCATACCGAATTATACGCAATAGAAGCACCTCCAAGTATTATTAAATCCAATGTTATCCCTTCGGATGACTAATGCGACCCGAACCGACGTTCAGGCCATTTCCCAAAACAATTCACAAGCTTCCCCCGGGCATAAATTATCCCAAATACGAGTATTATGCACGACATTTACACAGAAAATGAAAAAGAATAATTTACACTTGAATGGCCATAACTTATTGAATTTTGATTACTGCAATATTTCAACGAACCATCTCCCGCGGTTCTTGTTTGGTTTGCCATCTTTACGATTTATTTGCCCAGCATTTGGCTCGCATATGATTTTAATTTATATTTCCATTTAAAATTTATACATTTCTCTGGCCGTCCATCCTCCGGATCAGCTTGTTCGCCGCCTTTGTTTGTATCTATTTGTGTTGTTGTTTGCGTTTCGCGTGTTTTTGCGCGGCATTTTGCTTTTAATGTGTTTACTTTTGCCGGTATTTGTTGCTCGCCAACCGACGGCCACAGCCACGGCCCATAAAAGGCCAAAAAATGCAAAATGCGAAATGCGAAATAGTTTTCAATTTTAATTCTGATTAGTTTCTTGCCCCAACGACCGACAGCCGCTTTTGATGATTGCCATCGCTCCTCCGGCCCCGACAGTTATGATGACCCCACCGGGCAGCGGGACAGCTTTGGGCCTGAGTCAACCTTTTGTAATTACTTGGACCGCTAGCGAGTCAGAGCCCAGGCGATGTAGGACCGCTGATAGGGCCAGGTTGTGCCGTAATCGGTGTGGGAAAGAGGTCTCTGGCCGCTCGAGTGGCTCCCCAATGAGTAGCTGCTTGGAATCAATTCTTATCTGCGGGACGGGTCAATAAAAAGCAGCTATAAATAGCCATTAGGAAGCTACAATCAATACAATCAATGGGGTGTGAATGGCACTGCCGTTGAGTGGCTGGGAAGTCGTGGTTGCCATAAAAATTACTTATACGTTTATGGGGTTTTTCAGGACTCTGGCCAGGACATCACCAACCGCGTGTTCCAGGGCTGCGGCAAGCCCAAGCTGAAGAAGATGAAGCGCTCGATTAGCCCCAAGCTGCAGGGAGTGCAGGTCCTGCACGCCCAGAGCCCCGTGGAGGCGGACACCCTGGACATTGATGCGAACCTGGACGAGGCGATGGTGCTGCGAGAGCGTCGGGCAGCCGATCCGGGCTCGCAGGAAGCCGCTGGCCAGCAGTCGCAGGAACAGGGAGCCGGCAAGGGCGGCGCCAACGGAGGTGGCAACAACCGGAGGCAGCAACAGCGGCGCAGGCAGCAGCAGCAACAAAAGCGCAAGCAGCAGAACAACCGCAACGACAACGACGACGACGACAACGAGGGCGGCGGCGGGGGACGCGAACCGATTCTGGACAGGATCGTGCGTGACATACGGCAGCGCGTGAAGGACTACAAGAAGCTCTGGTCCAATCTGCCACACAGCATTTGCAGCAACGAGGACATTGCCTCCAGCTCCGATGTGGATGGCATGTGCTGGAATGGCCACACCATCGATAGGTGGGTATCAGTTGAGCTATTAAATGATTACCTCTTCTTTAATGACCCTGGTATTCTGATTATAGGTACATGCACGCCATTACCACCGAGCACGGCTCTAATCCCGAGTTCACCGGCAACCCGGCCAGCACGAAGCAGACGGCTCAGATGTCCTCGCAACTGTTTCACCTGAAGAACGCCATCAATCACCTGCGCAATGCCTACAACGGCCAGGATGTTGAGTGGAACGAGCAAGGTGGGTGGCTCTCTGATATGGGAAACTCTAAGAATATAATTAGTAAAATAACTGCAAAAAGACAGTGGCTTTTCCTATGTATTGCATTTTTGTAAAAATAACTATTCATTGAATATTTGTTTCAAAAGTTTATTACCAAAAGACATACATTTAACGCTACTGAAAGCAAGACTCAATGAAGTAACGAAATTAGGATATTACTAGTCCTTAGAGATTCTTAGTTTCTAGGTGATAGTCTAGATCCAAACTTTCTATTTTATGTTGTTTATGGAACCGCCTATTAACTTCCAATCCTCTCTTGCAGAAGAACCATACATGGGCAGTGGGGCAGGCTCTGGATCCGGTTCCGAGGACGATGAGGATGACGACGAGGGCTCCGGCCTGGGACCGTTCGAGCCCATCCACAAGCCGGATGTGGACCGCCCGTCGGTGGGCGGCGGCGGCGACGACGAAGAGGACGACGACGAGGACGGCGCCCGGCGGGGACAGGTGCCCACGTACACCTCGCGCCCGAGCAGCGGCAGCGACGGAGAGCCCAAGGATCCGCTCATCCACACCACGCACTTCGACCAGGACCACAACGGAGTGGACGGGGACCACCGGCAGCGGGGCGACGAGGATGTGGACGACGGGGAGCACGGGGACGATAGGTCGGAGGGCAACGACGATGAGGAGGACGAGGGGCATCAGTCATCGAAGGCGCCGGAGAAGATGACGCTGCGTCGCGCTCTGGTTGTCTATCTGCTGCCGCTTTATATGGCGTGGTTCGGTGGCGCCTGCGCCGATTTGCTGTGATTACTCAACGTGCGAAATGCAGTCAGCATCCGCATCCCCCACACCTCTCAGTCATTCATCCGTGAAGCAAAATGTTATTAGCAGAACTACACAACCCATACACACACCCACACCCCCACACACCACACACCCACACCACACACACACACCCTATATACGAAATGCGAGTCCAAAATTTTATAAAACTTTTGATGAAAGCAATCAAAGCCCGCAATCGAGAATGTTCCTACATTTGGGAATTCTTCGAGGTCCCCTTTGTGAACTGAATTAAACTTGAGCGAGTGTTTCGAGACAATCTAGCCAAAAGTGATTAGTGACGAGAGTTTAGTTCAGGCTCGCAAATCCTTGTGGCATTTAAAATTAGGAAAATACCCGATTGTATTAGAAGGAGTCCGACGAGGAGAGCGAATACGTAACGAGCCCATTTAGGTTAGAACCCCCCTGAAAAAAAAACACGAGAATACAACATCCTGCCCCCGAAAACTAAGTCTAAGTGCAAAATTGTAATTTGTAAGCGAAAGAGCGAGAGATCGAGTGACTGAGCGAATGAGCGAATGAGTGAGCAGATGAGTGAGTGAATAGGTGAATGATCGGGTGTGAGTGCGAGTGCCTGTTCAATGTGATCGTCTAGCAAAAATTAACTATAAATGTATACACTTTAGCCCCTAGAGACCTAAGCAAACAACACACCCAACCTTAAACCTATTTAATTTGTATTATATATATTTATGCATATACGAGCATACGTAACAATCAATTAGACCGAAAATCAGCAGCAATAACTCAATCATTTCTAATCGTATTGTAATTCAAGCGAAAACTGAACTCTAATTTACGTTAACATGGCCATAAAGAAAGCGTCCGAGCCACTGCTTTTGCATCTTGTATCTTTGTAGACAGCCCTGACGAGCGCATTTCAAACTGAAAACAAACCGACACTCTGAGTAACCTAGATATTTATATTTATTTTTGATTTTTTATCAGTTTTTATATATATAGTATATGTATATGTATTAAAACGAACGAGAAAAGAAAAATACAAAAAGTAACAATGAACAAGCAGCGGCGTTTTTATTGGATTTTCGGACAAATCGCGTTAAACTTGGGATTTATTTTTTGAGCATCATTTTCCTTTGAATTTGCAAAGCGCGCCAAAAGTGTGGCCACACTTGCGACAACCAGATGGCGCCACTTGGGTTAAACCTTGTGACAGTGTTGTAAAATTTAAGTTCCCGTTACATTTTGAAATTTTCAATAATTGTATTCATTTCCATTATCTCGCGGCATATGTCCCTTAATATAAGTGTTTCGGTCCTGACACTTTATTCTTCATTCCCATGATCCTCAGACTCAGCATCGAAACTGGTTTCAGCACACCCGTCATCTTCGTTAACAGTTTCCACGTCAATTTGCAATTCCTCCTCCATATCTTGTGAATCCTTCACTGTATCGTCGGTGGCAGCATTTTCCCCCTCTGATGATTCGAAATAGTCCAGATTATCCGCCTCCCTGCGCGCATCGTCGGCCTCAAAGGACAGGTGGAGCTCGGAGAGCGAGTTCTCCAAGGCATCCACGCGAGCCAGGAGCGCCTCCAGACGATTGTCGATGTCCCGTAAGTTCTGGTCATCGATCAAGGTCAGCTCGTTCCGCTGTGGTGTCATCGGACCTTTGGTCGGCCCCGAATCGGTGGAAGCGTTTTCGCCAGATGCCATTTTCGAAACTTAGTTAGGATTAAAAAAATACAATTTCAGGAGGTATTCTATGCCCAAGTGCTGGTCGACAGTCAGAGTGTATCGTACGAAGTGTTTAGACAGCCGGCTTGGATCTAAAAGCAGACACGGTTTCAAATAATTTTTTGTTGTCACAGGTATTCAAACTGAAACTGAATTTGGACACAGTTTTGATATTATAGTACGCAACACTAACTCTATTTAATTGGTTGCACAACATTGCAACAACCGTAGGATCTCTTAGATAAAATGATCACTAAAAATATTCCTTTAAAATACCGAATATCTGGCCAACAATGCAAATGGTAACGTACAACAGCATAAATCGAGAAGAGCACATTTGCAAATGAATATCATAATTTCTTACTCTACTTTTACGAATCCTTACTTGTGTACGAACAAAAACAAGTTCTATGACTTTGAAATTACCGTTGAATTTTTTGCCAACAGCAACACAAATCAAGTTTAAAACATTTTTATATAAATATAATTTTATATGAAAAAATCTCTTGATTGGATAATGAATGCATAAATTCGACAATTTTAAGTGCCCCTCTATTACCTCTATCGGAAAAGTTCTTTTAATTTGAAAACACCGTAGAATTCTAAATGTTCTTAAACGCTTTTGAGCACACATTTTTTAAAGAATCTAAAATCTCTCAGATTGGATGATGAATCTAGTGATGAATGCATTAGCATTGCCAGAGGTTGAAGACCATTTTTAGAAAACACTACCTCTATGGAAAAAGTTCTATAGTTTTGGAAACACCCCAAAGTTCTAATTTATCTCAACCGCTTTGAGCACACACTTCTGTTTGAGAATCTAAAGTCTCTCAGATTGGATGATGAATCTAGTGATGAATGCATTAGCATTGCCAGAGGTTGGGGAGCGTGAAAACTCCGAGATGGAGACAGAAACCAAAACAATCTCGACATCTCCATCGCGGACGACGCTGGTTTCTCTCGATCTGGAGAGGAGGTGTTGTGTGTTGTGTACGGTGCGCACCTTGAGTGCGGATAGTATCTGCGACCGACTCTCCGGGTGCGCGGGGAGCTTGTTGTGGCGGTGCGGCTTTTGTTTATATCGTTTTTTTCAGTGAGCTCGCGAGCGGCGAACGGTAAACAACAGCGGCTGCCAACGCAAATGCCGAGCGTGGCGAACGGCGAAAAATAATCGGCCCAAAAGAAAATTTCGAAACGTCCACCTGGAGCCCCGAAAGTGTATCTGCGAGTATGAGATGTGCGCGCATCTCGGGCCAATGCAAAAATATACATATCAATTTGAATAATTACGCAAGGCGCGCCGGTTGCACACACACGCGAGTGTGAGTGAGTTCTTCGTCGTCGTTTGTTTTGAGTGAAAAAGAAAAGTGTGCGGGAAAGGCGAAAGTGAAAAGTGGAGTCTTGCAAATTGGTGGATACATATTTCAGTGATTGCCCTGCCGGATGAATGAGTAACCACCAACTACTCGTAGGCGAGGTGCACAGATAACTTGGCGCACAGTTCCGAGTAAGTTTCATTAGGGACAGCATTTAAATTGAATGGACAAACATCGCCAACGATCCCAGACGCACTTGGATGCTTCAGCGCGCGGTTGGCCAAGTTAGACGTTTGACTTTTTAGCCAGGCAAGCATCTTTCATTTGCCCCTTCGATCTTCGATGTGTTTACAGCTGTTCGATGGAAACCAGTTTGCCGCAGTGTTTCTAACTCTGGCTCTAACGACTTTATGTATTTGCTTTTTGGGCCGCATCAAACCACTGAAAGCCTCAGCCCCAGCCTCAGCCCCTCCCCTAGCCCTCAAGCTGAATAGTTGGCTTGTAACTGCATCGCAGGGGCTTCCAACTTGCGCTGAAGTTACTGAAGTTGCTGAAGGTTGCGGCAGTCACCGAAAGGCATTGTCTTGTCGCCGTCGCGCTCGTTACTCGCCAAAATTGCAGAGACGCCGGCAAACAGTTGTCAGCTGCGGCTTCACAGAAATTTAGCAAAAATAAATTTGCCTTCAAAAATACACAAAAATAAAGAATGGAAAGCTAAAAAAAATTCACACGTTGCGAATTTACAACATAGCAGAGCAAGGTTTCGATCCTCGGACCTCTGGGTTATGGGCCCAGCACGCTTCCACTGCGCCACTCTGCTTGTTGACGGTCCAGTGTCAAAATGCCTATACAAGCCAGGGCTGCTTGCAAGCAGTTCATTTCTATGGACAAGCAGTTATTATTTGCTTGGCATTTATTATGTTTGCTCTGCAGATCTTATCGCAAGTTGATATCTTTGTTTATCAAATAGGCGCAGTATTTATAATAACTTGAGAGATAAGGGTAAAGTCAGTGCGCCAATTTGGTTTACTGATAACAATTTAAACAGACGGTAACACTGCTTTATTAACGCTTCTGTTAGCTTAACATACTGTTAACAGCCCTGAAAACTTACCGTCAAAGGCTGGTAACTGAACTTAGTCAGCTGTGTCACAACAAGCAGAGTGGCGCAGTGGAAGCGTGCTGGGCCCATAACCCAGAGGTCCGAGGATCGAAACCTTGCTCTGCTATATATAAAATGGATATGAATTGTTGATTTCCTTTTTTTTATTTTTTTTTTATTTTAATTTAATA